>JARHVA010003468.1:575000-1075000 GCA_037957365.1 Torreya grandis | reverse complement strand
TGTTTTTACTTATGATTAGTTCATTAGGATAACTCAAGATATTTCAAGTAATTTATTAATTAATGGATAAATTATTTTTTTATTATTTTCAAAATAAGATAATTAAAAAATTAACTACTATTTTCATGTAGTAATTAATTATCTATTTTCTTGATTTATTCTCAAAAATCATGATAATTAAATTAAAAGAATCTAATTGATATTAAAAACTAAATCCACGCACATAAATATAATCACAACCAATATTTCTAAATTACATACACATATAATTTAAAACCTAAATGTGTGTGTAGGGTCACTAGCATTTTCCTTTGATATACTCCCAATCATTCCACCTATCCCATCCTCTATGATGATGCTCTCCCTCACCAAAACCTAAGGGTAGGATTTATCCTTCATCCACCTTGTAACAAGTAGGTAGTTGTTCTGAGTCATCATAAACTAATTATGCAAAACTAACAATTATGTATCATAAATGTAAATAATAATAATATACAATTATTACATCATGTATACTAAATAACAATAGCACTATCCCATACTAGTATATATCAAAATGCTTAAATCAAGGCAATAATAATTGGATAGTGACCATACTAATCCAAAGATTAAAATTTCACTAATTATAGGGTGAAATTAGGATGTGACACACTCACCTTTATAGTTGTAGCTAAATTGAATGGGGATGTAGGCAAAAGTGGATTTGTAAAGGTGAAAAGGTTTGAAATGGGCCTTAATGGCCTTGTCAATGTAAAGGAACCAATAACAAGTGATGCACTAGTTGTTGTTGCCTGAGAAGAAGTGGAAATAATAGTCTAACTATCATTAATGCATGATGAATATGTAATATTTGTGTGGCAAGCGAAATGAAATGGGGGATGATAAATTCCAAGGAACCACCATCTTGGCCTAGGATAATATTAACTAAAGAATGAGTATTGGTAGTTGCATTTGTTGATGATACTAAAGCCAATGAGGGAATAATGGTAGGAGGAAAAAATACATAAGTAGTAGAAGTTTGAGGTGTACTTACAATTAGAAAATAATGTAGTGGTGACATAATTACATTGGGAGCTAATCCTCTAAGGGTATCCTATGGTGTACTACTAGTAATGGTATTAGTAAAAGGATAAACTCTTGGAGAGGGAACATTTTCTTGAGAAGTTGAGGGAGGGGTATTGCTTCATTCATAGTGGTCTTAGGCTCCCTTTTCCTCTTGTATACTTTCTCAATTCTTTTGTTGGCTAGTGCCTTCACTTCTTCCATGGAGAGCTCAATGCCTTGTTTTAATTCCTCAAGGTCAATAGAAATAGGGTCAAGTTGATCTAAGATTTATATAAAGGCTCTCATAGTATATGTAGAGATTATTGTAGACCCTTGGGAGGGATCAGGTTGAATTATAGATCCTCCTTATTCAAAGCTTGGAGGTAAGTGTTGAATGCTTGAAGTGACAAGTTTTGGAGGTTTATTTGGCTTGTTACTAACAAGAGGAATGTTATCTTCATCTTCTTTATCTTTCCCTTCCTCATGGTTGTCATCAAACATGTTCTCATGTGCTAGTGATGGCCAATACATAGAAATATCCTCCTTTTTATTCTCCCTATCAAGTCTCATCTCCAATTTAATGTTCTTCATTGCTACATTCTAGAGTACCACCTCATCATTCAGATCATCTCTATATATCCACTCATGTACTTATTCTTTATGCTCATCTTCAATTACTAAATCTTTCTTCAAAATGAATAGATGCTTGGAAATGACCTTATTGGGATCCCATGGTCTAAAGTCATCTTTAGGAAATAGGTATGAATCACTATACCTATCAGCTAAAATAATATCATGCCATTTGGTAATCCTAGTCCTCCCCAATTTGTAAGGAAACTTATGAGAGACCATTTAATTCTTGTCCTTGAAGATTCCATCAACTCCATGTAGAAGTTGATATTCCATTTCTTCTTTAGTTAGCTTCATGGTCACAAACCTTGGTAGTCTAAGAGTGGCCATCATCACTCCTTCCATTATGATAACCATACAATCTAGGTATAACTAGTAGTTACCCGTCTTTCAAGATTTTCTTGATTTTTGGGGAAAGTCTCTACATATCACATTATTTGATCAATTAGTAGACTATTGGCTAGAACTCTTCCATAATCACTCTTATATTTCATCTAAACCTATGAATATTTATTACATAAAAGAGTATAGACATGGTTTTTGGATGCTTAGGAGACCATGAATTTTGACCTAGTTGAGCAGTTGCATTGATTGCATCTAATAAGTATCTCATCATAAATAAGGGGGAACCATTTACACAAGTGTCTTGTATTGCATACACCAAGTTATTATTGATAATTTCCCAAAGTGGGGGAATCTATTGGTCTTTTAGGAATATTTGAAGCAATGGAATAGTCCTTATGTCCACATAAGGAATATGTGGGCTACTAAATATTATATTCAAGAGAGATAGGCCAATTATGAATCCTTGTTTGAATTGTTAGATGGGTAAGTTTCCTTTATAATCCATGATAATAGTTCTTGTCAGGTCAATCACCCATGAATCCAAGATCTTCTTCAATGAGTGCACTTCATACCAGTTGTCAATGATGACCTGGTTATTTTCTATTTATGGTGAAGGAAGGTCATGGTATTTTTCAAAGATAAGTCATACTATGAAGTAATAAGTATCACTTAGGTCATTGATTTAATTATCTCATCTTTTCACTTTGACCTCCCCAAAATAGCATAATCTAGGTTAGTGTATGACATGACCTCTAGCTTAGCTGCAACCTTACAGAGACCAACCATGTTAATATTAAGGATATCCAAAGATAGTTTGACTACATGAGGCATGGATTCATTCTCATCAATATCCCTATCTCCTTCTACATTGAAATATATGCTACTGTAATGCAATTCACAAGATGATATGGCCTCAAGAACAAATTCAACATCTTTAAAGATAACTAAAGTATTGTTATAAAATAGAAAGTCATCATTCCCAAAGGAACTACTCTTACCTAGAGTAGAAAGACCTAATTGTGCCATCACTTGTAATACTTTAGGTAGAAATAAATGTCTCTTTGTATCCTTCTAAAATTTTCAATATTAGATCATGGTGGTTGGGAGTGCAATTTTCTAACAACTTGAGATTTTTCAAATTGAAAGAGCATAGACAATAGAGAAAGTAAGCATGTATAGATTTGAAATAAAAATATCAATAGCCTTGATTGTGTAGCCTTTTAAATGACTGATCTAATTAATATAATGTTGATGGTGATAATAGGTCATTCTATATTAATGGTAAACTTGTCAACCTTGCATATATCTGAAATAACTTAGAACTATTGAGTTTAGCAATTAGTTATACTATAATTCAATTTAGCTTTGATTTAAATTTTATTTTATATCAATTTTATCTTTAAAGATATGTATTACCACCTTTCAACATTTGGATACCACTTCATATCTAGATAGGTACTCATGTATCCTAAATATGACTAGGCTACTTAGTTGACTCAAAATCAAGACATGTGGAATCTTTCAATTATCTTGAGAACTCTTAATATGCAAGTTTGCGTGATGATTCATCTATATCTAACCATGTGGAATATTTAAATTTATAGCAAGATCTTAGGTGGTATTTTAAAATTTTGATTGGTCATAAGAATGACACACATCACTCTAATGGGTAATCACAACTTTCCTTACAAGAAGTCTCTCTTGGAATTATTTTGGATAATTGTCAACAAATTATTGTTGATTTGATGGCTCAAGTGGAGATATGTATCCCTCTCAAAGATGATCTCATGGATCCAAAATAGAAACAACATGGGAATGACACGTTGCATCATCACATGGGTCCAAAGGGGACACACTTAATTTTTATGGGATATTTTTTGTTCTTCTATCAAGTATCATTATTGGAAGACACCTTGGATAGTTAAATATTATTAAATATTGATCAGATGTCTTGGGTGAAACTGTGTCTTTTTTGTGAGATATCATGCACTTTGGATGGATACAACATGATACAAACATTTTGTGGCCTTATATGAAACCAAGGGGGACACACATCACCTTCAAAAGATGGTTAGGTTTGGTTAGTTATCATTGAGACACTTGGTGGCTTCTCATGGGCTATCTCATAGTGTTAAGATGCGTGGGAGATGCATGACAACTTGGATTCGATGGGCTCACTCATAGGTGATAAGATCCTAACATATATCCCTAGGATTTGAATTATAATGGCTTATGAACCCTCTATATGAGGCCACATAGCTCATGGATTTGGTAGATTTATTCTAGGTGTCTTGTATAAGATGTGATGAATCCTTAAGGCATTTTCAAGGCTTGGTGATGTGTACATCTATCCTCTTAATCTATATTATGAAATTTTACATCCCATAAGGCATAATAAACCATAAATTTAATTTGAAAACCTGTAAGGTCAAAAGAGAAACTAAGTTAGCTTCTTGAAGACATCATTTCCTATCTTAGGAAAATTTAAACAAGTTTAAAGAAAAACTTTAGAATCAAATTTCTTAAACACAACATAATGTTAACTTAAAAAAACCCAGTGAAGCTTATTACATTTATGTTTATTAGAGAGCTAGGTCACACCTCCTTATCAAATCCTATTTATATATCACTAAATCATATATGATCAATAATTCATTACTAAAAATTTTTTTGAAGAAGACTTGTAATAATTTGAATGTTTCTTAGTATAAATCCTTATTGGAAAATGAATGATTAACCAAAAAATTTAGGGACACATGCATTGGTAAATTAAATTAATTTTCCATGCATTCAAATGGTTCAATATGTATAACATCTTGTGTAATTTCAAAAATTAAAGAAAGAGAGGGTCCCCATTCCGAGACTAGGGGAATGTTGATCATCTACAAATGATAACCTCTATTGAGAAACATTGAAAAATGTGAGAACCTAGATATTATATTCAAATATAAATCATAAATTTTTTTTTCTCATTATGATATTTAGTCAATACCAAAACTATTTTTCAAAGATAATGAAATCTCATAGGCTTGAAATAGTGTTTAAACCTTTTAGGCAATCATATTATGTGTGTGATTTGAGGTTCCTTAACCATTACCACTAGGTTCATAAATGATAGCTTTCAAGTTTCAAGACATCAAACATGAAATGACTTAAACATTTTTTATATTTTATATGATTATAATTTGTTTAGTTGAGGATGGATTTGTCATTGTTATGTTTCCATCCATGCATCCATAAACTTGATAAAGATACCTTTGGCTCCACTTCAAGCCTTGCTATAATTCAATCTAGGCATCTATAATCCCAATGGAGATTGCATATATGAAAATTCATGGAATCTAAAATTAGTTTATGATCTCACTTCATGGTTTTGTCAATACATAGTCTGGATGTAATTCACTTTTAGATATCAAGTTATGCCCTGGCAATTTACTTGCTGAATTTAAGAGATAATATTATGGTCCACATAGATTCAAGATCTCATTTAAGAAAATGTTAATTCATATAAAATATATTAAAATCTTAAAATTACTTAGGAATTTTATGAGAAAACTAACTTGTAGTTAACCCCATCCAATTTTTTAAAATTGGAACACTGCTAGAAGTTTCCAAATTTTTGATGGCCAATGTTTAAAACCAACAATCCCTTCTTCCCATTTTTAGAACTCAAATAAAAAAATTAAGCTAATGAATTATTGTCTAAAAGACTTATTAATAAGCTAAAGTACAGGATAAAAAACAAAAAATAAGTGGAAAGTGAGAAAGAACACAAGAAGAAAGTAAAGCAAGAAAGGAAACTACTCTAATCCTACCTACTCTAACTCTAAACAAGCTTATTATCCTTTTGGATTTTATGATGGAGCAATAGATAAAAAATGTTTCATGTACTACCCATTGACTAGAAAGTTTATGTCATTCCCTTGTAGATATTTGATTCTAAATGTATTTTTTCCCAGTATATTTACCACTTGATATGGTCCAATCTAGAGAGGAGTGTACTTTTCATGTTTTCCCTTCTTCTCATGGGCCTTGTCCCATAGTATGACCAAGTGTGATATGTAGAATGATTTAAATTTATCTCATTTATCAAACCATCTCTTTACAACATCTTGATGCTTATTAAACTTATCTAATGCTTCATCTTTGGCATCTTCCATTTTTATGATGTTCAGTATTTGGGACTATACACTTTCATCATCTTCCATATATTTAGCCATAAAATCATAGGTTGTAAAATTTAGTGTGATAGGAAAAATAGTTTATTGCCTATAAACTAGTAGGAATATGGATGCCTTAATCATCTATTTGTATCTCATTCTATCTACTCATAAAACATACTTTAGTAGGGACTACCATTCTCTAGGTTTATTCTCTGTAGATTTCTTGATGACATTAATCAAGTTTTTGTTGGTAGATTATGAAATTCCATTATACTAAGGGTAATAGTTTGAATCAAAATTAATGACTATTTTATTTTCATATGCCCACTTAGTGAATTCAATTGATATAAAGGCTAGGCCATTATCACATACAAAATACATGGGTGTCATAATCTGATTGATGATATTTTATTCTATAAATTTTATGATATCAATTGCTCTAATATTCTTGGTCACCACTACTTTAGTCCACCTACTGCAATAATATGTTGTAGTGAGTATAAATTTATGCCCTACTAAGGAGTTAGGATTGATCACTCATACAAATTTGAGGCCCCATTATGAAAATGGATTCATTTTAATCACTGGTTATAAAGGCATGGTTTCCTTTATTTCTCATCGATCAAACACTTGGCTTTGATGACATGTTCACACACGAGTGTGGGTTTATTTGAATATGGTTGGCTACTAGTAGCCTTTTCTCAATAAATTATGTTTTTGTATGACCTGAAGGGTGACTACTTCCCAATTTGTCATGGAAATTATTCACGTTTTCATGGATTTATCTCTAGAAACACATCTTAGATTGATCTCCTCATAATTATTTTGATAGAGGACTCCCCTCTTAACCATAAAATGGGACGATCTTAGCCTGAGTGCCCTTTTCTACTCCCTTTTGAGGTGTGGGGGACATGTTCCATGCATCAAATAGTGAACAATATCCTTGTACCAATCACCACTAGACACTTGGCCTACTTCAACTTATAAAATGCCAATGAGTGGATCAATATTTTTAATAAGTTGGATTAGACACTAGGCTCTAATTAACTTAACATATTTTATTTGTTTATCATATTTTGGGAATTCGGTCATCCACTTCCCTCTTTGTTCTCTAAATTCATTTTGTTCTAGTATTAACTTGATAGTTGGATTAGACACTATGACATACGTCTTATTCTTCAGGATGTAAAATCTAAAATTATTGATAGCCTTCAGTAGAGAATAGGATTGCTTATCCAAAATATGATAGTTAAGTTATGTATTATTCAATTTGGTGCTCATGAATGCTATAGGGTTCTCTTTGTCATTCTCTTTCTACACCAAGATAATGAAAAAAGTGGGGTCAAAAGCAAAATAATATAGGTAAAAGACTTTGTTAAAATCAATAATTATAAAAATAGGAGCTTGAACAATAACATTATTAATTATTGAAATGACTTATTTTCTTCAATAGTCCATTCTATCTTTGAATATTTTTTCATCATCATATTTAGTGGTCTTACAATCTCTGCAAAAATAGAGATAAATTTTATTACAAAATTAATCTTGCCAATGAAAGATTTCAACTCTTTTTTGTTAGGTATATCCAACTTTGAAATTGTGTTTATCCTATTGGGGTCAATATTCATACCTTCCAAGGTGATTATATGTCCTAGAATTTTGCCTTCAATTATATAAAAGATAGTTTTCATGGTATTTAAAGAAATGACATACCTCCTACACTTATTCCAAATACATCATGTGATCTCCCCTATTTTTAGAAAAAAATGTTAGCTCATATTTTAAATAATGATGCACTTAGTTATAAATCCTTCAAATGCATGGTCCATTGCTCATTGGAAAGTTACTCCTACATTGATCAATCTAAATGATTTTTGTTTGTATGTAAACATTCCCCACTTGGTGGTGAAGGAAATTGTCATAGTCACTCTTATTCACTAGGACTTGGTTATATCCTGAAAAACTATCAAGGATTAACATCATTCCAAACCCACTCACCAACTGAATGACCTCATCCATGGATGTCAAGCAATAATTATCCTTATCTGAGGATCTATTTAAGTTTTTGAAATAGACACAGAGTCTAATTTATATATTCTTGTTTCAGATTACCATAATATTTTTAATCCATCTTGAGTGTTGTATGGGAAAGACTATCCTTACATATAGAAATTTATTCACTTCCTTATAAATCAATGGTTCTGATATTAGATTCCTTAGCCTTTATCTTTGCATAAATAATATTCAAGCCTCTTTCAAGGGGATAATGTGAGTAATCACACTATTATCAAATATCTTAAGATCATCATATGACTAAGAAAATAAATATTTAAACTTGGTTAAAATGGTAGTGGCTTCTTTTATATTTTCATCATTTCAAACTAAACCAATGCTGACACTTTGTGCATTCCCAATATTTTCAAAGTTGACTTGATTATAATATTTTCCACTCACCTTGGGTTGTTTAACTTGAGTTATTTATTAATCCAAGTCAAAAATATTTTCTAAGGAGATCATGCCCTTAGGGATTTGGTTCTCCTGTAGTTAGATTACTCCATATTCATTTTCCTTTGAACCTTTTACTTAAATTTCATCTTATTAATCAATAATGTGAGATTTAAATACACCATAATTACACAAGAAGTCAAATATTTATTTATCATCATCAATTATACAAGTGATTCATTTTTTATAGCACACAGGGGTATGAAATTATTTCCATAATAAACTCTTACAATTTTAAAGGCTTTGTAGGCACCAGGTTTGTTGTTGTTAAAACTAGAGCATCTACCAATTAGTTCTTCTACCTGGGTAGGGAAAAATATTAAATGATTCAAAGTAATAAATAAAATCCCAAGCTCTAAATTTAAAATTTATTAAATAGGAAAGCTTACACTAATATTTGATCTTGACTTGATTAACAACTGATTTTGAATCACCATAAACAAACAATTATTTTACCTTATGTTTGATTGAAAATTTAATTCCTAAAATAAGAGCTTCATATTTTGATAAATTATTAGTACAAGATACCTATCATCTATAAGAAGCTAGATATAATTTATCTTTGGGATTTGTTAGGACAATTCTAATGTGATAACCTTGCTAATCTCTTGCACCATCAAAATGCAATGTCCAAGGACCTTTACTTTATTATTTCACCTTGTCACCTATAATAACATTAGTGGTTTACAAAGTGAAAACACCTAAGTCAGAGGATTAATAATTTACCTTTTGGTTCTTGGAGTTATATTCAATGACCTTGTAATTAATTTTGGGTTCCTGATCAATCCTGATATGATTGATAATCTTGCACCAAGGTAACCACATGTGGGAACAATAAATAGAAATATACCCATTTAGGGATTCATTCTTATCATGAATCAATAACAATACGTAATCCTCAGGTATATCAATAACTTTAATATCAATTAGCATGTATATTTAGGGTTCATGATCAAGTTATATGTGAATATTTAACAATTCACCCATACCCTTTACTTTGGATTTGTCCAATTGCACCACTACCTTTTTCAAATTTAATAGGTTTAATCCCAAATTTTAAAACATTCCTAAAGGCATAATATTAGCTAAATCACCATAATCTAGGAATAAATTATGAATATTATTACCTAAATTCCTTATAGATAATATAAATGGTGAAACTTCATTCTTATTCTTATACATTACCACATTTGCATGAGCCAGTCTAGCTTTGCTAGAACTAGGATTTTCATTTAATGATTTAAATAAAAAATCATGTTTTTAGTGATTTGAGTGGGCTCATGTAACATTATGTTTGAATTGATATTTTTTATATATTACACTATGTTATATCCATCATTTAATGTTTTACAAGGAGATTCTACTATTGGCTAACTTTCCTTACCTTTAGGGGGTGGAGGGTTATTATTTATCCTACCATCAGGTGGTGTATCCATTTTAATAGGTGGGGTTGAAGTTTTTAGAGGTGGTATTTGAAATTTAATTCTCAAATAATAGTTTTTCCTTTTGTATTATTAGAAAGTAGGAACTTCCTCAACATTATATTTAGGCTCATTTTCATATTGACTAGGAAAATCATAGGTCTCAACCATGAGGACTATTTATAGAGATATAGAAGTATCATTGGTATTTTCAAGGCCTATAACATTGCTTTGATCAGTGTTATTCCTCTTGAACCCCTCCATTTGGTTTTAAATGGCTTTGAATACATGACAAAACTCAATAAAGTCTAGTTTTCCATGTCTAGAGGTATTATACACTCAACACTAATTGAATAAGGCTTTATCGTAAATGTTGATCTTAGAAAACTTGATAATGGGGGATCACTATTATTTTTAGACCTATTAAATGATTTTTTATATCTGTAAAAGTTGAAATTTCTATTAGAACCCTCACCAATATTTCTTATTTGTTTCTTGAGATCAAAAAAATCATAAATGATTTTTTTAATAGTTCATTTTGTAGGCTAGAATTTCACCCTTTGTGGGAGAGTTTATCAGGCTCTCTCACTCCTAGCTATAAGCATTGGGACAACCTTAGGCTGTGGGTATCCTATCATGAGGTTGAACCTCTAGAGAAGGCCGACTTCCTCTTAGTAGATCACCTAAAACTAAAGCTAAACTAATGTTCCAAGGGGAAAAGGGTTAGAAAGGGGATAAGGGATCCTAAGGGAGCTAATAGGTGATGCACCAAAATAAAATGGGAAACTCCCATAAGCTTGAGCCCACACTAGTTTTGTAGAGGACAATAATGACTTACATAACCTCAAGATCAAGCTAGTTGCATTAATATTTCATGTAGGAGGTTTAGGGAGCAATGAATGAAAACAAAGACAAGTTCGAAGACTCACTAAAAAATCACATCAATGGTGGAAAGATAACTCAACTAGACCTGCAAATATCATTGAAAAACTCCCTAAACAAGGTCAGAAAGGAGGACCATGGATGAGGAAGATTCTCCTTCACACAATTCCATTGTGCACAACTCAATAGACACAAATCCAAGGTAAGAGATAGGCAAATAAAATCCTTTATTGCATCAATAATTAGTTCTCACAAATGCTTGATAGGGCCAAACCTAATCAAGTTTATCATATTTTGCAATATCTCAAAGAGTGTCCTATCTCCTAGAGAGATGAAAAAGTCTAAAAATTGGGAACCATTACAATGGATTTAAATCCTATATATATAGTATAAGGGGATAATAGAGAAGAGGGACTTGCATGGGATAATGAAAAAAATAGGAGAATAAGTCATTTATGACTAGATCCACTATTGTTGTGACTATTTTAACCATAAAATGGACCACCCAAGATCATTATAAAATCTCCTTCAGCCCTTCACACATTCAAGTCTCTCTTCATTGGAGCTGAGAGAGCCAAATTGTAGGTAGTTGGATGTCTCCCCTTGGCATGACTAATTTTATCCCTACATTAAACATCATCATGCTGACTTTCCCCTTTATATGTCCTATTTGAAAAGGATGAGGTCTCCATACTTTTAAACTCAAGGCCAAACCATGTTGCTTTTGATCATGTGGCCATTCATTAAGAGAGAGAGCCATGTCAAAGGATAAAACCTTCATAAATTTGCACCTACCATCTCTTGACAATTGATTTGGCTCTCTTTTGCTCTAATTTTTCATTGGATGTTTCCTCAAATACTTAAATCACACTCTAGATCTTCTTGACATAGATGCCTTTGAGTCATTGATCTCCCTACCAATTGGATTTACCTATGCCATATGGTATCCTCTCATTCATCTAATCATGAATATTGTACACCATTTACCCTTAAAACCATGTTCTTGGACAAATATTATTAAGTTAAGTAGCCTTGGAAACCTGATTTACTCTTTGTAGTGTAATTTAGGTTTTCTAAGATACTTAACTTATAAACTTATGAGATAAGTCCTTAAAGAATCTTGATTTACTCTTTACAAAGTAATTCATATCCTTTGAGCTCATCAACTTTGTACTCTCATAGTTAATCCAATTATAAAGTATTTTTAAGTAAAGTACTTGGAGAATCTCAAATCACACTATGGAGAGTAATTCAAGTTTTCAAATCTTGCTTACTTTAGAGCCTTCATTCTAGATTACTTCAGACTTTTGGAGTTTGAAGTCTTCAAATTCTTGAATATTAAAATCTTCAAGATTTTGGAGCTCTTCTACTTTGAGATTTCTATTTTTTAAGTCTTCAAGATTTTCAAGATCTCTAACTTCATTGTTTCTAAGCTCTCTAACTTTGGGTTTTTAGAGCTAGAAGACTTTGCATTATCCAAGATGGAAGACTTTAGATTTTTCAAGCTTGGCACTTCCCAATATCTATTCCATCACCTTGGAATTGACATCCATGGAAATGTCCCACGCTTTTTCAAACTCAAACAACTATTTACTAGGGTTAGATGTTGATGTTTGTATGCCCATCAATTCCTTTAGATACTTTTACCTTTTAGGCCTTTTACTGTGAGCTTCTTGTCTCATCTCTTTTTTCTTAAATGAATTCCTTCTAAAGTAATTTCTTTATAATATTATCCCTTTTGTACTTAGGCACTTTTATGAAAAGTACCCTTTAGATTTCTTTTTAAAGGATCTTCAGCTTTGAAAATGAACCTTCTCAAAAGGCACATACCCTTTGAGAAACTTGTTATGAACCATCAGAACCCTAAAATGGAATTCCCAAAAGGAACATACCCTTAATACTTCTTATTTTGGTATTTTTCTCCAAAATTACCCTTCATAAGAATTGGAAATGCCCTTCAAATTTTTTGAAGTGGACTACTTTGTCAAGGAAAGTTCCCTTCGACTTGTTTTAGTTTCCTCATGACTTACAACCTATAAGCCAAATTAAGCAAAGTACCCAAAGTATTCCACCTTATACTTTTGTAAATGTTGATGGAGTCGATAGATGTTTTCATGGAGTTCACATATTTTTTGATAGATTCTATAGATTTTTTGATGGATTCAAATAACACTATGTAGGTCTAATGCTACTACATTAATGACCCCTAACTA
Organism: Torreya grandis; assembly: GCA_037957365.1. Classification (NCBI taxonomy): domain Eukaryota; kingdom Viridiplantae; phylum Streptophyta; class Pinopsida; order Cupressales; family Taxaceae; genus Torreya; species Torreya grandis. The sequence continues at coordinate 1,061,797 of JARHVA010003468.1, read as the reverse complement.
CTTAGTTTCACCATGAAACCTACTCAAAAACCTCTCCTTTGCTATACAGACCTATCACTTAGAATATAAAAAAATACACTTTAATTAAACTTAAAGTGTTTAAAGAGCTTTATGAGAACTATAAGATCTCTCTATCCACTCATTCCATTTGAAACATTTTCTCATCTACTCATTCATTATTATTTTAATCTATCTAGGCATAACTTGGTATGTGGGTCAAATTTGGCCAACATTTTTGGTGAATCATAGGGAATCATGACTACTATGCTTGACAACCTAGATTAGTTTGCCTTGTCTTGTCCATTGGGCATGTAGTCAATAGCCTCTATGATTAGGCTGGTTTAAAACTAGATACAAGGCTGACCCTTTCTATAACTTTCTCTAAAGTAATAACAACAACATAAAATAAAGTGCCCAAGGCACATGGGAAAGGAAAATTACAACATAAAGGAAAGGTACACAAGGCACTTATTGAAAAGAAACTAGCCTAGAAATAGGGACAATAAATAAATGTGTTAAAGAAAACACTTAGAAGAAAGCATGAAATCTATCCTAATATATACAAGGTTATAATTTAGAAGTATCTCCCTCCTAGATCAAATGGTAAACTATGAGGATTATTCCCTTGTAACAATACAAGATGAAAAATACCTTGTTTTAAAGGTACCATAAATGGTGAACCAAGTAGCTTTATGGTCAATCCTTTTGATGTGCTATCTAATAGATAGAATGGAACAAACATGTCTCTAATGTAGGTATACTAGTTCATATCCTCCAAAATTGGTTCATGTTGGAATATATGGGATTTTTTTAATCTTATCTTTTTATGGCTCAATTTTGTGCTATAAATCAAGCACAACATGTGATGGTTCCTTTGAACTAGTGCTTGGTTTATTGTCTAGACTTAACCAAAAAATCTCTAAGTCATCCCAAAAGGCAACTTCCTCTTACTCATCTGAGATAATGCCAACTTTAACACCATTTTTTCTCTACTCAATTTGAAAGGGGCCATATGGTAGTTAATAAATCCACCTAAGGCCCAACATGTCATGTTTTGTGTGGCTCTAGATCTGACCATTCCCCCTCATTATTGAAGACATTAGTACTACCTTTAAAGGACAAATCATCTTGGGATTGGTTATCTTCTTTAACTTGGTTGGTAAGTTCATATTAATAATATAGAGGAGGCATGGGCTGGTTTAAACCTATACACGATCCATAAATTCATGGTAGAACTATTACCATACATCATCTTGATCCTCTTGCTCATTCATGACCTCTCCAACATGGTCAACTAACTAATTAACTATGTTAATTTTTGTACCTTAGTCATATTCATCTGTAGCCACACAAAATGGAATATCTTGGTACCAAAAAAATCCTATTTCTATTAGATACATCTTGAATACACACCTCTTTAAGTATAAAGTCATCAATACTTCCTTCAGACTCTAATTCATTAGTGTCAAAACAATGCCATAATAGTTGGTCCAAACCTGATGTCTCCTCCCTTTTCTAGAGTCGATTTCCTATCATGATGCCCTCATCATAGACACTTGCGTCATCTCGTTGAGACTCAAATTTAACTCTAAGATACTCCTCTATTCCTTGAAAAATAGGGTCTTCCTCCAAGAGTAAAATGGTGGGAGGGTGAAGAAATTCATTTTGATTGCAACTTAAGAGAGTGTCTTTCCAACTAGGTACTTTGAGTGGTCTCTTTAGTGGTTCTTAAGGGAGGGAGAAAGAGTCTTGGAATTCTTGTAGGGAAAGCTCATTGAGATAAGATAACACCTCTTTTTTATACTCTTTAACCACTAACTCCTCCTCTTGAATTGGTTCTTGGATCACCATAACTGACACATATTCCTTATTCTCTATGCCTTTCTAAATTAATTTCAATGAGGGAAATGAGTAGGGAATAATCACCTTTTCTTCATTTTTAATGAGTATAGGAAAGGGTGGTTTCAAAAAAGAGAACATGACATAGTTGGGGTCAAAATTATTGGAAAAGATATATTATGGAAGGGATTCATGCTCTTGTGTGGGAATGGGCATTGGTGTAATAGAGGGAAAATTGATTGGCTCTTTAAAAGGAGAGGACACATAATATTTATCGCACTGAATCTATTTGTCTTCATAAGACATCAACACACTTTTGAATTTTGGATAATTCTTCTTAACCACACCTTATTCTCCCTCTTCTAAAATGGTGATTATTCATTCTCACAAACTAACCATCTATCCTTGACTAGCTAAAGATCATTCCTTGCCTCTTATAGGACATGAATAGGTATAACTGAAAGTTCTAAATCCCTACCAATCTCCCTTATCAACTCAATGTAATTTGATAATGCTTACTTGAATCTTGACAAGGATGTAATAGGATAAACATAGTCTCGGCAAGGGGAATTAGAGGACATATTTGAATTCTTAGGAGGTTGATCTTGGTCATACATAAGGGTGGAAAGGGAGAAAAGGCCATGATAGGGCTGATAGGTTGTTTAAAGGCCACTTAGGGGGACACATAAACATTATTAGCTTGATAAGTGTGATGCTTAGGTAAAGAATAAGCATATTGGTCAAAATATGGTTGCTTATACATACCAAATAATGGTGATTAGGAACTTGGACTATTTAAACTAGCTAATAGATGTTTAGAGTTTCCACTGATGACTTTTGAATGCCTCTAAAGGCTGATTGGATGAGAAGAACACCAAAAATCTTCACTTAGTGAGCAATGTAATCCCATCAGGTGTGTTAGAAACTATTGTAGGCTATAATTTCACCCTTTATGGGAGAGTTTCTTACTATCTCTCACTCCTAGCTAAAAGAGTTGGGACAACCTTAGGCTATGGTTATCCTATACTGAGGTTAAAACTTTAGAGCAGTCTAGCTTCCTATTTGATGCTCACCTAAACTAATGCAAAAATAATTATTCATAGGGAAAAGGGTTAGAAAGGGGATAAGGGCTCCTAAGAAAGCTAACTAGGTGATACACAAAATTAAAATGAAAACTCATCTATGCTTTAACCCACACTAGATTAGTCATAATATAACTATGAATTACTCAATCTTGAGATCAATTTAACACACTAGAAGAGGTTCAGGTAGAACACTATTCTAGACTTGTAAGAGCTTGAAAATACATTAAAGAGAAAAAAAAAGGATGATATAATAGGAAACATCTCCTTCATGAATCCACCAAGCAAAAACATACTCAAGCATTAATCAATGACAATAAATAGGTAAATAAATAATCTTATTACATTAAGAGGTAGTTCTTACAATAGACTTGACATGGTCGATCCTAATCAAGTGGAACATACTTTGTAGTATCTCAATGAATGTCTATCTCCTAGAAAGATGAAAAAGTCTAAAAATTAGGAACCATTATAATGTCTTGAAAGCCCATATATATAGAAGAAGGGGACAAGACAGAAGAGGGACTTACGTGGGAGAATAGAAAAAGGGAGAAGAAGTCATTGATGACTAGAGCCACTACTATTGTAAATAATTTGACCATGAAATGGACCACCTAAGATCACCATAAAATCTCATCAAGCCCTTCACACATTCAAGTCTTCCTTTATTGGAGCTAAGAGATCCATATCATGGGTAGTTGGATGTCTCCCCTTAGCACGATTTAGCTAATCCCTACATTAAAAATCATCATGGTGACTTTCCCCTTTGCATGTCCTATCTAAAAAGGATGACGTATCCATACTTTTAAATTCATGGCTGAACCATGTTGCTTATGATCATGTAGCTATTCATTAAGAGAGAGCCATGTCAACAAACAAAACCTTCATAAATTTGCACTTACCAACTCCCACTAGTTGCTTTGGCTTTGTTTTACTCTGATTGGTCGTTAGAAGTTACCTCAGATCTTTGAATCATAATATAGATCTTCCTAACATGGATTCATATGAGTCATCTATCTCCCTACCAATTGGATTTACCTATGACATATAGTAGCCTCTCATTTTTCTGATCATGACTCTCATACACTATCAATCCTTAGAACCATGCTGTTGGACCAATATTATTAAGTAGCCTTAGAAACCTCATTTAGTCTTCTTAGTGTAATTCAGATTTTCTAAGCTACTTAAATTATAAACTTATAAGCTAAGTCCTTGAAGAATCCTTATTTCCTCTTTGCAGAGTAATTTGGGTCCTTTGAGCTCCTCAACTTTAGAATCTCCTAGCTACTCCACTTATAAATTATTTTTAAGTAAAGTGCTTGGAGAATCATGAATCAAAATATGAAGAGTAAATTGGGTTCTCCAATCTTACTTACTTTAGAGCCTTCATATTAGATTACTTCAAACTTTTGGAGCTCAAAGTCTTCAGACTCATCAAGCTTGAAGTCTTTGGGATTTTAGAGCTCTTATAATTTGGGATTTCCAAGTTTTAAGTCTTTGGGATTATTAGGCTCTTCAACTTCATTATTTTAAAGCTCTCTAACTTTGGGTTCTTGGAGTTAGAAGACTTAGGATTCTCCAAGCTAGAAGGCTTTGATTTCTTCAAGCTTGGGTACTTTCCAATGGCTATTCCATCACCCTAAAATTGACATCCATAGAAATGTACCAAGCTTTTTCAAACTCAAAAAACTATTTACTAGGGCTAGATTTTGACATTTGTAGGCCCATCAATTCTTTCAAATAATTTTAACTTTTGGGCCTTTTATTGTAGCATTCTTATTTCATCTCTTTTTCTCAAATTAATTCATTTTGAAGGAATTTATTTAGAATCTTCTCCATTTTGTACTTAATTGCTTTTATGAAAAGTACCCTTCAGATTTATTTTTAAAGGATCTTCAAATTTGAAAATGAATCTTCCTAAAAGGCACATACCCTTAAAAAAACCTATTATGGACCATTGAAACCCTAAAATGGACTTCTTAAAAGGAACATACCCTTTGGAATTTTTTTTAGTATTTTTGCTCCAAAAGTGCCCTTTAGAAGAATTAGAAACACTCTTTGGAAATTTTGAAGTGGATTACTTTGCTGAGAAAAATACCCTTCAGCTTACTTTAGTTTCCTCATGACTCACAACTTGCTATCCAAATTAAGTAAAGTACCTAAAGTGTTCCACATTGTAATTTTATAAATGTTGATGGATTTTGTAGATGTTCTAATGGAGTTCATAGATTTTTTGATGGAGTTTGTAGATTTTTTGATGAAGTCTATAGATTTTTGGATTGAGTCTTTAACACTATGTAAGCCTAATGCTACTACATTTATGACCCCTAACTACTTGGTTTCACAATGAAACCTACTCAAAAACCTCTCCTTTTATCTATATACCTATCCCTTAGAATTTGACAAAATACACTTTAAGAAAACTAAAAATGTTTCAAAATCTTTATGAACATTATAAGATCTCTTTGGTCCACTCATTCCATCCAGAACATTTGTTCATCCACTCATCGATTAGAAGTTTGATCCATCTAGGCACAACTTGGTATATGGGCCAAATTTGGCTAGTAGTTCTCTATATCAAATATAATTCTCCCTTTGGAGGCTCTTAGTCATTGTTTTGGGTAACATTATAAATAATAATGTTATTTATAGGCACCAGTGCTTGACTGATATTCTTTTAGGGATGTGATCCAACATTTGCTTGGTTAAAGAATCCAATTTGTTGGTTGGGTGTAGTGTGGCTTAATGGTGATTAGTTAATCACTAGCACTTGGTTTAATGTAGGTAGATTCTGATTCATGTTGGATATGACATTTAGAATAGGTATCATTGGGTCACTATTTGGTCTAACAAAGGTGGGATGCCCCTATGGGTGCAATTGGATCATCAATATGGATGGATTAATCATATGCCAAAGGTAATGTGTTAATATTTATGGATATTCTTAAGAAGATACCTTTCATTAAGTCTAAGGCATTTTTGTATATTTCTAAATCCAAATTGTTTATTGGCCTATAGGGTGGGGATGCTAAGTTATACATTTTTTGTAACTTTGCATTGAATGTTCTAATTGGTTCCTTTATGTCCCTTTTGAGGGTGTTAAACTATTGATACATAAATCCCAAGATAAAACACTACCAAAATGGTTAATAAAAGTATCATATAACTGATCCCATCCCATAATGGAATCATTTGGCAAGTTGAAGAACCAATCATAAGCTGCATCTCAGAATGTAAAGGGAAAAAGGTAATAACCCATGTTCTCATAAATTAAATTAATCAAACTCATAGATTATTTAAATGAATTTATAAGTTCTTCAAAGGTTAATCTATTAGTGGGGGTGAAGAGAGGTAAATACTTTTTTGGGTTCCTTGGCAAATCATTCACAACTCTAGTGATATTGATGGATAAGTCAACTAACCATGCCATTATTGGCAAGAGAGGTGGAAAATTTTGGTTAGATGGGGAATTTTTTTGGGTCTTAGACTTCCTACATTTACCTTTGTCTCCTCTTGCCTTCTTATGCATTTATAGGGATTTTAAAGGTACACAAGTTTTATATCAAGATCTGGTTCTAATCTTAGGCAAATTTTGTATATAGAATGGGTATTAATAACTAGAAATTAGAAGAAATTCAAATGTATCTTAAAAGGTGTAAAATATTATAAGGATAAGCTAACTTCTTATAGCAAAGACTTTAAAAACTAAATCAGATATATTTAGCTTGATATTTGAGAATCCAAGCTTTGAAACATTAGAGTTTTAATACCTACACAAATACTATTGGTTTCACATGTTAGCCTAAAAGGATAAATATTAGACCAGTATTTTAAATATTTTCTATGCCTAATTTAATAAATTGAGAGCATTTGAGCATTTAAAAATATCTTTTAGCATAAATATACACAAAGGTTTACTCAATCCCAAGTGAATTAGAGTAATTATGATCTTAAATGTCTAGAGTCTATATAAGCAAGGTCTCAACAATTGACCTTTTCAAAAATATCTAGATTATTTACAAAATTTATATTAGTATTTGCAAAAATGATATAAAAAAACCTCAAAATATGCCTAATGAATGGGGTATTTCACCTATCTTTAAGGTTTTCCATAAATTTAGACAAAATATATTTCCAAATTTATACAAATAAACACTAACTTTGATGAAATCCTTCAAAGAATGAAAAAATTCATAGAAAAATATATATCTTTAACATTATTTAACAATATTTGTGTACTTTGAAATAATTATACATATATTTAACAAATGACACTAAAATTCCACCAATATGCATGAAATTAATTGCATAGATTCCCTCCTTCTAGTGCTAGTTTTCCCCCTACCTTTTAAATCATTTCATGTGCTCCCTATGTCACTAGGGAATGGGAGGAACGTAATAAAATCAATTTTAAGTCTTGGAAGACTCAAGACTTTAGTTGTTTACACAAATACTACTAAAAATAGCAAAATAGTAGAGATATGGACACCACTTGTAAGTATATAAGTAGACCCTACTATAGGGATAAAAGGTTATATATAATGACACTTTATTTATTGATAATATTTGTGAAATCACTCAAGAATTTTCCAATTATTGCCCAAGCATAAAAAAACTAAGAATATTTATATAATGAGATAAAATAAAGTGACTCATGTGGTAGATGCAAAGGTGAACATGGTAGGGTAGAAAATAAAGTTTGCTTCATATGGTTAGAAGTGTACATTCTTATAACTTCTATGATAATAACATGTAAAACTAGTATTCACTCACCCTAATTTCATACTCAAATCCAAATTAATGCAATTGAAACATCAAAGGAAAGGAGATGCATATATATAAAAACATATGTTGAATGAAATTTATTTTTTAACATCAAATTACATAAACACATTCAACTACAAATAAGATGAAATAGAGCACATAAACTAGTAGATTTGTTAACCTAGTGTTAAACTCAAACAAATAGATGTATACATTGATATTATTTCTAGATTAGTCAACAAAAAAGAAACCATTAATTATATAAAATCATGAGAATTATAAAATATAGAACACACAATAGAGAATTCAAAAAATCTTACAAATTCTTAGCTCTTTTGCATTAATTATCTAATAATTGTTCATGTTCTTATAATGAGGGGAATACCCCTATATATAACCCTTAAAATGCCTATGTAATTTTAAGTGGGCCCATTAAAAGGTGACAAAATATATCCAAGTGGATTTTAAATTTTGATTAACAATAACTAAAAATACCATGTATTACAAAGGAATATGCCAAATTTGATTTAATAAAGTAAAATAGAATATCCCTTATGACCTTGGAAGAGGTTGTTGAGCTGCTTGTTATTATCACCTTTATTTATCTAGCTTCTCTCTCATCCAAAATTTAGTGTATGCTAAGTATTCCTAGTCAATTTGAACAAAATCTAGGTTCATAGGCCAAAATAATTCAAGAATTTATTGAATAATCCTACCATGTTATACAAGTATAGGTCTTAACACCTCTTCAATAGCCTTAGCTCTCTAGCCTTTGGTTAGCAAAAGCCAAAATGTTCATCACTTATGTGGAATTTTTGGAATTAACAATGTCTTTTTGTAAATTTTCAATAAATACCTAATTTTGGACCCTGAACTCTTGGTTATCCATAAAAATACCATCAGGTTTGGTCACCTTAGTGACCTATTGGCCATTTTTGGCCCACATACCAAGCTTGTACCTATATGGATCAGGTTGTTAATAGATGTATATGTGGACAATTTTTAGAGACCCTTTATAATTTTGATAGTGCTTAAAATAAGTATGAGAGTGCATGGTTTTCATATGGTTTCTCATTGTGTTCATATAGACATTTTGGGGCTAGTGGCAAAAATTTAGAGTATGCACTTCACTAACATCACCATTACCATGTATGGAAAATTCAAGGAAGAATGGTCATATGGGATTTTTCACATTTATTATGTGTTTATATGCACCAAGTTTTAGGTCCTCCACCAAATTTCATCAAATATTATGGAGATCTGAAGTTGGCCTCTCAGCCAAATTCTGCTATTTTTCTATACTTATCCATTTTTAAAGAAGTTCAAATAGAGCCAAGTGAGCATATTAACAAGGCCATATATCAAACATGTGACATATTAAATGGAAATTGATCACATGGATTTCTTTAGTTTTGTCCCTATTTGTTATGTACCAAGTTTTAGGTCCTCTACCAAAGTACAAATGGAGTTATACATGTGCAAAGTTAGCTTCTCAATCAGATTTCACTAAGTTTCCCGTACTTAGCCAAGTGAGTTCAATCATCACCAGGACATCATGAAAAAGTAGATATAGACCAACCAACTTGATCATTCAATATCTTCACTTGGGAAGCTATTGGGGGTAGTGGATCGAATGGGTTCATTCCTTTTAACCTCAATAACATCTCATAAAAGTTTTATCACTCCATGACCTTTTATCTTCAATTTATAATCCTTAAAAAATAGACCTACAACATAAGACATTTATGATAATGTTAAAATAAAGCTCAGGAAAAAATATATTTATGCTTCAATTTAATGGTCCATAGGAATTCAATTACATTTTATAGAATGTCAAACAAGGATCGATAGGATGTCAACTTTAAGAAAGATCAAGATAGATCCTATTGAGATTAAATTTGATGGTCATGTAAATTTAATTGAATGTTGCATGAACACCATTTTATGGGAGTAAGGACATCAATGTTAAGATTTTGAACTAGACATTGGGTTTTAAATAGAGGGGCCTAGCAGATCAATAGTTGGCATTTGATTGAGCTTTCAGATCTAACAACAAGTGGAGATCAAAGTGTTAGATAATCACAAGGGTGAATGTGTGCATGATAAGTGTCAATGATGCATTAAATTAGAAAAGGATCAATGGTTCATGTACATTCATATAAATTTAAATCAATGGAGTGAGATGAGTTAATGTGTTAATGAGTTGAGCTAGATTTTGATAACCAATTGGAACAAAGATAAGCCTAGGGTTTTCAATGAGTGTTGAAAGGCTATTTTTGACCATGGATAATAGGGTTTTTTAGGATCATATTCATGCATTTAAGCTGGTTCAAACTCCACAAATTAGTCTAATTGATGTAGCTAATTATGAGGAACATAAGGGAGTACCATTAGAGCTAAATATTGATCTTTGGTTTGATAATTTATAGCATGTAGGGTTATTTCTCATGTTTGGTTCACCATTTCTAAAGGAGGACCCATGGTATACAATAAAATTTTGGTTCTTGAAGAGATAAAGTGGGTCTTTTTGGACCTATTATAATTCAAAAAAGTGTTGTATAGTCTATACTTATATGATAATAATGAAACTATGAGAAAACCAATAACATTAGATTAGTTTTCCACTTATAGATAGACCTATGATCCAAATAGGAAGATAAATTAGAGATATGATTAATGAAAATGATCTTCATCCTTTAGCATGGTTGTAGTCTTGACAAGTATCCACCTAAAAGGCACAAATCCATGATCCAATTAGATCTATGAGCATGATATTTCATCTTCAAGTGAGAGATGGTATTAATGATGAAAGAAAAGGTCTAGTATTGAGAAATGTAGCTAGAGGGATTCAATGTATCCTCAAAACATTTGGTGACCTTCTCAATCAACAAGCCATAGGTAGTGTCATGATTGATCAAGAAGGTGGTAAGGTTTCCATTAGATAAAGAGTAATAAGTGGTATATTAGGTTCATTAAATGACCTAGGATAAAGTGTTATTTTTTATAGCATGTTCTGACATACTTTCTTTCTCTCTCACCTCTCTTATATATCCTAGTCTCATTCTCATTGAAGGGGTTATTAGATTTTAGAATTTAGCATTTTATTTTCTAAGAAAAGGATAATGATCGAGACTCTTGATAGAGTGTGCTCATTTGATATGGTTAAAACCTATAAAAAATATTGTAAGAAATACATTTTGAAGTAATAGGATTAACGCTTTGCCTATCTCTTATCTTTAATCAGTGATTAATATGCTTGTGCATGGTAAGTTTATTAAGCATATTCTTACTAGTTTGTTTTACTTTTTATTTCCTCTTTGAAGGTGTTTTCAAACTAACTTATAGGTCTATACTAGTGTTCCATTTGGAATCTCTTCTATGAAATATTTATGCATCTAGTGAGATTATGAGATTGAGTAAGCCATAGTTGTATTTTTCTGATCTAGTACATGTTTAAGATTATGTGAGTGTCCATTCAACTTTGGTGTATCACCCTTTCATCTTTCCTAAGGACCCTTAACCATATTTCTAACCCTTTTCCCTATGAAGCATTAGTTTAGAATTAGTTTACATGAGCATCAAGAGGAGGTTAACCTTATTTGAAGGTTCAACCCCAACATAGGTTACCCATAGCCTAGGGTTGTCCCAATATTATATATTAGTTGGAGAGAGCCTAAATAACCCTCTCAAATGGTACAAATTAAGATTATAATATTTTTTGGCACACCTGGTGGGACCTACTTCTTTTAAAAGGAAGATCAATCAAAGTTGTTGATGGTTTGATCAGATTTAGAGTAGTTAAGCTTCCAAACAACAACATCTGGTGACTCCAAAAGGAAGAATCAACACCCTAGTGTAGAGAAATAGCTTCATCTCATGCCAAAGGTGATAAAAAGGTCATCTTCAAGAGGTATTCCTTTTGATTTTGTTGAACTAGCTTTAAATTGAAAAAAAAAGATTAAGGTTTTTCAATACTCATCCATATGAGGGAACTTTTGATCCTAGGTCATTTCTAGGGCCTACCCCCAAAATAAGCCCTTTATTAACCCCTTGCATAGCCATGGACATCACTAGAGATTTTATGACTTTTAATATCCAAATACCTCTATCCCTTTCTCACTATTATCCTATCGTGGTTGCAAACCTTAAAAGTATTCCCTATCACACTAGAGACCAAACTATAACACCCTCTAGGAATTTCATAGACATAGACAACTTTTTCAATATACATAATGTCACTGAGGAGAATATAGCTATTAGGGTGTTATCTATTTTTTTCAAAGGAAAGTCCCTAGATTGGTATAGAGGTTATATTATCAATTTGATTTAAACATGGGACCAACTAGGGGAAGCCTTGTGTAATATATTTGAGGACATGAGTGATCATTTATCACTTGTAGAGAAACTAACTACCTTTTAAATAGATCCTCCTGAAGTCATGCAAAACATCAACACAAGGTTTTAAAAAATGTGGGATAGAATCCCAGTCATAGTTAGGCCAACCCTTAACTTTACCTTCCTATATTATTTAAAGTCTTTAAATAGCAACATATCAATGATGATCTAATATATAGGAGGAAATATACTTCCAAATGCATATGAGGTGGCCATTAAGGTATAAAATTGTCTAGTTCAAGCTAGAAAATGTACACCTAAACCACTAATGCCTTTATTTCATGAAATACGACCACCTCCTATTACTATATCTCTATTAGATCTCATTGTTATTAAACCAATAATTGTTATAATCCCTAAACCAAAGTAAGAGAAAGATTCTACTAGTGGATCTAGTGATTCAATAGAGTAAAATAACTTTCTAGAACTCAAAAGCATGTTCTAGTCCTTGGGGAATGAGATAGTAAATGTCAAAAGGAAATAGGATATTAACAGGCCTCATCAAAGTTCATATCAACCTCAACAACAAGCCTTTCAAAAAACTAGGCCACCATATAATAGGAATTACCAAATCCATGGCCAAGGTAAAAATCAAGGACAAGTGTAGAATGGATACAATAGGTAGAACAAATACAATCCTAACATTGATAGTACTTCAAACTACTTAGTCCCAGTCTAAAATAATGTGGCTCAAGAAGTAAAGGGTAACATGTCTTGAAACCATCCTTTAGTCAACACATTTTCCAAAATATTGACCTTAACCAAGCCTTCAATTATCAATGGTAATAAGCTACTAATTTTGTATACAACCAAGATCTCATGGCCCAAAATGTAGAGGTACCTATGATGACCAAGCTAGAGAAGCCTCTACAAGGTCAAGGGTCTGATCAGGGACTAAATCAGCTAGATGCTACAATGATGAAATGTGAACAAGAAGAGTATTATGCATCCATCCAATAGGCTAGCTATATCTAGGCTTATATTATAGTGGAAACAAAAATTAAGATTTAAAAGAAGTAATATGAATGGTAATTGAGTAGAAGTTAAAGAGATTCCCACAATTACTCCATTGACAAAGCCAAGTGAACTTGCTATCACTCCTAAGGTTTTATTGGCTCCAAAATATCAAAGCTAAGGGAATATTTTTATGCCCCAAGGCTCACAATTTCAATAAGAAAATGGTGGAAGATACCAAAATATAAGCAAAGGTTGGTGGTTCACCCATTAACATTGTTGAATAAATGAAAAATTCAAATGTGAGTGTGCCTATGAGGGATATGCTCTCCATGCCTAGCCAGGTAGACATACTTCAGGAAGAAATATTAAAGATAAATGTTACAGATAATTCATCAAGGAAGGTGAATGAAGTTCTCACCAATTAATCCAAAGGGACAAATAAAGGGGAATCAGGTAAAGTAGTCAAACCTCATCCCTTCTATATTTCAATAATCACTAGCAACTCTCTAGTGCATAATTTTTTAGAGGATAGTGGGGTTAATAACTCAATGATGTCAAAGTACATAGCTGATTAACTTGGTATAAAATATGGGACATAGACCAAAGGAGTGATAGAACTTGATGGTTCTTCTCTTAAGCCATCTATCATAATTAGGGACCTCAATATGACCTTCCATGCTTGTCTTATTATCTCAATGGCCCAATATGTATTGATCTTGTACATGAATCCTCGCTTTATACTATACTTCTGTAGAGAGTTCATAACAAAGATAGGGGGATATATTGTATTACAATAGTCCCATATGGAATTCAAGACAAGATATGGGGCCAAAGTGTCAATCAAACTTGATCCCATTGTACAATTACATATAGAGCCCTATAGACTAGATAATGTCAAAATCAATTATACCATCATCAATGAGGATGAATTTACAATGGGGTAGGAGTTGAACACTCATCTAGAAGAGGTAACAAACATGTTCTTGGATGAGCTATGGAATGATAGCTAGTTGGTGGACCTCTTATAAGGTGTTTAACAAAGGGACTTAGGTTTCTACTATTTTCATGAAGAAATCTATCCTATGTCATCCCTAATGAGGAATCAAGAAGATCCTAGTGGTGTATGAAAGCTATTCTTTGATGCTAATATCCCCTTAAAATGATAAGTAATTCTCTTCATATAGGTTCTAATTTTGCTACTCCTGTAATGTAGTAGAATATGAGGGTCTCATTCATGGCCTTCAATGGGATAATAAGAGAAGGATCAAGTAGTTATAAGTATATGGGGATAGTGAATTGGTTGTACACTAGGTTAGAGGTTAGAATGTCACTAAGAACCCTTTAATGAACTCTTATAAACATAGAGTGTGGGACCTAATTAAGGACTTAAAGGCTTTTAACATCTAATCAATGTCAAGATGCCAAAATTAACATACTAACAAGTTAAAATTTGTGGGGCCTCATTTTAACATCCTTAATGAATTGAAAAGTACAAATATTTAACCACATGTTTAAGTGGTAATAATACCATCAGTGCCAAATAAGGAATCTCATTGGTAGGTCGTTGAAAATAATAAATAAAGTGTATGTTTCTTACAATAATAAGTAGAGTTATCCTCCCTCAACCAATAAAAATTACAACATCAGTATGGGGAGAAGATTATCAATCAAGGTCAAATAATATTCCTAAATGGTTAGTTAACATATAAGTCCTCTTTCATGAAGGGGACCATATGAGGAAGGATAAATTAGTGATGTTGACTAATGAAGATAACTATGAGAGAGTTCTTATCTTTGAAGATAAGCTCCTCAATCTTTGAAAGGTAAGCACTAAAGCTAAAAAGGCATGATTTCATAGAGATTTATAAGGAATATATAGACATCTTTGATTTTAAATATAGTGACCTAAAAAGCTTTGATCTTAATCTATCCTAACACACAATAGAGCTAGAGGGTAATTCCAAGCCTATAAATAAGAATTAGAGGCCCATAAATCCTAAGATTCAAGAGCTCGTGAGAAGGGATTTTACCAATATTATTAAATCTAGGATCATCTTCCTAATCAAGCACTCCTATTAGGTATCTAATATAGAACCTTTCATAAAGAAGAGTGGGGAGATAAGATTGTGTGTGGACTTTAGGGATCTTAATAGGGTTTCTTTGAAGGATCATTACCCTCTACCATCTATGGAGCAACCCTTACAAGTAGTTACTAGTTCAAAATGATTCTCTCAATTGGATATTCATGTTATAACCAAGTACTAATGAGAAAATAATATGAGTGTAAAACTACCTTCACCACCAAGTGGGGGACATTTTCTCATCATAATATGACTTTTGGATTATCCAATGTTGTGACAACCCTTCAAAGAGTAATGAACATGGACTTCTAAGGACTACTAAATCAAATGGTGATTATATACTTGGATGTTATTAGAGTCTTCTCCAAGAATAATATCGAACATATTGATCATCTGAGGCTGATATTATAGAGATGTAGAAAGTATGAGATCTTTTTAAATCCAAAAAAAATGTGTGTTCTCTATACATGAAGGCAAACTATTAGGTCATATTGTTTTAAAAGAGTGATTATCCATTTACCCTAATAGAGTAAGTTTTCTATTATCCTTATCCTTTCCAAATCATATAAAGGGGATCTAGAGCTTCCTTGGGAAGATCAAATTTGTGAGAAGGTTCATACCTAGTTTTGTAAACCTAGTCAAGCTTATCACTACCATGTTGAAGAAGAACCAAGTGTTTAATTAGTCTGATGAATGCATGACAACTTTTGAAACTAGAAATTAGGCCATTACCAAAGAACCCTCACTCTTGAATCTTTATTTGTCTTATGAGTTTATCTTGTACACATTTTCTAACATTGACAACATATCAGCTATGTTGATGTAAAATAATGGTGAAGCAATAGGATAGCCAATTGCCTTTTTTAGTCAAGGGATAGAAGGATATGAGGTGAGGTACAATTTCATTGATAAGAAAGTTATTTTAGCCTTGATAATCCTCAAGAACTTTAGGCCCATGTTCTCCAACAATAGGATCCATCTTATGATGTCTCATCTTGGAGTTAGGATTTCCTCCTTAACAAAGATTTGAATGAGAAGAGAGTAAGATCATGAAGGTCATGGAATATGACAAAGAGATCAAGGTGATAAAGATGGTTAGGGGTAAGGGCTTATGTGAACACATGGTGAATGACCTCTAAAAATACAAATAAGTTGTTTTGGTGACCAAAGATAGCTCACAAGTAGGTGTACCTCCACTGTAAGAGAGTTAGATTCAAGATATGGCTCACTTATTGGTATTAAGAAACTACCCCCAAGGTTTGGATAGAGAAAAAATAAGGGATTTTAGGCTTCAATATATAACTTATGCATTATTTGATGGTTTTTTCTTAGAAAGGACCCAAATGGGGTACTCTTTAGATGCATAGATGATGACCAGGTGACCAAACTCTTGGGGCAGTTCCATGACAAACCTATAAGAGGTAATTTTAAACCTAGAACCACATCAATATAGGTAATGAGGGATTGTTATTACTAGACCAATATTTTCAAAAATGAACATGAATGGATTATAAAATTGTATAAGTGTACTCTCTTTATAGGAAATCAAAAACTAGCAGCACTTACATTCAATCCTATTTAGGTAGAACAACCCTTCATGTAATGGGGGTTAGAATTCATAGGGATGATCAATCCACCATCAAGTATAGGGTATAAATGGGTTCTCACTATAAATAACTATTTCATTAGGTTGGTGGAATCCATTTCTTTGAATAAGGCTAGTGAAGGTGCAGTCTTGGATTTCTATGACAACCTTATTACCAAGTTTGGTGTCCTAACCACCATAATTTCCAATAATGGATTGGCATTACTTTTTATGAATATAAGTGAGTGGGCCCTCAAACTAGGAATCTAACTCATTATCTCTTTCAAATACTATCTTCAATGAAATGGAATGTTAGAGTCCACAAATAAGAGTTTACTGAGGATGATTAGGAGGACCATGGAAGAGAATCAGAGAACATGGCACACCAAACTAAAGATAGCCTTATGGGTTGATAGGGTGGCTCCTAAAAATTCCATTGGAAATTCTCCATATGTTCTTAAGTATGTAGGGGAAGCCAAATTTTCTATCTCCCTTAAGATGTCTACATTAGAATTATCCCATCAACTTGAGTTGATGGAGGATGAGCCCATGAATGTGAGGATAATAGAACACATGGCGCTAGAAGAAACTAGGGACATTTATATGAAATTTTGAAATCACATCAAGCTCAGGTCAAAAAGGCCTTTGACAAAAGAGCTATAGTAATGAGATTTAAATAAGGCAACCTAGTCCTCAAATGGAACACAAATAATGCCAAACTAGGTAACCACACCAAGTTTAATAGTTTGTGGAGTGGTCTTTATTCTATCCATGAATGCAAGAAATGTGATGATTTTTAGATTGACCAATTGGATGGAAAGTTTATTTAAATCTCTATTATTGAGTAGCATTGTATCCATTATAACATATTGTGCTTGTTACAATAGATTTATGATTTCTTATAAGTGCCTTGTGCACATTTCTTTTCTTTTATATTGTTTCCTTTTATAAAGTACCTTAGGCATTTTATTTTTGTTTTATTTATTTTCATCCTTATTGCTTTAATATATGTTAAACTAACTAGTGTTAAGCATAGAATATACTAAGAGGGGGGGCTGAATCAGTATATTATATATCCTATAAAACTTTGCCTTTATAAAATTCCACTTAATCAAACATTCAAGATATGAAATAAAACTTAAACAATAAACATCACACAATATAGGGAGAGAGACTAGATATAACTTGGAAACCTAATGTGGGAAAAAACATGGAGAATAATCTCAAGTATATTCATGAGAACAAACCCATAGGAGCACCATACCACTTTGCTGAGTACCAACCTCAGCTAAAATTCATGAGCACCAATGCATAGGAGCTTCAAACCCCTTTGCTGAGCACCAACCCAGAAACAATTCTTGAGTGCCAACCCATAGGAGCACCAACCCCTTTGTGTATACCACACACCTATCTCTCAATGTTGCTATCTCAACAAATGATAGATCAATAAAACATCTCCTTCCTCTCTCTCACCTTTGCTCTTCTAAGCTAGATATAACAAATACAAATCATATTCATCTCTCACAATTGGTCTTCTAAGCTAGATATTACAATATCAAATCAACACCTCTCACTCATATTTACAAATGGCTTCTCAAGCCTTTATTTATAGCTTTCCAAATGACCTTTGGCCTTCCCCCTTTGTAACCCTTCAATCCTCATGGAAAATGGCACCAATCTTGGATGACCCTTCATATTCAAGCCTTTGAAAAGTCATGTGGTGACCCTTCATGACCAAAAAAGTCCTTCCCACTTTTGTTCCTATCTTTGGTGACTCTTCGTATTTCTCAAAGTGTCCATTCATGAGAAATTTCACCCTTACTCTTTTATCTTCACTTGGTGACTCTTGGTATTCCCTAAGATGACTCTTCATGAGAAAATGAGTCCCATCCTTCTTTTGTCTTTACCCCATGGCTCTTCAACTTCTCCATGGGCCCTTCTTTTGTCTCATATGCAACCAAAAATATATTCATTAATATTAAATAAATATTAACTCATATTATCCAAGATGTATTTATTAAAAACAACATTAAATGTAATGGGGCCTTTATCACCAATAATACTAGACCTTTGACATCAATGACAATATTTGCAACAATCTCCCCCTTTGTCATTGATGGCAACCTCAACCCTGAAACTGCTACATCCTATCACCTACACATCCTATCATATAAAAACATATAACAACTCCCCTTATTGTAGCAACCTGTACTTATTCCCTATACCTATTTTCTTCACCTATACCTATACCTATTATTCTCCTCCTTTGACACCAATGGCAAAGGGCCTACCTGGAGCTAAAAATTGGCTTCCCCTCACTTGATGCTGAACATCAATGGTAGGAAGTAATAAAAATTACTCACAACTCCTCTCACTGATCTTTGAATGTATCCTTTGATCATGCCTTTGAGAAGATATCTGACAAAACATATACATTATTCCTTGTCCTTTGAGCATCTGCAATCAACTCATTTGAATCTTTTCTTTTAATCTCACAACCTTTAGCATGAAACCTTAATGTGTATCCTTGATCACATATTTGACTAACACTTAATCGTTTATGCTTAAGACCTTTTACATACAAAACATTCTTATTCTTAGTTCGACCATAATCCAAACTCAAAGTACCTTTTCCTGCTATCCTGGTAGTGGTTTAATCTCCAAATCTCACTATACCACCATTGATCTTCTTTAGAGTAATGAACTTACTTTTATCACCTGTCATATGCCTCAAACATTTGCTATCAATTAACCATGGCTGATCTTTACCTCTCACATGCAGAGTTGTCTGCACCATCATAGAATCTTTAGGTTGTTTCTTGCCATGAACATGTCTAAACCTTCTTCCCGATGAATGGAGCTTTGACACTCTAATCCTTCTTCTTGATTAATGGATATTTGAAACTCTGATCCTTCTAAACTGAGTCAAACATGCTTCTGCAATACTAAGCTATGTATCCAAAGTTGTTGCACTTGTAGCACACTATGGTCTCTTCATCAAAGCTTGATAGAGGAGGAAAAGAGTTGTGGCTTTTGCTTGACTCTACTTGACTTTCCTTTTCCCTATTTCTAAAATTGTTAGCTCTTTTTCTAAATTCTAATTTCTTGTGATCGTATCCATTACAATAAAAACAATAGACATAAAAATAAGACCTATCTATATATATCTGACTTGATTGCCTTTTGTAGCTTTGTTCCTTCCAACCTTCTCTATTTGGAATGTCCTTTATATTCTTCACTTCTCCCCTTTTTGTTTCCTCTTGTGTAAGAGCTTCAACATAGCTCTTTTTCTTTTCAAAATTGATCCCTATCTTATTTGAATATGCTTTTTGTATTTCCAATATATTATTCATCATGTTAGTGCTATCTTCAAATTTTGAATCACTGACTACTTTATCACTGACTGCTTTCTTAATATCTTCTTTTAAAGAGGCAATTTCAATAACATACCTTTCACAATATTTTCTTGCTATTTCCAACTGTGCTATGAGATCTTCTTCATTCTTCTTGGCTTCTTCAAAGTGTGCTTGTAGATCTTCAATCATTTCCTTTGACTCTTGTTCATTTTTCTCAATCTGGCACTTTAAACTTCAATTCTTCTTCTAAATAGCTTTTAACTCTTCTAAGGCACAAATGAGATCTCCTTCCATATTCACTTCAACTTCCTCCTCTTCTTCTTCTTGATCATCTTCATGTATAGCCATGAATAGAATCTCTTCTTCTTCTTAATCGTTGACTCCACTATCTTCGCCTGAGCTAGGATCTTTAGAATACAAGCTCTTCTTCTCGAATCCCTTCTTAGATTTGCCTTTGAAATTATACTTGTATGTAGGCTTTTCTTCTTCATCATCTTTAACTTTATCTGGGCATCTAGTTGAAAAATGTCCAATCTTTCCATAATTAAAACATTTAAAAGGTAATTTTCCTTGATATTTACCTGTTCCTCTTTTTTGCTTGCGAATGAAAAGTGCTCCATTGTCATCTTCATCATCACTAGAACTATCACTTGATTCTTGAATCTTAGCTTTCTCCTTCTTTGATGTCTTGAAAGCCACTTCTCTCTTTGAGGGTTTATCTTGTTCTATTTGCATCTCATATGCCGTGAGAATACATGAAGCTCATCCTTTTTTAGATTGGCTAAATTCTTCATCTCCTCAATTGCTAAAACCTTTGCATCATATCTCATTGGTAGAGATCTCAAAACCTTTTGCACCACTATTGACTCATCCAATGTTTCTCTAGGACCTTGAATCTGATTTATGACTTGATCAACTCACAAAAGATAACTTGTTATTTCTTCTTCTTCTTCCATCTTCAAACTTTCAAACTACCTTCTAAAAGTCTTCAACTTAGCTTGCTGAACATTTCCATCACCTTTGTAAATATTCTCAAGTTTTACCCAAGTTTCATGACCAGATTTACATTGCATAACTTTAACAAATTTAAATTCACATAAACCACATAAAATAGCATTTAAAGCTTTAGCATTACATTCACTTGCCTTCTTTTCTGTTGGAGTAATTTTAGATGTCTATGGATCTTCATATTCCTCCACCAATAATTTCCAAATGTTGAATCCAAGGGCCATCAAATAAACCTTCATCCTCATGCTCAAAAAAGCATAATTCATCCCATCAAACAAAGGTTCCTTATTTGTAGAAAATCCTTCTTGTGACCCAGCCATCATGCTTTCCTGATCTATCTTCAAGATGTAAACCTTTTCAAAAAGGAACTTGCTCTGATACCAATTGTTAAGCATGGAATATACTGAGAGGGGGGGTGAATCAGTATATTATATATCTTATAAAACTTTCTCTTTATCAAATTACACTTAATCAAACATTCAAGATATGCAATAAAAATTAAATAATAAACATCACACAAGATAGAGAGAGACCAGATATAACATGGAAACCCAATGTGGGAAAAACCATGTAGAACAATCTTAAGTATATTCGTGAGAACAAACCCAAAGGAACACCATACCCCTTTTCCAAGTACCAACCTTAGCTATAGTTCCTGAGCACCAACCCATAGGAGCTTCAAATCCCTTGGCCGAGCACCAACCTAGATACTATTCATGAGCACCAACCCACAGGAGCACCAACCTAGCAACAATTCATGAGCACCAACCAACAAGAGCACCAACCCCTTTATGTATACCACACACCTATCTCTTAATGTTGCTATCTCAACAAATGATAGATCAATACAACATCTCCTTCCTCTCTCTCACCTTTGCTCTTCTAAGCTAGATATAACAAATACAAATCATATTCATCTCTCACAATTGCTCTTCTAAGCTAGATATTACAATATCAAATCAACACCTCTCACTCATATCTAAAATTATCTTCTCAAGCCTTTATTTATAGCTTTCCAAATGACCTTTGGCCTTCCCCCTTTGTGACCCTTCAATCCTCATGGAAAATGGCACCAATCTTGGATGACCCTTCATATTCAAGCCTTTGAAAAGTCATGTGATGACCCTTCATGACCACAAACGTCCTTCCCACTTTTGTCCTTATCTTTGGTGAATTTTCATATTCCTAAAAGTGTCCCTTCATGAGAAATTGTGCCCTTACTCTTTTGTCTTCACTTGGTGACTCTTAGTATTCCCCAAGATGACTCTTCATGGGAAAATGCATCCCGTCCTTCTTTTGTCTTTACCCCGTGGCTCTTCGACTTCTCCATGGCCCCTTATTTTGTCTCATATGAAACCAAAAATATATTTTTTAATATTAAATAAATATTAACTCATATTAGCCAAGATATATTTATTAAAAACAACATTAAATGCAATGGGACCTTTATCACCAATAATACTAGACCTTTGACATCAGTGACAATATTTCCAACAAATTATAGAGGCTAATGACTCCATGCTTAATGGACTAGATAAGGAAAATGGTATAGGTTCTTAAAGCATAATAGAAATGCTTCCTTATGAGTCACCAAAGATGTTGGCCATTTTAGCTAGCATACCAGAATCATACCCATATGGATCAAGTTGTTAATCGATGAATATATGCATAAGTTATAGATACCCTTAAAAATGTTGAGAGTGCTTAGAATGAGTATGGGAATGCATGGTTTTCATCTGGTTTCTCATTATGTTCATATAGACATTTTAGGGCCAGTGGAAGAAATTCTAAGTACTTTGCTGACATCACCATTTCTATGTATAGATAATTTAGGGGAAAATGGTTATATGGGTTTATTAAATTTTTTGATAAGTTTATATGCACCAAGTTTTAGGTCCTTTACTAAACTGCATCAAAATTTATGGAGACCTAAAGTTGGTCTCTCAATGAATTTCCATTATTTTTCCATACTTAGCCATTTTCAATGAAGTTCAAACAGATCCAAGTGAGCATCTTAACAAGGCCATTTTTCACATATGTGATAGATTTAGGGGAAAGTGGTCACATGGGTTTTTTTAGTTTAGTCCCTAGTTGTTATGTTCTAAGTTATAGGTCATCTACCAACGTGCAAATGGATTTATGCATGTGCAAAGTTGGTTTCTTAGTCAGATTTCCTGATGGCATTCATCAAGTTTTTATTTCTAGAATTTGTAACTCCATTACCATAAGGGTAATAATTTAAAGTAGACTTGATGAATATTTGATTTTTATATACCCACTTGGTGAATTTGGATTATATAAAGGTTGGTTAATAATCACATACCAAAGATAAGGGCATCCCAAATTGAGTGATGATATTTTCTTCTATAAATGTGATGACATCAATTGATCTACTATTCTTGGTGACCACAACTTTAGTTCACCTAGTGTAATAATCTATAGTAGTGAGTATAAATTTAGGATTTATTGGGGATTTAAGATTCATCATTCCTATGAATTTTATTCCCCATTGTCCAAATGGATTCATTTTAGTCACTAGTTGCAATGGCATGGCTATCTTTGTTTCTCATTGATCAAACACTTGACATTGATGACATGTTTGCACATGACCATGGGCATCTTTGATTATGGTTGGCCAATAGTATCTTTCTCTCAATATCTTTTATGTTGTGTTATGCCATAAAGGGTGACCAATTCATAGTTTTTCCTAGAAATTATTCATGATTTTCATGGATTTAGCTCTAAAAACACATCTTAGATAGATACCCTTATAATTTTTTCTATAGAGGACTCCCATATTAACAAAAAAATGAGGTGATATCAAGCTAAGGGCAATTTTCTACTCCCTTTTAAGGTGTGGGAGACATTATTTATGTAACAAATAGTTAACAATATCCTTTTACCAATCACGACTAAACACTTGGCCTACTTCAACCTGTAAAACATAAATACATGGATCAATATTTATAATAAGATGGATTAGACCCTAGCCTCTAAATAAATTATCATATTTTATTTGTATATAATATTCTTGGATTTTGGTCATCCAATTCCCTCTTCATTCTCCAAGCTCATTTTATCCCATTATTAACATGATAGATAGATCAGACACTATGGAATACATCGTATTCCTCAGGATATAGTGTCTAAACTTCTTGATGGCCTTCACTAGAGTGTAGGATTGCCTATCCAAAATAAGAAAGTTAAGTTTCATGTTCTTCAATTTGGTTCCCATGAATGCTATAAGTTTCTCTTTGTCATCCTCTTTCTACATCAAGATAACAACAGTAGTGTGGTCATAAGCAAAAGAGTATAGATAAAAGTCTTTGTTAAAATTAGAACTTATCAGAATAAGAGCTTGACAAATAGCATCCTTGATGTATTTAAATTCCTTCTTTTCTTCAATATTCAATTGTATCTTCATATTTTATTCAGTATCATATTTAGTGGTCTTAAGTTCTCTACAAAACTAGAGATAAATTCTATTACAAAATTAATCTTGCAAAAGAAAGATTTCAACTCTTTTTTGTTGTTAGGGGTTTTCATCTTTGAAATTGCATTTATCCTATTAGGTTCAATAGTCATACCTTCTTGGGTGATTATATGTCCTATAATTTTTCCTTTAGTTACATAAAAGATACTTTTTTGAGGGGTCTAAATAAATGACATACCTCTTACACTTCTCCAACACTTGTTCCAAATGCATCAGGTGAACTCCCCTATTTTTAGAATGAAATCTTATATCACCCATGTAAATAATGATGAACTTACCTAGTAATCATTAGAATTCATGGTTCATTACTCATTGTATATTTTCTCCTATGTTGATCAATCTAAATGGCATTCATTTGTATGAAACATTCCCCATTTAGTGGTGAAGGTAGTTTTCATTATCTCATTCTGATTCATTAGGACATGGTTATAGCCTAAAAAACCATCAATGAATAACAGCATTCCAAACCCACTCACTAACTAAATGATCTCATCCAAGGATGGCAAGGGATAATTATCTTTATGTGAGGATCTATTCAAGTTTTTTAAATTGACATAAAGTCTGATTTCTCCATTTTTATTTTGGATTAGCATAAGATTTCCAACCCATGTTGAGTACCATATGAGAAAGATTATCCTTTTATCTATAAATTTATTAACTTCCCTATAATTTAGTGGTTCCAACATTAGATTCATTCGCCCATGTCTTTGCCTAAAGGGTTTGCATACCTCTTTCAAGGGGATAGTGTGAGTAATCACACTAGTATCAAATATCTTAAGATCATCATATAACTAGGCAATGACATCTTTAAAATTAGTTGAAATGGAAATTTCTTCCTTTATGTCTTCATTAATGGACACTAAACCAATGTTGACACTTTTCTCATCCCTAGGACTTCCCAAGTTGACTTGATTATAATCTTTTCTTATCACCTTGGTTTTTTTTAGCTTTAGTTCCTTGTTTATCTAGGCCAAACATCCTTTCTAAGGAGATCATGATCTTTGGAATTTTGTTCTCCTTGAGTTGGATTACTCGATATTCATCATCCTTTGAAAATTGTATATAACTTTCATCCTATTCATCAATAATATGATATTTGAATATGGAAAAATTACACATGAAGTCAATTATTTATTTATAATCATTAAAATCTTATAAGTTATTGATATTATATGGAATAGAGGGGTATGGAATTATTTTCATAGTAAACTCTTTTAAGTTCAAAGGATTTTGAGGCACCGGGTTTGCTACCATTGAAGCTAGATCATTTACCAATTGGCTATACTCCTTTGGTAGGGAAAAAATATTAAATGAGTCAAATTACTTAATCAAATCCCAAGCTCTAAATTTATACTTTGTTAAATAAGAAATATTACATTGATATATACTCTTGACCTAATTAAAAACTAATTTTGAATCATCATAGACTAATAGTTATTTTACCTTATGTTTAATTAAAAATTAAAGCCCTGAAATATGATCTTCATAATCTAATAAATTATTAGTAAAAGTGAATTTTAATCTATAAGAACCTAGATACTATTTTCCTTTGGAATTTGTCAGGATAATTATAATGCCAAAACCTTGCTTAGCTCATAAACCATTAATGTGAAATGTCTAAGGACCTTTGCTTTCTTCTTTCACCTTATCACCTACAACAACCTTAGTGGTTTCCAAAGTGTAAAAACCTAAGTCAAAGGATTGGTAATTTTCTTTTTCATTCTTGGCATTATATTCAGTGATCATGTATTTCATTTTGGGTTCATATTCAATCTTGATTTGATTAGGAATCCCATGTTGAGGTAACCACATGTGGGAAAAATAAGTGGACATGTACCTAGTTAGGGATTTAGTCTAATCAGAAATCAATAAAAATATGTAAGCCTCATGTATGTCAATGAATTAAATTTTAATGAACTACGAGATTTAGGGTTAATGAGAAAGCTACATGTGTATATTTAATAATTTCCCCAGCACCTCCACTCTATATTTTCACAATTACACCACTACCTTCTTCAATTATATTGGATTTAATCCTAGTTTTTCATAGATTCCTAAAGGCATATTGTAGTTGAAGCACTAAATTCTAGCAAGCAATTATGAAGATTCTTGACAAAAATCCTTATAATCAATTGAAATGGTGGAACTTCACGCTTACTCTTATACATTACCACATTTGTATGAGTTAGTTTAGCTTTGATGGAGCTAGGATTTTTATTTTATGATTTAAATAGTAAATCATACTATAATATGATTTGAGTGAGTTCATGCAATGTTATGTTTGCCTTGATCTTTTTCATATCTTCCACTATGTTATATCCATGTTTTTATGTTGTGTAAGGAGATTATATTGTTGTTTGACTTTCTTTAACTTTATGGGTTAGAGGGTTATTATTTGTCCTACCATTAGGAGGTGTATCTATTTAGTAGGTGGGGTGGATGTTTTTAGAGGTGGGTTTTGACCTTTAATTCTCACATCATATTTTTCCCTTTGGTATTTTTAGAAAACATGTAATTCCTCAACATTATCTTTAGGCTCATTTTCATTTTGACAAGGAAAATCATAGGTCGTAATCATGATGACTATTATCAGAGCTCTATAAGTATCATTGGTATTTTTAGGTATTTTAGCATTACTTTGATAAATGAGATTCATCTCATACCCCACCATTTGGCTCTGAATGCCGCTAAATGCATGATAGAACTCAATGTGGCTATGTTCTCCATGTCTGGTGGAATTATGTACTTGACACTAGATGGACAAGGCTAATTCACAAATGTTGATCTCAAGGAACTTACTCAAGTGGAGATTGATATTATTAATAGACTTATTTACTGGTTTGTTATATCTCTATAAATTATAATTTATATTGTAACCCTCACCAATATTTCCCATTTGTTTCTTGAGATCCAAGAAATCATTAACAAGTTTTTGAATGGTTCTCTTTATTAAATCTAATTCTCCCTTTGGAGGCTCTAAGTTACTATTTTGGGTCATAGTTTAAAATTTGGTGTTATTTATGGGTACCATTTCTTGATTGATATTATTCTAGGTATGTGCTCTAGCATTTGCTTTGTTGAAGAATCCTATTTGTTGGTTGGGTGGAACATGGCTTAATGAAAATTGGTTAATCATTGGCACTTGGTTTAATTTAGGAAAATTCCAATTCATGTTGGGTATGACATTTAGAGAAGGTGGTGCTAGGTTATTTTTTGGTATAATAAAGGCATGATGCCCCTGTGGGTGCATTTGATCATCAATATGGATGGATTCAACATATACCAAAGGCAATGTGTTAATATTAAAATTTATTTTCATGAAGACAACCATCATCATGTCTAAGGAATTTTTTATATATTTCTAAATCCAAATTATTTATCAACCTATATGGTGGGGATGTTAGGCTATAGATTTTTAGAACTTCATGTCCCTATTGAGGGTGGTAAACTATTGATACACAACTCTCAAGCTTAATACCCTACCAAATTAGGCAATAAAAGTATCATTAAACTGATCCCATCCTATGATGGAATCATATCCCATGATGGAATCTTTTGGCAAGTTGAGGATCTAATCATAAGCTACATCTTCGAATGTAAAATGAAAAATATGGTAAGTCACGTCCTCATAAAATACATTAAGTAGCCTCAAAGATGCTTTCAATGACTTTATATGCTCTTCAGTGGTTACTCTACCAGTGGGGGTAAAGAGAGGCAAATAATTTTTTAGGTTCCTTAGTAGAACATGTATAACTCTAGGGACATTGATGGATGAGTTAGCTAACCATGAAATGATTGGAAAAAGGGGTGGCAATTTTTTGTTATATGGGTAATCTGGCTAGGTCCTAGATTTCTTATGTTTACCTTTGATTACTCTTGCCTTCCTATTTATTTATAGGGATATTAAAGGGACTTGGGTTTCAAATTGAGATCTAGTTCTAATCTTAGGCAACTCTAGGATGTAGAATGGGTATTAACCAGAAAGTAGAAGAACTTTCAAAGGTAGCTTCATAGGTATCAAATATTACAAAGATCAATCAACTTCTTACAAAAAAGCCTTTATAAACTAGATCAAATAGTTTTAACTTTATCTTTGAGGATCCAATATTCAAAACCTTATAGTTCCATAACTATAAAAATATTGTTAGTTCTGCATGTTATCCTACAAAGATCAATGTTAGATTAGTATTTCAAAGCATTTTTATGCCTAAGTTAGCATTTTGTAAATGTTTGTACATTTTAGAATATCTTTCAGCACAAAGCTATGCAAAGGTTTACTCAATCCCAAGTTAATTATATCAATTATGATCTTAAATGTCTAGGTTCAGTACAAGCGATGTATTAGTGATTGACCTTTGCACAACTTCTCACAAATATCTAGATTATTTACCAATTTTTTGTCAATATTTGTAAAGATAACAAAAAAACCTTCAAAATTCCTAAATAATGAGGTATTTAACCTATCTTTAAGGTTATACATAAATTTAGATAAATATATTTCAAAATATATATGAATGAACACAGACTTTGATGGAATACTTTAAAAAATGCAAATATTTGTACAAAGACTACAGATCTTTAATGTTCTTTAACAATATTGGTGTACTTTGAAACAATTATACATATATTTAATGAAGTAAACTATAATTTCACTAAGATGCATTAATTTAATTACATAGAGGCCCTCTTTCTAGCACCATCTTTTCCCATACCTATTGACGCACTTGATGTGTTCCCTATGCAACTAGGGAATGGGAAGAAAGTAATAGCCTCAATTTTAAGTCCTAAAAGACTTGAGGTTTGATTTGTTTACAAAACTACTATTTAAAATAGGAAAACAATAGAGATATTTCCAACACTTATAACTATACAAGTAGACCCTACTATAGTGACAACAAGTTATACATAGTGACAATTTATTTCTTTCTAATCTTTGTGAAATTACTCTAGACTTTGCCAATTATTTTCCAAGTGTAAACAAACCATGAATATTTAAAGAATGAGTTAAGCTAAAGTGACTCATGTGGTAGATCAAAAGGTGAGGAGGGTAGGGTAGAAAAGAGAGTTTGCTTTAGATGGTTAGAGATGTTAATTCTTCTAACTTCTGTGACTATAACCTATAAAACTAATATTAACTAACCCTAGTGTAATACTCAAAGACAAATGACCATAATTGAGAGTTTAAAGGAAAGGATATGAGTATATAAAAAACATATGCTGCATGAAATTTATTTATTCACATCAAATTACATAAGCACATTCAACTACAAATAAGATGAAATAGGGCACATAAAGTAATAAATTTGTTTGCCTAGAGTTAAACTCAAACTAATAGATGCACACATTGATATTATTACCAAATTAGTTAGTATAAAATAAACCATTATTTCTTTAAAAGAATGAAAAGTAGAAAATATAAAACACACAACAAAAAATTCACATAATCTTATGAATTCTTAGCTCTCTTGCATTAATTCTCTAACAATTGTTCTTATTATTATAATGAGGGGGAATATCACTATATATAGGCTTCAAAATTTATATTCAAGTTCAAGTGGGCCCATTAAAATATGCCCAAATATATATAAGTGGATTTTAAATTTTGAATAACAATAAATAAAAATTCCACGTATTACAAGGTAATATGCTAAATTTAAATTTACAAAGTAAAATAGAATATCACTCAAGGCCCTCAAGGAGGTTGTTAAGGTGTTTTATATTGTCACCTTTATTTATCTGCCTCTTCCCTCATCCAAAATTTAGTGCATGCTCAATAGTTATGGTCAATTTAATCAAAATATAAGATCATAAGAAAAAGTAAATCATGTTTATTGAATAAACTTTCCATGCTCTATAAGTACAAGTCTCAACACCTATTCAATAGTTTCATCTCTCTATAGCCTTTGGTTAGCAAAATCCATAATGTTAAACACTTCATTGGCATCTTTGGCATTGGCTATGTCTTTTTGAAAATTTTCAACAAATACCTTTATTTAAGCCCTAAACTCTTGGTTATCCATAAATATACCATCAGGTTTGGTCACCCTAGTGACCATAGTATATTTCAAAAATAGAGCAATCCTAATCTCCATTTTATGAAAAGATGTAGTTACATACTTAACTTTTTTTATCCACCTTTTCATTATTCTCATCATATTCATCATTATTGTTTGTACCAAGATGATGTCCTCAAGTGGAAAAATTGTAAGGTCTAAGAACTTATTGTTCCTTCTAACTCTAGTCAAAGTTTCCAACTTGGAATCGTAAAGTGCAAGTTTTGCGTCATATTTAATGACTACATTAAACTACAGAGTCACATCCTCTTACATTCTCTTCATGACTTTATATAAATTAAAGACTTTGATGACTGCATTTATTACTTCAACTATAGTATTCTCACACACTATGGGTAATGATTTCTCCCTCAATCTCTTTATCTCCTATTGCATACACTTCATTAAGGCCACTATGGATTTTGCATTGGATTATACCATGGACACAGGATCCTATGCATACTCATATAATTGACCTAGGCCATCTTATTATTTGTTAAAGTGAAGAGGGAATCTTCACTTTCATGAGGAAAAACTGAGATATATTGGGGTTTTTAAACCTACCTCCTCACCACTCTCTTCATGGTACCTATAGTATAATCAAATCTCATGTCAATCTATGGTGCATAGAGGACTACCTGAAGTCTCTCTTATGTTGCTTCCAGTATAATATATGTGACCCAATTTGGGATAAAAGAAGGAATTAGATTTATTGGAATTAGTATTGGAGGTGTTTATAATGGAGGTGTTTCAGTAGAGGCAAAGGATAGAGCTATAGTAGGAATGTCTGGAAAGTTTGTTAGGTCTATTTACCCAAGTGTGCCAGATGTAGTTCTTATAGGGCCCATATTTAGAATAAACAAAAGCAATTTTGGGTGCACACTCACCTTTGCAGTTATAGTAACATTGAGTGGGGATGGATAAAAAGGTGGATTTGGAAATGTGAAAAGATTTAAAATGGGCCTTACTGGCCTTGTCTATGTAGGGGAAATAATAGTAAGTGATACACTAGCTATTACTACCTAGAAAGAAGTGGAACTAATAGTTTAACTAGCACTAGTTCTTGATGAAGATGCAATATTTGTAGTGATATGAGAAATGAAATGGAGGATGATAAATCATAATGAATCACCAGCTTGGCCTAGGCTAGTATCAATTGAAGATTGAGCAGTGGTACTTATAACTACTAATGATATGGAATCCAATGGGGAACAATGGTAGGAGGAGCAAATATAGAATCATAAGTAGTTTGAGGTATACTTTCAATTGGAAAATAATGCAATGGTGAGGTACTTACACTAGGAACTAGTGTTCCAAGGGTAGCCTATGGTGTACTAGTGGTGGTAATAGTAATTAATAGACCAAATATTGGAGAGGGAGGATTTAATTGAGAAGCTAGGGAAGGTGGTATTGCTCCTCTTATAGTGGTTTTAGGCTTCCTTTTCCCCTTATAGACTTTTTCAATGTTTCTACTAGCCAGTGCCTACACTTCTTCCATAAATATCTCAATGCCTTTTTAAAATTCCTTAAGGTGAATAAGAACAACATCATGTTGATCTAAGATTTCTAGAATGGCTCCCATATAAAATTTAGAGATTATTGTAGGCCCTTCAGAGGGGTTATTATGACTATTAGATCATCTTTGCTCAAATCTTGGAGGTAATTCCTAAATTCTTGAAGTGGCAAGTTGAGAAGGTCTATTTGGCCTATTCCTAATAAGAGGAACATTTTCTTCATCTTATTCATCTTCTTTATCTTTCCCTTCCTCAAGGTCAGCATCAAAGATGTTTTCATGTGCTGGTGGTGGCTGAGACTTAACAATGTCCTTTTTTGTTCTTTTCTCTATCCATTCTCATCTCCAATTTAATGTTTTTCATTGTTTCATTCTAGAATACAACCTCATCATTTAGAGCATCTCTATATATCCACTCATGGACTAATTATCTTGATGTTTATATTCCATTGTTACATATTTATTGAATCTAGATAGATGTTTGGCAATGACCTTATTGGTATCCCATGGTCTAAAGTCATCTTTAGGTAATAGGTGTGAATCTCTATGCCTAAAAGCAATAATAATATCATGTTATTTGGTAATATTAGTCCTCCCTAGTTTGTAAGGAACCTCATAGGGGACCATTTTATTCTTATCCTTGAAGATTCCATCAACTCCATGTAGTAGTTGATAGGACATTTCTTCTTTAGATATCATCATGGGAACAAACCTTGATAGTCTAATAGGGTCCACCATCACTACTTCCATTTTGATAACTATGCAGTCAAGGTATAGCTAGTAGCCACCCATATATTTCAAGGTTTTCTTGATTTTAGGGGAGAACCTCTACATCTCACATTCATTGATCGACTGGTAGACCACTAGGTAGAACTCTTTCATAATCTCTCTTATATTATGTTTAATATATGATTATACATTACAAAAAAGAACTGAGGCAAGTTTTTGGATGGTTAGGAGACCATGAATTTTGACCTAATTAAACAATTATTTATATTACATTTAGTAAGTAGCTCCTCATAAAGAAAGGGGAACCATTCCTACAAGTGTCCTCTATTGTATATACTAAGTTATTTCTAATAATTTCCCCAAGTGGGAGAATCTTCTAGTCTTCTAGGATTATTTAAAGTAATGAAATAGTCCTTATGTCCACATAATCAATGTGTGGACTACTAAATATTATATTTAGGAGGGATAGGCCAATTTTGAATCCCTACCTAAATTATTGAATGGGTGAGTTTCCTTGATCATTCATGAGAATAGTTCTCATTGGGTCAATCACCCATGAAGATAAGATGTTCTTTGGGGAGTACACTTCATACCCGTTGTCAATGACAACCTGATTATATTATATCTATGGTGAGGGAAGGTCATAGTATTTTTTAAATCTTGGTCTTATTTTGAAAATAATAAGGATCCCTTGGGACATTGATTTAATTATTCCATATTCATACTTTGACCTCCAAAAAATACCATAAACTAAGTAAACATATGGTATAACCTCTAGCTTAGCTACGTCCTTTTGGAGATCAACCATGTTAAGGGAAAGGATATCCAAAGTTAGTTAGACTACATAAGGTATTGTCTCATTCTCATCAATAGACCTAATTATTTCTACATTAAAATATATGCTATTGTAATGCAAGTCACCAAGTGTTATGGCCTTAGGAATAAATTTAGTATCTTTAAAGATGATTGAATTACTATTCTAAAATAGAAAGTCATCATTCTTGAATGAATAAATCTTACCTAGAGTAGAAGGACCTACTTCTGCCATATATTGCAATACTTTAGGGAGCAATCAATGTCTATTTGTATCCTTCTAAAATTTTCAAGCTTAGATAATGGTGATGAGAGTGAAATTTGAGAACATTTTGAGATTTGTCGAATTGTAAGAGCATAGATAGTAGATAAATCTAGTGCATATAGCTAAAAAACATAAATAAAAATAACCTTAATTACGTATCCTTCTGAATGACTACTTTAATTAATGTAATGTTGAGCGTGATCCTGGTTTGTGCCATATTAATGGAAAGCTTGTCAACTTGCATATACTTAAAACAACTTTGAACTATTACTTTTACCAATTAATTATGACATAATTCAATTTAGCTTTAATTTAAATTTTATTTGCCATAAATTTTATCTTTGAATCTAAATATTGTCACCTTTTGAAACATGGATACCACCTCAAATCTAGCTAAGTAATCACATGCCCCGAATATGACTAGACTACCTAGTTGGCTTAAAATATGGACACATGACACCTTCTGATCACCTCATGGACTTTGAGAATGTATTTTTACATGATGATTCACCTATATCTCTCCACATGGCATATTTCATTTCATAATGAGATCTCAAGTGGTACTTTTCAATTATTATTGGTCATGGGAATTCCACACATCGCTCACATGGGTAGTCATAGCTTTCCTTACTAGGTGTCTCTTTTAAAAGGCTTTTGAACAACTATCAATAAATTTTCATTGATTAGATGGCTCAAGTGGAGACATGCATCCCTCTTAAGGGTGATATCATGGATCTTAGATATAAATTACATGATAATGACATATGGAATCATTTTATGGGCCCGAAGGGGAAACACATCATTCTTGTAAGATATTATTTGTTCATTTTCCAAGTGTCATTCTCAAAAAGCACCTCAAATAATTGAATATCATCAAACCTTGATTAGATGGCTCAGGTGTAACTACATGTTCTTCTTTACAAGATCTCATGAGATTTGGATGGATGTAACATGGTGTAGACATGTGGTGACCTCAAATGAATCAAAGGTGGACACACATCATCTCAAAACGATGATCAGGTCTAGATGGTTGCCATTGAGACATGTAGTGGCATCTCTCAAGTTATCACACTATGTTAGGATGCATGAGGGATGCATGGTGTCTTGGATTATATGGGTTCAATCATGAGGGCTAAGATCTTGACACATATCCCTAGGATTTGAATTCTAATGGATAACTTTTCATGAGCCCTCTAGATGATGCCACATAGCTCAAATACTTGGTATATTTTCTCTAGGTGTCTTTCATAGGATGAAATGAATCCTTAAGGAAATTATGAGGCCCATCAAGCTACACATCTATCCTTTTAAGCCATATTATAAACTTTGATGTCCTATGAGGTGTCATAAACCATAATTTTAATTTTATGTCCTATTAGGTCAAGTGAAAAACTAAGTTAGCTTCTTGAAGACATCATTACCCATCTTAGGCAAATTTAAACAAGTTTAAAGCAAAACTTTTCAATGAAACACTTTAAACACAACATAATGTTAATTTTAAATAAACTAATGAAGCTTCTCATATTTATGTCTACTAGAGAGTGAGGTCATACCTCTTCAGTAAAGCTTCTATGCATATCATTGAACCATCCATGGTCAATAATTTATTATTGAATAAAACTTGAATAAGACTTGTAATAATTTGAATATTTGTAAGTATCAATCCTTATTACAAAATGAATGATTAATAAAAAATTCTAAGAACACATGTATTGGTAAATTCAATAAATTCTCCATGTAATCGAATGGTCTAATATGCCTAGTATCCTAAGTAATTTTGAAAATTGAAGAAAGAAAGGATACCCATTCTAAGAATAGGAGAATGTTGATCATCAAAAAAGTAGTATTTTTTCCTTTAAAAGTTGGATTTTGAACATTTAAAAGTTTTCTTGAACTTTGAAAATATATAATTTAAAATTATATTCTCTAAACTATAAATCATATTTATTTGAGTAATTTGAATATTTAAATGAGGGTATTGAATGAAAAAAACTATATGTGTGACATAAAATTCTATTTTTTGTGACTTTGTTTGGTGATGATGCTTCCTTGAAGCATTTAAGAATTAATTTCTCCCATAAATCACTTAGATAATATGATTCCTTAACCAAATTAATGGATAAAACTTTATTATTTACTTCCATATTTGTAACCTCATGATGTAAATGGGCTGTAATCATAATGGATTTGTACACATAATGTTTGAGTGCTCAGTGACTCCAAATCATGCACTTGTAACTAAACTAAATAAACCACCATAATTTTCTTTTAGATTAAATTGTAAAATATTATTATATCCTGGTATTTGAAATCATTGTCACAAGATAATGGAGTGTATCCATAATCTTAAAATTTACATGGAATGAACTTTGTGGCATAAAATTGTATTATGCCCCCACTATAATTGTAAAGTTTGAAACTATATGTGAATGTTCATTGCAACTTCTGATTGAAACTTTGAAACTATGTGAATTTTATTTTTAAAAATATAATATGAGTGAATATATAATGGAATATTCCACCATAATACTTTTAAATAGATAAATTTTAAAATTTTAAAATTTTAAAATTAATTTCTCTCTGAAAATGGCTTATCTCATGCATAAGAAGCCCATTAAAATGCCTTGATTTTAAGTTGGGGGAATTTAATCCTAAAAATTAACTCATCTCAAAAGAAAATTTAACTTAATACATGTGTATTAATATGTTTATCATTGAAAATTTTAGTATATAGAAGAGTGTTATCATAGAAAGAGTTGAATTTTGAATAATAATTAAGAGGCAAGGCATATATAAGATATCAATGAAGCTCATGGAATCATTATGTTAATATTTTAGGAGTACATGATATAGATCATGGCACTTATAAAACTCATTAAGATCAACAAAGACATAAAATAATAATTAATGATATAAAATTGGCATACATAATCCAAGGGCCAAAAATTAGGACATGTTTAAATGTCCAAAAAAACATGCATAGACATGATGCATACCTAAAAAAAGGACATGTTCAAATGTAAGGCATGTATATGGTGAAGGGTCAAATCAAGGACATGTTAAAAATTCACACACCAAACATAGGTCCAAGGGATAAAATAAGGATGTGTTTGAATGTCACACATAGCACACAAGATCTCATAGAGATGCAATAATAAAATATTCCCACACAAGGGATAATATCCATAATATTAGAAAATAAATTTTCAATATAATATTTACAAGTAAGAAAGATCAATGGAATATATAATTATCAAAGTTAGTATAAATTATGCATATATCTTATGATCATATCATAGGCAATGGTATGTTCATGTACACTATGTAAGATATAAATGTCAACAAGACATTTTTACAGAATTGAAATATAAATAGTATAGGGGTTATATATGATAACATCTACATATCATAACATGTGAATAAGATGACCCCAACTTGGCAAGGTTAATGGGTAAAGGAAGATCCAACATCTTAATCTCTAGATAGTGCACACCATGCCATAGATACCCTTAAAATGCATGTGTGATATAGAAATAATATATTATCTACTAATAATGATATAAATAACATATTTCAAATATGTAAATTAAATTTTTAATCATGTTCAAGTCCTGATTTTAGATTTTTGATAATATTTGAATGCTTTTTAATTTTTTAAATTATATGATTCTTTTGGTATTTTTACAATATGGAAAATAAAAACATTATATATTGAAATGAAACTAAGGAGTCAAAAATATAATAAAGGATAATGATCTAGATACTTTTCAAGAAGTGGCAATTATAGAGATACACAAGTAAAGATTTGAATGGCTCAATAGAATGATATTTCAGCCTATAGAATGTGAATTAGAAGTGTTAGCAACCTATATGATATTAAAAAATGTATTCAAATAACTAAATTTAAATTATAATTTCATGAAATGTATGTACCAAAATATTTCATATGTATGGGAAGATTGAGTTTGAAACCAAGATATTTTACATGAAAAATTAGAAATTGTATAATGGTACTAAATGAATAATCTATAAATTGAAAAAATAGAGTTTTGTGTTATATAAATGCAAGTTTTGGATTAAAAAAGATGAAATACAAGATCAACATAATAGGAAATTAGTAATTGATGTTTCTACCATGAGTTGGGTGATGTTATCTTGTATCAAGATGACATAATTTTGTAAAAACTTATGTAAGAAGATAGGTAAACATGATTTATTTATCCAATTGGATCAATGTTTATATATTGTCCAAATTTACAAAAGGAAGTTCCAAGAGGCCAAAAATCGAATGAAATCCAAGGGCATATAATAAGGTATCAAGTGATCATATATGTAATGATAGAATAAGAAGAAGATGCAATAATAAAAAAACTATTTAAGATCAGATTTGATTTTCTTGAACATTTTTACGTATAGTATTTTTGTAAATTCATAATATTCATGGGATTTTTGACATGCTTCCCATATAGTGTAGTTAATTAATAAAACCCTGATCCCATATTTTCTATAATCACATATGGACCGAAGTAATTGAGTTTAAATTTTCCTTTAGCTAATTTATCTACATTTATGTTATTTTGGTTTCCCTTTAACGCTAGATATCCTATCTAAAATTCTTGATTATGAAACATCCTTATATGTGCTATTTTTATGTGTTTGTTATAAAATTTTAAATGGTTAATATATTGTATGTGTTTTCCATCAATAATTTATAATTCATGTAACCTTTTTTACTAATATTCATTATCTTTGATGATATCCTTGAGAAACAGTCATAAAGAGGTAATTTATAACTAAAGTGGAAAGGTTGTTTACTTACCATATACAATGGAATATGGTGTTACTTTTATTGGTATACACACACTTGTATGTTATGCCCAAAGTGCATAAATGATATGAGTATGCTAATATTATACATGTTTCTATATTGTTATACTTAAAATACTAATAATAGTATTATAAGTAGTTTTTGATTGACCATTACCTTAAGGATAATATGGTATTGCAAATTTATGCTGAATTTTAAAATTTGAACAAAATTTATTTATAGTTTTATTTTTGCATGGTGATCTATTATTTTTAATTAATTATAAATTATTTACAAACCTTGAAATTATACATGTCATTAATGATTGACATATTTATTTCCCAATGGTTGGTTGCATAGGTATGGACTCAACCCATTTTTGAAAGCATCTTATAGTTTTAATAATGATCATGGTCATCAACTAATTTAGGGCTTAATTTTCCAATCAAATCAATGACCCATTATTAAAATGTCCAAGGTGATGTGATACAATATGTGTTAGTTCATATGATAGTGCATGGTTAATATTTTTTTATCTTTTGACATTATTAGTATCACTTTATATATTAATGACATTATTTTTCCACTCTACACCAATAGTAATCTTTTCATAGTAATTTGTGAGACATAGCCTTACCACTAAAATGGCCACCACAAGAAATATCATTTACATTGAGGATTATTTCTTTACCCTCTTTGTATTTAAAACATCTGAGTAATACTCCATTAATGGATAATTCTAATAGAGATCCCCAAATGATAACATAAGGAGAAGCATCTCATTGTAATTTTTTATTTTCATTACACGTGGAATTTTAAGGTATTGTTTTTTTATATAAAAAAGTGTATATTTAACTAAACCATTATAAATTTTCCACATGTAAATACTAGTGCTTATAAGGATTAAATTTATGCAATACAGATTCATCATTTTTTTAATTATTATATATTTAATATAGCATGATCATTATTGATATCATTATGAATTAGAGAGGCCAAACTAACAATAGTGTATGTATGTCAATTTTACTTTTGGGGTCCACTCTCTATACAAATATGTTAAAAATGTGTCATTAGTCATCACACCAATTATTTATATGTTATAATTTTTATTTTTTGGTTTGGTATACATCTATGACTTTTTTGACCACTTGCTACGAGTATCTATATAATTTGAGATATTTTATTTTTAATGTATGTATTGTGTAAAATCTCAAAATTATTGATTCATAGTGGGTAATATTGTTTGTAAAATAAATACTAAACAATAATATAATGTCTTGGTTATATCATAAGGTGTAATAAATAAAATAGTATATCTAACTTCGATACACAAATTGTACTTAGAGCTAAGAAAATCAAACCTATACATATCCTATTTATATAGTGTTATTCAATTGGGAAACATTATCTATGGGTGAAGCCTATCATTCCACTACCTCACATCCTCCCATAATTCTAGTGCCACAACCTAAGTATGAACATGCTCACATTATTGGAGATCCCATGTAGCCTCTCCTATAAACCATAACCAACTAGCATGTGTTCTTGTCACCAATGCCAATAGATCAGCCATCCTTGGGGTATCATGTTGAGGAATAATAGGGTCCATAATCTAATTTTAGGTATCCTCCACCAAATCCCTCCACCATGCATCCTTCACTGCCTCATATACAAAATGAAAACCAAATCAACATTATATATCTCATATATATATATATATATAAAATATTTGTGACATTTTTTGATACATATACATGCATGCATGCATACATACATACATATATATATGTGTGTATATGTATATGTATATGTATGTATGTATTTATGTATGTATGTATGCATGCATGCATGTATGCATATGTATCAAAATATGTCACAAATATATATTTATATATATATATATGTATGTATATATGTATATATGTATGTATGCATGCATGTATGTATATGTATCAAAATATGTCACAAATATATATTAGTGCCTAGCATGCATATATATACCTCAATTCAATTAAATTAATATCATAATCTTAAAAACTTTACATACCAACACTAGTCCCACCACCATAACCATCCAAGAGACAAGTTCTATTATGGATACATATTGATCCAAATCCTTTCCATGTCCCTTACATGACCACTACAACATGTTGAGCTAACATGAATTATCATCATTATATGGTACATATATCTACAAGATTTATGTGAGGATCCCTTTTATATCATTGTGGCATGGATATTACCTACCCCATCCTTTATTATCCTATGCTCACTTTTTAACCTCCATAATATTTTATCCACCACAAGATAATGAGGTTTCAATGATACATATCATCCCCCACTCTTTGTGTCTCCCTCATATGTCTCTCCCAGTAGCTAGTGAAAACTAAAGGTGATACTAAGTGTGCAAAGATAGACCTTCTTAGGATGCAGTTACAATGGTGCATCTCAACTCACCATATTTAGTGGTCAATGATATGGATTTGACCCCTTGCTTGTATTATGGTTGACCGTGATGGACATGTGTCCATAATGTCTCTATAAGGATTTCATATAATATATTTTCTCTTAACATTTTCAAGTTTAAGTATATGAAGGATAACATAGAAAACATGTTATTTATCACCTCATCACTCTTAAGAGGTGATCATGTATAATGTGATGAATTATCATCAATATATACATTAAAAACTATCATAAATCAAACTAGAAAAATGTATAATTGGGCCCATTTCCTACTATCCCATATTTAAAATGTTGTATAAATTATGCACTACTTGTACCCATATCACATCTCATATGTCAAAAAAATTACCCTAATATAACATAGATTAACACATAGTTATGATGTATAATGGGACATATCCATCATAATTATTACACAACATGTGTGTATCCATAATTCCAATCAAGGCCTTATAGATATATGGAATGCCTAATAGCTCCACCTAAAATAATATTAAAATAGATTTTTTTCATTATACCTATTTTATCTAGCATCCCATTGGGATATATCTCACAAGTAATATGTTTTCTATATGTATCACACATCATAGGTGAGATAATAATAAGCAACCCCAAAATTACATGCATGGCCTCTTGGGTGATAACCACCTTAATGGTACCTCATCTAATATCTAACTAAATATGTTAGTGAATATCTCTCCATTTCCACAAAAACATATTTATCATCTCTAATATAATAGGCAAATAACATATCTATGTAATCCCACCTAGGCCTATCATGACAATCCATGCTCGATCCACTACTGATAGTCTATCAATTAGATCTAACAATCAAATTTTATAAATCCACCACCAAAATATTTGTCACCTCTAAAAAATATCAAAAATAAAATCAAAATCATATTTTTTTCCAAATATATAAAACAAGAATAAAAGTTAACATCAAATAGAAAAAGTTAAAATATTCTCATTTTTTATATTACATCATCTAGGTACCTAGCTACATTGATTATGTTTATTTTTACACTACACTAGCCATATCATATAATATTTTCTAACACTTAAATAAACTTTATCAACCATACCACATGGTATCGACCACATCTTTGTCCTTCTACATTATCCATACCATATAATACTAACCATGTTGATCATTTCTACTACATCATTTAGGTGTTAAATTATAACATCCATATTTATTCTCTACTTTCATCAGTTATACCATATGTTATCATCTAATTGTCTAAATTTATACCATAATTTATAAACCAACAATATCAACTTTCATTTCACCTTAACACATTAGTCATACCCTATGGTATTGTCCAGTGTTCTTTATTCCCCTTATAAACTATATTAACTAGAGTAATATAGTTGAGTAAGGATAGTGATTTATTTCCCTAGTCTTGATAAATACCATTGGCCCTAGTTTGGATTTTTCATCAACTACATGTCCCCCATCCGTTTTAGGTTTTTTTAATGCTTTTTGAAGAAAAATACATTATATGTATTTGTCCCAATGCTTAGATTTCCAAATCTAGTTCATTTAAACCAAAAATTATAAAATAAAAAATAAATGCGCCACATAACTATAAGGCTCTAATAATAGATATGATACTTCACGCAACACATGATCCTTTTACATGCACCATAGTGTCTCAAATCACTAAAATTGGGTTCATAGAGTTCTCAATTTTACAAAAATTTTGAATGTGCAAATGATTATTTCATACCTATTTATAGTAAAAAATTTAATTTTTTATGTTTTCAACTATTTACCTGAGATTCCATTTTCACCCATATCTTTGTTTTCATAGGTTTTTTTACTAACCTAAATAAGCTCAAGAATCCTAGTGAGATAAATATTTCTTAGATGATGATAGAATATTTTTTCAAAAATTGGAATTTTATCTTATTTTATAGGTCCACCTCTCATTTTTATTATTGGGAAGTTTTCATCACTTGAAATATATAGATCAATATCTAAAATAAACAAGGTAATTTAAGATGTGTATTTTCATTTTATTTAATTTCATTTACTCTTAGTTAATTCACAATTTATATCTAAGTATGCTTTTGTGTTACTATGTTTCCATCCCATATCACCCTTATGAATTACAATATTATGACATGTGATAAGTGTTAGATTAGACATATATATACACATAATA
Source organism: Torreya grandis (assembly GCA_037957365.1). Lineage (NCBI taxonomy): Eukaryota > Viridiplantae > Streptophyta > Pinopsida > Cupressales > Taxaceae > Torreya > Torreya grandis. The sequence goes on along the minus strand of JARHVA010003468.1, from coordinate 1,018,417 downwards.
TTTTTCACTTTATCATTTACTAAATGTTTCTCTTATGGTGGCTTGTTAAAACATTAGGTACACTTGAAATGGAGTGAAAATGGATTGTAGTGCTTTGTGAGAGATGTTGGAATTATATCCTAATTAAACCATTATTACTATCAGTCTAATCTCCTTTGAGTTTATATCCAAAAATACCTTTTGTTTACTTCTTATCTATATTTTATAAATTCCTTGTATCCTATATCATTTTCATGCTTGATACCTTTTATTTTGTGCATTTATCCTTCATGTAATCTATCATACAATCCAATACATTTAGGAATTTATCTTCTTAAGTTTTTTATATTATCAACCTAGTTGATATTGTATTATGCCATTAACATCTTCTAACTATATTATTATAATGATACCATCAAATTAGATTTTAGGGTTAGTTTTAGATTGGAACTATGTATATAATGGTCACATTTCATTCATATCATATCCTATCCTATTCATACACTCTCCTTTCACTCATATTCCTACCCTAAGGAAGTAATTTAGATAGTTAGTGCCTTAGAACCTTATATTTTATATTTTGTATCATTATTTCATTTAATCTCAAAAAGAGGATTCATTAAGAGTTCCTAACTAATAATAACTATGTATTTATCTAGCTAGTTGAGGTTTTAAACCTACAACATTATCTTATAAAACTTTACTTGACCCAAGAGGGATATTAAAGCATTAATAGGTCCAACCAATGTAAGTATTTATATCTCTACACTTTTTTATTTATTTATTTATTATATTAGATATCAATTTATTTATTTAATTATGAATGTATGTGTGTGTATCCTTGTTTAGACATTCCCTATATTGAATAAGTTGGTCTAGATACATGATTGCTTAGACTTACCATAAATAACTTTTAGTTGCATAGATACCCATTTGGTTTATCATTACACCTTACCCCTTTTTAATAATTACAACCCATACTTTACTTTATTTTTTGCCCCATTAAAACCATTTTCTTTACAACCATGGTTTATAACCATTTAACTTTGTTGAGGTTTAGTGATATTTACATCCTTGCATCATAAGATTAGGATTTGGAACATTTTCCTCTTTAAATTTATGTTTTAGGTTACCCTATACTATATATATGGATTTTATTAGTCCTCACCTAATAATAAACATATACTTAGGAATTATTTGATTGACCTTACTCAAATATATCCATTAAGAGATAGATAATAGTTGTAGTTCATCCTAGCATGTGCATATAGAATTTAAACAAAACGGTAAGACAAAATGAGGCTCAAAGTATTTAAAACTTATAGTAATAAAAGTATGACATAACATTGTGAAAACATATCTCATGATCTACCATGAGATGATCCTTCCCCATTTTTAATGTTCACCCTTTAAGGTATGAACTTACTGAGATTGATGCACCAATGACCCACTATAAAATAAAGTGTCAGTAATGTAATAAAGTGAAAAACATCAAGTGAATACATACTATAATATGTTTAATGGATTAATATATAAATATATAACATGATAAGTGTGGAAATTTGGACCCAATATAGGCATGCCCTAAATTTTGAAAGGATCACCTTCGGTGTAATTAATTTCACATATTTGTATGTCCATTTAATATATGTAATTTTAATTCCCTGCATCTCACTTTTGTATACCATAAAGATAATTTACATAAAATTTTATATTTAGTTCACCATATATATGATAAATAACATAAATAAATCATGTATACTATTAAAACTTGTCATGTTTAGTTCCTAATTTTGTATCTTTTTTAATATTTGATTTTTTAATATTTTATAATTTATTTTTATTTTTATGAATTTTTAATTTTAATTATGTTCCTACTAATAAATTATCCCATCAATGGATTCACTCATTTAGTACATAGATATATTATTATGAATGTCACATGTCGTGGGTGAGGAGTAATATATGTAGAAGTTGTAGATGCTAAAATATTGTATTAAGTAATTGAAAATTGAAAGTTTGACATATATTTACCACACATGAATTTCATGCACAAATATGGACCTAACCCACCATTTTCTAGCACCTGCATGATACCTTATGAATTTGACCCTTCTGTTCTACTATTACACACCTACAAGAACCTAAATATGTGTTTCAAAATTGCTTACCATCCTACACAAAGATTTCCAAAACTCCAATTAAAATTTCCTACCCATGGGTCAATAACATGAGTTTGGGTTAGTATCCCTAGGTAATACTAACCTAAGTCTAATGGTACTGACTTGATTCAAGAAATGATTAATTTTTAAATCCAATCTATCTTTAGGGTTAATTAGTTTATGTATCATTTTAATATCATGATAAACCACCCAATTGGACTCATATATATACAAACAAATGTCTCATTTGATATGGGGCTTGAAAATTATTTGGTATACATTTATGCACTATTTCACATTGATAAATTACATCATATTATTCATAAATTTTGAATATATCAATAGAATAAATCACAAACCAAGTATGAAGCATACCAAATCCAAGTCAAAGTAGTCATTTTCAAGTATGAAAACCATTTCATTAGTTTCATACATAAAGATAAGGATCCCAATTTCACAATCACACTAGTTGAGATAACTATGTGTGGCTTGATTTACTTCTTTAGAGTATCAAATATGTAGGTAATTATCAATCATTAAATAGGTTTTATTGGGATTATCTCAATTAATTAATTTTTATTATTTTTCTAGCTTTATATCTCTCACAAACACACCTAGGGTTTCAAGGTGGAGGAAAATAATTCCTATAGTTTCATGCATCATCAACATTCAACATCACACATACATGGATTTTATGGATAGATAAAGGTTATCATATGTTTAATGAGACATATTTTAGCACATGTAACTACCATGAAACACAAGTAAATTTCAACACTTGATATTAACCTAAATTTTATAGAACATGAAATCAAAAATATAGTTCCTAACATACATTAATCAAAATCCCATTTTATTCTAATTTTTACCTTCAAAACACCATCATAGATAGATAGTCAACTAAAAATAATAATTACTCATTATTTTGTTATATTTATTGTATTTCAATTATCAAATCATTACAATAAATCTCTCTATTTTTTAATTCAAATGTATGCTTTAATTCAATATTTAGTAATTTAAAGTATTCTAGTAGTTTCTATCCTATTAAGGTTTGCAAACATATTAGTTATCCATACATTGATCAAACCATGTTAATTGAAAAGACTCCATTAGGGTTTAATTTTTCTCTCTAGTTTTTTTAGATTTATACATTAGGGTATTATTTTTAGACTTAATTCTTAATTTTGTCCATCCTCATAGATGCTAATTATTTCTTCCTTTTTCCCTTTGGTTTCATGCCTATTCACTTATTAGGGATTTATTTACCAAGGTGAATTTTTATTATCTTATATTTAGATCAAAAAATGTCTTTTTTAAACCACTCTAAGTTTTTTATACTTTTATTAAGTGGAAAAAATAGCCTAATTTGTTTTTTCAAAATACTCTATGAATTTTACAAAATTTAAAATTTACTATTTTTATTAAATTTCATCTAGAATGAAAATGTCATACCTATTTTCAAATTTATTTATAGGGTTTATTTATCTAATAATTTAAATCAAATACATATTTTGATTAAAAATTATCCTTATTTTTTATTTTATGTTGTTGGTTATTTAGTTGACCCTTGTCAAGTTGTCCATTTTACCCTCTTTACACTTTTAGGATTGTGTTCATTTTTTAGGGTTCCAAATTTATTTCTAGTTAAGATTTGATTTTATCCACTCCCTATTTACACTTAAAGTCTATGATATCAACCATATCCATATTATGGATGTCCATGTTATAACTTTCCAAATAGTTAGGGTGCATTATCCTAATTAACATTCTATGCACATTTAATCTACCCCAAAAATTAATAGTAATGTATTTAATGAGTTTGTTATAGATTAGATATTTTATATGAGGGAATCCATATAAATTATTAAAAATAAACTTACGTCATTTTAGGATAAAATTTACCATACTCACAATCCCAAGCATGCTAGTCTAAATTGTACCTTTGCATCTCCATTACATAACTTTGTGCCTCAAAGGACTTCATCTCAAGTATGGGTTAAGAAAAAAGATGCATATGTGATAAATGGGTTAATAATATCATACAATATCAATAATAATTCAATATATGGGACCTCTTAGGTTCCCTTTTAATGTGATTAAATTACTATTGTATTTATCATAGACTCATGGGATATTTTAAAAATAGTGTCTAGCTTTGAAGCACACCATGAAAATAGTAGCTGATAGTGGTGATTTTGTATTACATAAATCATTATAAGAACCATCATATTTAGATACACATTCCATAATTAGTAAACCTACTAAAATTTTGGATACATATTCTAAGGTATAAAGAAACTGATAGAAGTTATAAAAATAAAAATAAAAGGTACAAATGGAACAATTAAAATAAGAAAAATTACACAAGGAAAAATTTACAAAGGTATAATAAGAACAATTACAAAGGAAAAAGTTGAAAAAAGAAATGCTTGATTAACTAGAGAGTGTGTGTATTAAAAAATTAACCAATAAATCAAAATTTCTAAGAAAGAAGATCAAAATCAAGATGTGTCTAAAAATATTAATGTATATACTATATAAAATTCCTCATATATAGAACCTTTGATACTATAAAATGATAATAAGGGACATATTAAAGGAAAAGATGAACAACAAAAAGAATTTCTCTTATAAGATGATGCCTTACATGGATGATATGATTATGATAATCAATAATATTGGTACAATATATATTAATATAATGAATATGAAAATAATCAAATTAATGATATAGTGGATGATGATACAATAGAGGATTAATAAAATTCTAGACACATAATTTTAATTGGTATTAATGGCATGCATGATTTATGCCATACATAAAGGCATCCAATTTATATCTCTTTAGTTAAGATTCAATATTATCTATTATACATAACCTCTCTATATGCTAATGTATTATATTATTCTATTTTGGCATACTTGCTCTCATATGTGTTTGCATTGACCATTCTTATAGCCCTTGTATTTTTTTCGTCGAGACCCTAGCTTTTAATTTTTATCTTGATCCAAACATCCATTAAACTTATCTTAAAATTATTATAATTCACAATATTAGTGTAATTATACTTCATCACTCTTAGATATTGAATACTTATACATCCTATGGGTTTAATTGAGTTTATATTATCACATACATTTATATCTATATATTAAATGAGCACACATTGATTATTTCCAATTGGGGGACCATATATCCTTATCTCTAGATATCATATTAATATCCATTTTTTCAATTCACATATATAATAGAGATATATTCCTTACTTCCACATCCTTCACATTTCCATGCTATCACATATAGTGCACATTATGCCTTGACACATGTTGTATATTGTTTGGATCCATACTATACTTATAATTTTAAACCATTTACACTTGTCCTCATTTTAATATTTTAAAATATTTAAAAAATAGGAAAAAATCAAAGAATTTAAAAATAAAAAATATTCAAAAGAATAAAAATCAAGACCTGAACATGACACAATTTCTACATTACACTATTTACATATGTTATTTATCACCTGATTGGTAAATTCCCTATTATCTTTATACAATAATTAATTTCATGGTATATGAGTGTAATTTTTTACATAAAAGTTACAAATGAACATATATATGTTAGTACATTTCCTCTATCTATTAGCCATGCCAATATGGGGGCATACTATTCCACAAGTTTCACTATTATAGGTTATATATTTTTGTGATCTCTCTACCATGTTAAGATACATATATTTCTTACACATGTCTTTTAAGTTACTCATATCTTATTCAATTATACATATATATGCTATTATACTATAGTGTGACATTGATACACATGGATGGTGTAGACTAGTCTAATTTTTTAACTCTCTTATACGATAGGATAATTTGTACTTGTCTATTATGGAATCCATTGGCATTGTTTGATATTACATGATTATGTCCCTTATTTTTGGCCCTCATGTTTACTTTCTTCAATATATTTGATGTCACTTGTATAAAATATCTTAATGTCCCTTGCATGAGGCCCTTAATCTTGTTTATTGAGACATATTAATGTCCTTTGTATGCATCCCTTGGGATTATGTGTGAAACTAACTCATTGTCTTGTTACACTTATTAAGCTTTCCAACATTGATTAGTTCCATGATAAATATCATGTAACTTTATTGCATAGTCTTATTCAATATATTATCGATAATAATTATTATTGATTGTTTCATTAATACATATATATAGACATAACACTTATATGCATTGCATTAAAAATTTTACATACATAGCTTGATTGAAATATACATTACTATAATGGAATAATCTCCAAAAGATCACATGACTATATATGATTTTATCTTTGTACTTGACATGATACAATTAGCTCTTATTTTGAGATGAGTAACTTACAGGAAAAATCCATCATCTCAATAGAACCATCATTTAATTAAATTTAGACATATTATAGTCTAAATTAAAACATGAAATTATATTGATTGGATTCTAAAGTATCAAATGTATGAATTCAATTTTGTTATTATCATATTCCAATTTATAATTTTTGGAATTAGATATTATATTAAACATAGATTCTAATTTGATAATTTTCCTATTAAATCTTAAACAACTAGATTTATCAAATATAATTTGTTGATTTGATATAATATTTTGATGCAAATAAACATGGTAAATTTATCACATATTTATATGTAATTTTGATGTGTCTAAATTATTAAAAATATAAGTGTAGTTAAAATATCAACAATATCCATGTAACATTTAGTGTGGTTAAATTATCAAACATATATTTGAAATATTTAATGCAGATAGTTTATGACATGTAAACCCTTATGAAAATATTATTATCAAAATTATAAATGAAACATTTAATAGATTTAAAATATTTTACAAATAATTATGTACACATTTTTTTATACCATAAATATAAGTTGGTGTAAGTCACCACAATGTAATTATTGAATTAATATCATAAATCATAGTGAATTTATTTTATAACAAATAAAACCTTGTGATAATTTAAACATCAAAATTATCATACATATAATCAATGAAATGAAAAATTGATTGAAAATAGTTTACATATAATTGTGTACATATTAATTTTTTCATATAATAAATATAAGATTTCTTAAACAACCATAAATGTAGTAAGTGTTGAATTATTATCACAAATTAAAGTCAAAATATATTTACAAAAAATATATTAAGTTTTAAAATATCTTAACTAATAATAAATTTATTGAACATATAGTACTATCTATTCAAAAATTAACTTACAAAATTCATGCCAATATGAATGGAAACCTCCACTTTGAAATCAAAAATTTTGAACCAGAAAATAATATTTAACTTATCCTTTATCATTGTCATTTCAAACCAATATGAATGAACATATATAATATGTAATTTATCCTATATAATATATTTTTAAATAAATATGAATCAATACAATTTAATTTATCCTCTAGTGTTGTTGTTTCAAACCAATATGAATGAAAATATCTAGTTATTAACATTGAAAATTCAAACCATTATGAATGAAAATATTGTGTTTTCAATTAAAATTCTAATCCACTAGTAATGAAATAATAATTTTAATAAACATTAAATATTCATAAATGTATAAATGAAAATATCCAATTGGTAGTTAATCTTTTAGGAAAAGATAGTAAATCAAAATGAGGAATATATCTAATTATTAATCAACATTTTAGTCATAGGTAGTAAAATAATCTAAAAAATATTACGAAGAATTTTTATGAATACTATAAATTTAATTCATGTTCCACGACATAATCCTTAATAAATACTTGTAAGAGCATAGTAATCAAAAGATAGACTAGGATGATTTTAAAAAATTCTCATATCCTCTTCATTCCCAATTAAGACTAGCTATGTAAACAATGTTGCCATAAGCCATTTGTCTTTCTTGAATTCCTAGCCTAGAGATAATTTAGTGGATATGATAATATTTTATTTAGGAACATCCTTTTTTATAGGATATACAAAAAATATTTATTTCACCAACATAATTAAAATGGCCATCTATCCAAATTATATCCATATTATTCATACAAAGTTCTCTTTGTTATCATAATTCTTAATGCCCTAGTAAAATATAGGATGATCCTCCACTTTAGATTGTAATATTAGTTTTTATTTATTATTTTCTACTTTTATATCCATATAAAATAAATATCAAAATGTAATTTGAAGTTATGTCAATGAAATAGTAAATAATTGGGGTACCATTCCTCTTGTTAGAATGTCCTCATTATTTATTTGGATTTTTTTTCCAAAAAAAATATGTATTAGAAATCATTTTAAACTGATAAAAAATATGTTATTTTTTTGGAGGATATATATATATATATATATATATATATATATATATATATATATATATATACATACATACATACATACATATATGTTCAAATGATAGTACATTAATTCTATAATGTAATAGTGAATTGAAAGGAAATAATGAAAGCTTTTACAAATGGTAATTAGTTTTTAATACATGATTATGAACCAATAGTGGAAATTGATTATGTTTGGTTTGATATACATGTTGTGCCCATCACCATTACCTCTTGATGATCGTATGGGCCTTTATTCATGTCAATAGGATGTTACATATAGACAATTATTTATTATTGAATTGAAGTCATTCCTAGATTCATTTCTTCATCTACATTTATCATTGATTGCAATGGTTTTATCAATTCTATCAATGGTCATACAACATAAATAATTTTATTAATATGAAGATGTAGGGAATAGTTTTGTAATAGGAATCACCCTTTAGTTTAGGTGAATAGTATACTCAAAGTTGTCATCATATATTTGTAGTAACTTTATAACATCATCTCTTTCTTTATATTTTAAAATATGCATATTAATGAAGTTCCTTTTTAAATTCACAATTGCTTTCAATGCATTTGTCCCATCATAAATAATAATAGGGGATTTGTTTTTACTAAATTTGATAATATTTTATTCCTAAAATTTTATTGATATCTCAAACTTACTTGGTTTATCTAATAATAAAATCCTAATAACTATTGGGCACATATTATCTAAGGGATCCATGTGTGACAAGTCAAATTCTATTCCCACCACTTCATTAACCTTATCATTTACACTGTGAACATCATATAGTCCATATTTCACTGATAAAACCTAAAACCACCATTTCATTTATAATTATATAACATATCTTAAAAATAATTTTATTCATGTTTTTATCTCTTTCAATGCAAAAGTGAGAAAATTTATGAAATAAATTTTCTTCAACCATAGGGATAATAAAGATGCAAACTTAAATCATAGTGCTATAACCAATGAAGGAAAGTATATCTATAATATCAATTTTTGTAATGTTCATCATAACATTAATTTTTTTTGAAAGAAAAACCTCTAGGTTAAGGGAAATAATATTTGATGCCCATCTTGTACAAATTATTATTGATTGAAATAGAAAATAACTTTGGCATTTGAACTCATAATTATCATTATCCATCACTTGGTTACTATTTTTGAAAGATGATATATACATTTCTAAGAGGTTTTTAGCATCCATCAAATTTTTTTATTTCTTTTATTTTTTCAACCTATATTTTTGTTCTAATAGTTTGTCTTTTGTGTTTTCTCTTATCTCCAAACTCCTAGAAAATATAATTAAAGTGACATTCCTAAATATCAAAATTTTCCACAACATTATATGTAATACATCGAATAATATATGTATAATTACATTCATGATTTCAAATAGTTCAAAAATTTTGCTCTTGTAATATTGTATTATTTTACTCCATAATATTATCTATAAGTATGGATAACTCATCTAAAGACATAGACCATATTCATATCAATCAATTGGTTGTTAGATTATCAAATGAATTTAGATTAAAATCTAGATTGCAATCCCTTTTTAGACAACACAAAGCACACCATTTGTGTACAAATAAAAACAAAGCACCCATTTACCTAATATATTATCTATAAGGAGGAGCAATTATATATTATTGCTATAGTTGTATGTGTTTATTTTTCAAACATATTTAAAATCTCTTTTTCAAAGGCCTAAATCAAAATATAAAAATATGGGTTTTTATTTTTTTAATCAGACATAAAAATATATGTTTTTAGTGTTAGTTTAATGAATTATAAATTTCAAATAATTTCAAGTTTTCTATCTTTTCATGTCTAGTACCAGGGTGTTCAGGTCTCTTATATATGGTATATGTTACTCTTTCATTGTGAAGTGTTACATTTTGACCTAATTCTAATAAACTACATTAATATTGAGATAGTGATTTCAACTATTTATTTGTTTCTATCTAATTTCCATTAGTATACTTAGATTTATTTTGTTTATAGTTAATAGTTTTTTGTTATTTCATTAATTCATTATGATGAGATGACAGCCTACATACAAACACACACACACACACACACACACACATGTGTGTGTGTGTGTGTGTTATTTTTTAAAACTAGTACAAAGTTAATTTAATTTACATATGCTTATATATAATAGTTTACATGATGTTGTATATTTTTAGTATTGATTTTATTTTTATTATAATCCCATACTAACTACATTCTTTGGCTAAGGTAAATGTAGGTAAATATCTACCCTTATTGATAATTTAGAGGGAGAGCATCATCAAAGAGGGGGAAGAAAATATTTGCAATGGATAGTATGTATACACACACACATATGTGTATATATACATATAAACACACACACACACACACATACACATACACATGTGTGTGTGCACGCGCGCACGCGCACACGTGCGCATGTGTGTGTGTGTGTGTGTAGACACACTAATACATATGTCCATATATGCATACATATATATGTATAAGTGTGTGTGTTATTTTTTGAAACCAATACAAAGTTAATTTCATTTACATATGTAAATATTTGAAATGGATAGTAGGTACACACACACACACACACACACACACGTTTGTGTGTGTGTAGACACACTAACACATATGTCCATATATGCATACATATATATGTCTAATTGTGTGTGTTATTTTTTTAAACTAGTACACAATTAATTTTATTTACATATGTTTATATACATTAGTTTACATAATGTTCTATATTTTTAGTATAGATTTTATTTGAATTATAATCCCATACTAACTAGCTTCTTTGGCTATGGTAAATGCAAGTAAATATCTACCCTTACTGAGAATTTAGAAGGAGATCATCATCAAAGAGGGGGAAGCAAATGTTTGCAATGGATAGTAGGTATAAATTCTAGGAAAATATTACATACACATATAGTTTACTTGGTTAGAGTTAGTTAGTAGCATGTGACATTGATTTATAGTTGTGTGTGCTTCTTACCTTAAGATATTGATTGATGTACCTTATGTTTGTTTGATTTAATAACTTAAATTTATTCTTGATAGCTTAAAAATGGTTGTGGATTAATATTATAAATCTTTGTGATTATTATATAATTGGTTATTAGCTTATAACAATGATCTTTGTGATTGATTTATATGTGTATTTTCATTTATGATTAAAATAAATCATGAATAACCTTTTGGATTATTTTTTTATTGTTTCCATTAAGTAAATTAATTTCAACTTGATCCAAAACCCCTCCTTCATAAATAATAGAGCCACTTTTATGGAAAATGGAAAATGGGACTCTCCATGGTGGCCTCTGATCAATAAAATTGGTTTAAAATCTCACCATGTAAACTTAGTATTTTAGAATTTCGTTTTAATATTATAACATGACTCTTTTTGTTAGTTAAAAATAATGTAAAAATAAAATTTAGTTTTGTTGGCACAATTTTGAATGTGGAGGTCAAAGTGGTAGTCATGGCCATGATTTGGAACCCTAGGGCACCTACATGCCTATATTTTTGGAAAAAATTAGGGTTAAAATGGAGATTTTTAGTGGATAAAACAAGAAAGTAAAAATAATAAGAAGGAAAGACCAAGAAATGGAAAAGAAACAAAGGAAGAAGGACACAAAAGGTAGAAACAATAGTGTAAAAAGTGTTGGTTACATATTATAGATGTCTCAAAATGCACCATGGAGGTTCTTAGTGTTCAAAGAACACTTCTCATTTTAGAATTCCAAGAATTTAGAGCATGAGTAGAAATTTGTGGAAAATTGATGTCACCTATGGTGAAATAGTGGCAGAGATATATATGGGTGTTCTATAAAATTTATAATAAGTGATGGTTAGGAGCCATCATGGTCCATTCCTTTTTAATTACAAAAGATCTATGTTAACTCAGTGAATTAGTATCCAAACTTAATCTATAAATTAATCTAGATTTATATTTATAATGAAGTTTAAACTAAAGTGATCTAGTGTAAAAAAAGAGCAAAGAGAAGGGTAAGGCAGGAAACAAAATGAGTGATTGCCTATCCTAGTCTCAAACATTATGACAAAGCATCAATTACAATTGAGTATGCATTAAAACTAATATATAATTCATAATAGCCTAAGATTAGATTTAAATATATACTAGGCAAATGCTGAAGGATAATGTAAAGAATCACAAGTGAGAACCATGTTTACTTTTAAAGTTTTACTACCACAATCAAATAACAATATGCACATCTAAATATAGAGAAAAATTTAATGAAGAAAATATAAGATCCTTCAACTAATATAATTTATGAAAAAATTAGAAACCCTATGATTATAAAATGCAACCCAAAATTCAAATAAGTTATTCAAATTTAAGACATAAAACTAGCAATTAAGAGAAAAGCTATGGTAAAAATTGATATATAAAATATGGACAATCTTTGAAAAACTCCTTGATTATATTAGTTATTCTAAGTATACAATTTTTATCAAAATTATCTCCCTTAAAAGATCGTGATGCATTCCTTTTATAGAAAGATAAGGCATTACACCGATCAGTTATAACATATAGGTGTACAAAGGATAAGGACAGTTATCCTTAGAAATTTCTAAAATACACTTTTCTTCTACAACTATACTAACCTAGGGGTAATATGCCAATATACTAGCATATACCTTACAAAATAATATTCTTATTTTAAATATTATAATGTTTTTACAAAAGGAATATTATCTACTAGGTGGGCTCATTGCTTTGGGACTCCCTGATTGATCATGTAGCAATTCCATAGCCTTTTGATGTTGATCTTTGATGAGCTCCAGGTCCATAGATGTCTTCATGAGGTAGACTTCTTCTTGGTCAGTTAGGTCATTGAGATCTTTGACATCTATGGACATATCTTCCTTGATACTCTTGGCCTATGTAATCTTTTCTTTCGCATTGAGGATCATGCCTAGAATCTTGGCATTATCACTGCCTGATCTTCCCCAACTCTTTATTTTTACTTCATTAATCACTAAAGTGACTCTATGATTATATTATACATAATAAATGATCCCCAAGGTTATAGTTTTGGTATGATTAACCAACATGGTGCTTAAGAGATACTTAATCATAGTGATCAATTCTTTATCATCCATTAGGAGTCTATTCAAATTCTTTGCCCATGTACTTAAACCCTAAATTTTATATACTATTATTCCTAATATGGAATTTAGGTGGGCCAAGCTGATGGTTTTGAACTTAGAGATTCTATTCCTAATCAAAATTATAATGAGGTGTCTTATTTTAATCTCATTTCCTTGAAATTATATTATTAATTTGTTGGCCATTTCACCTTGTTGGCCTAAGGCATCCTATCTCAACTTTATTGTCTTCAAAGAATCATACATGTCAAAGAATGAAACCTCAAATATGTCAAAGATGGACCCAAGCATTGACAAAATGACTTGAGTCTCTAGGTTCTATTTTTCCTTCTCCAAATTATGAATTCTCTATTTCATCCCTTGGATCCTAGCATTTACTTGAGCTAATTGAGCCTCAATTAAGCTCTCAACATCCTCCTCATGAATAGGATGTTCTCTTGGCTATTGTACTTTAACTTGGGTTAGGGCCACAAAAGGTTTCACCTTCTAAATGGTGAAGTCATTAGTTCCCACCATGACCTTCTTAGTGGTGACCCTTTCCAATCTAGCTATCTTTGGATTACATTGAACAATAGTTATTGGTTACGTGAATTTGAGAGGTTATCTAACCTCAATTCCTATGTTGCTTGATGTTCCAAGAGCATCCATTTTCTTACTTTTTAAACCTCTAGTGGCCACTATTCTTCTTTGTTCCATTTACTCCATTATAGATCTAATCCATGGCTTAATGTCATCATGTATTTCAATGTTGGTAGCTTTTTTTATGGCCCATTAATGGTTGAGAGAAGGAATATTTTGTAATTTTCCATAAATAAACCAATCAAGGATGACTAGTCCATGAATGAGTAATTCTTCACTGAATTGGTTGATCTCACTCATAGGATGCATGAGAGTCAACCTTGGTCTTTTGGGTCTAACAAGGACCAATGCCATTTATACCTTCCTCTTCTTCTTAGGATACATTAGGATTAAATCAAGAGTAACCTATTTTCCTTTCTCTTATCCAGGCTTCCCTGCTTGCATTTAATTTTCTTCAAAATTTTCCCCTTCTTAATCTATGCCATATGCCTCTAAAAGTTCCTTAAGGGCACCCTCAAGTGTATCATCTTGCTCTAAGGTAATAATATCTATATGTTTAACTAGGGAAGGTGGAATTTGTGGTAAGGTTGAGGAAGAGGGTCCCTTTCTAGGTCTCTCTTCTAGTTTCTCCTTATTATGTCCTTGTTCATCTTGCCTTTGTAAAATTTGCCCTTAAGATTGTGGCTAATCCACTTGAGGTTATTCCTCGGATGTCCTAAATGGTCTAGGTAGTAAGAGATATTAGAAAGGATGCATCTACCATGCCTCTCCTACTATCTTATCATATTTGTTCAACCTATGCTCAATCTTGATGTTGTAGCCTTTGATCCTAGTTAACACATTTTCAAAGTTAGTTTCCCTAATGTAGATGGTGTCATGAACACTGAGATGATGCATATATATATATATATATATATATATATATATATATATATATATATATATATATATATATATATATGCATCATCTCAGTGTTCATGACACCATCTACATTAGGGAAACTAATGTAATATATATATATATATATATATATATATATATATATATATATATATATATATATATATATATATATATATATATATATATGTTTGGGTAGCTTCTTCTCTTTTAAATGATCACTCACTATGTTCCTAGGATCCCACATTTTGATTTCATCAAGTTGAAACCAAAATGAGTCCCTATGATTGGAAATGATTTCTACTTGTTTTAAATCTTGTAATATAGTCCTTCCAATGATTAGATGGAAGGGATAGAGAAGACGCTTCCTCTTTTCCTTAAAAAATCCATTAAATTCATTGATGAGTTGGGAGGTAATCTCTTGTTCTACTAGTTTTCTTGGTACATACATAACCAATCTATAAGGTGAGGACATGATTCCCTCAATATTGATAATTGTGTACTCTGGTAAAAAGAAATTTCCCCCATCATTTCAATAAATTTATTGATCAGTGGATGGACCCTAGGCATGATAAAACCTATGATAGCCTCTACCAAGGTTGGGTATACATAGTCAAAAATAAATTACATGTGGTTCTTATATTTAAAGATGTGTAGTTTTGAGTAACAATTGGAAATGGTGGTTCTACCCTATGTAGACCAATTCTTAATGCTAATAAAGTTGATGGAAGGAAGTTGGGCATGAATTAAAAAGGACATCATTTAGAATTTCCTACTAGTCTTCTTCTTGATGGTAGAAAATTGACACCCTAGGTGTATGATAACTAACTCTCTAATAAGATGGTTAGTTTTTCCTCTATCATGAAATATACGTATGAAACCTAGGTCATGTTTACATATATGGTGGAAGGGGCTTCTGATTATTGGTTAAATAGGGTCATGATTACCTTGATCCCTTCCTTGAATTGTCTAATTAGGATCTTTCCCTCAAGGTCCCTAAACACATGTTTCCCTTAGAGCAACCATGGTTGGAGGATGGTGTCCATGTCATGTTTTCTAGTCTACTCCTTGATTTTGGGTAGGTCTACATGGATAATTAGGAGATTATAATATTTTTCAAAGGCCATATGGGAAATGTAGGCTACTTTCTTAGAATTTCATTCATGGATGATCCATTCATTATCTATCTTATAAGCTATATAGATAGGAACAAGCATATCAATACAATGAAGTACCTTAGGCTTGGTAGTAGCATAATGAAGGTTCGCTTACTAACCATGCCAATTCTCTATTCCTCTTTGGTGATGGGTTTTAGCTCATTAATAGTGAAGAAGAGCTTAGACCAGTTCTTACATCTATTATTTAGTGCTATAGTATCTAACTTGGTATGTTTGAAGATATTACCTTTATTATCTATGGACAAATAGAGTTATTTATCTTCTTTCCATTGTTTTCTATGAGCTACAATGGATTTTTCTTATAAATTAGTTTTTCCTAGATTGTAAATTGGTCTCTATGGTAGCTCTTTTGTGCTCAAAAACACAATTAATATTCTTTTAGTTTGAATTGTAACCAATTAAGTTCACTTAGGTCACCTTTTATGTAGGGTTTAGGGATTTAGGGATTTAATTTTGGTATCTCATCTAGATTTTGACTCATATGTGCTTTGGATTTGATTTGGACCTTTGCCTTTATACCTTCACATTTCTAGACACATAAGATCTTTTGTTTTCTCTATTTTTGCTCATGTGGTGCTTATGTGGCAACAATCTAGACCTTTCACTATATTTTACATAAATGTCTTTGAGAACTAGCCATTGGCATTTAAAATTCCTTATTTTATTTCACACCATTGGATGAGGATCTTATGAGTGACCACAAACTACTGATCATGATCTTATTTATGATTGTCTCCTTTCTATACCAACCCTCATTGTTATGCCACTTAGTATCTTTGTATGCCTTCATGTTCTCCATATTCTATGTCAATGATTTTTTGAATTAGTATTGGCCATGTGGAAATATCACAAGCCTTTAAAAATTCATTGGTGATTTTACATCATTGGATCATCTTCATATGATGAAGTGTGAATCATTGATCTGCAAAAATCCCAAGATTTAAGTAAAAATATTATTAAGGTAGGTACTTTGTTTTAAACCTCTTAAGCTAAGGCTTATTTCATGTTTATTAAACATGAAATAAAATTTAGGCTAAAGTGTTTATTCCTAATTTTTCTAGATTTATAAGAAGGATACCATAGCTAAATATTTTAGGTCGAATTTTACGCAGTGTTAAATAAACACAATGTACACTTTGAGCTAAAAATATTTATGTCAAGCCTATAGAATATTCTCAAAGGGGTCAAAATGATATAATTGTCTAAAATCAAATAGGGTTTTATTACATTGATAAAAACATTAAAAACTTTAGTTAGAGACACTTGGTCTAAGTTCTACGTTACAAAGATCTTTTAAAATAAGACCTAACACAAGTCTAAAACTTAGGGTTCATAGTATTTGAACAAAATGCAATGGGGAAATTAAGGTCTAGATATGGACTAGGTTCGTTTTGAATATGCTTAAACCATAAGACCATTTTGATATTTTTAGTTTGATTGTTTCTAGTTTTTGAGCATCTTTTGAGGGATTTCAGTCATATGCAAAGCAATTCAAGATCTTTTTAGTAACATTTCAAAGTATATTTTAATCCTGAGTAGAATAATTCATTAGATTAAATTTAAAAATATTGAAGATGTCAAATATATCCTCATGGATGTTGAATGATGGTCAAATGAACATCAATTTTAATGTAATGAAACTTTTAATTTAATGGGCTTAATGTTGACGGTCACATGGATGTCAAGTATGTCCTCACAGACATCATTTGATGGTCAAGAAAATGTCAATTTTAAGATCATTAACTTCTTATGAAACAATGTGATAGTGCCACTTGACACTTTCATGGGGCTTCCTAGGATCTTGGACTTAATTCACTTCATTTATTAGAGACCAAAAATGAAGTGAGAGCCACAAATTCATGATATAGAAGCTTGCTCATGATTGGTTATTTCTGTTAGGTGAGACCCTTTACTTTTAATCTTTGAAACTAAGGATGTCACATGTTGATCTTGTAGAGCTCTAGGGTTTTTGAATTTTTCATGATTCCTTTGCTTTGTCTTATATTTGGTCTACAATGAAGTGAGAACCATTGATCGTGATCTAAGATCTTGAATGTGATTGGTCTAAGGGGATATGTTTAGGATTATGTTTAGCTTTCCTCACACTATTTTATTGAAATGCCATGAAGAAGAGTGAACCATTAGATCATATATTTTATATTCCTTTTAAGATAAATCTTAGGTCTTTCTCACTCCATTTAATCAAACCCCATGATGAAGCACTGGTTGTTAGATCTATGAGAAGCAAAGAAGTTAAGTTAGGAGCCATAGTGACATAGAATACTTAGGATAAGGTGTTAAGACTAAGGTCATATTTTTATTAATAAATATGTCAGGGCCTTAGGATTAAAAACTTAGGCTAAGGTATAAATTGAAGGAACCAAGTTAGGAAACATTAAAAGTGACTTATAAAACTGATATTAGACCTAGTTAAAAATATAAAGAACTTAAAGGGGGAAATAATAAAATGGGCCAAGAATATTTAGGGTAATTTTGAGTCATATTAAAAAAACATGACTAATCTTAAAACATGAAATTTATGCTTGAGTCTAAAATGGCTTTTGAAAGTTCCCATCAATTAAGTTTTCACCAATATTCAAATTTGAACTGAGGGTTCATGCCAAGGTTTTAGAACATGGATTTTTAGCAAGAACACAATGGAACCTACAACTAGAAGACATGAAGAAAATTTATTAAATTTTTTAGATAAAATTAATTCAAAATAGATTAACAAACCTACTTTTAAGTAAATGGATTATCTTCAAATTATAAAAATGATCTAGATACGTCATGTTTTTAGGATCAATTTTTAGGGTTTCTCAAGGGTCCCTAATTTTCAAAAATAGGGGGGATGTTGGCCTCAACATATCTCTAGGTACACATTTGGGTTTTTGCAATAACCAATTGTAAACACCCAATTTTGGTTAATTAACCACAAGTACTATGTATTTGTCTCTCTTTCACATGAAGGTATTAGTGATGATCATAGCCCTTATTTTCTTGGTCACTTTTATTCTTTTGATATTTTTATGTCTTATTTTCCTTATTTGTGATACTCTTAGTAGTCACAAGTCACCTTTTCCTAGTCATAGGGGCCCCTAGCCTATCTTTCCTAATTTTAGATATATTTTAAGACCTAGGATACTAGTGACACTTTTAGTATAGTTACACCACATGGAATTAGTTTCCACATTTATATCTAGTGTATGATGATCCATTTCTCCTATGTTTGATTCCTAACCCCTCCATGATCCTTATATTATGTTTTTTATCCCTCTTTTATGACTTTTCAACCAAAAAATAAGGTCTTATATTCAAAAAAAAGTTAATTATATATAAATAATCTCACAAGGCATTTTACATCAAGAAGTTACTATTTTGACACATATTTTAATTAAATAAATCAATATTACAACTCGACACTCTAGATACAACTCAGTCATCACACCTAGACATTTCATGCTTGATCAAAAGATGGCCCAAGAAAAAATAATTTTAGAATACCATGCAAGTGGATGGTGCACAATCCCTAAAGGAGAACTAAATGCAATCTAAGAACCCTAGCAATGGGCTTAATGTAGGTAGTGTCTAGAACAACACAGGTTCTACTTTGCATGATCATAATATCCCACAACCCATTTTTTCCATCTTTTTTGCATTTGATCCATTTATTTTTTCATGTATGAAAGTTTTCATTAGGGTTTTGAAGAAAATTTATCCAAAATAGTGACACAAGTGAGCCCCCCAATGACACATAATTGCCTACAGGACCTCTAGAACTTCTTGTAACTTCTCTGAAAGTTATATATACTATCTATAAGGAGGACATTAACACTATAATTAGACACTAGTACCACATAGTACTACTATCTTGATATGGGTACTATTGTCCTAAGCCATAGTTTAACAAATAATCATAATGTGAAAGGTTATTTCATGTTTTTTCAATCTTTTTTAGTTCCCTAATCTATGTAAAAAAAATTATCTTTAGATAAGTTCCTTTTCTCCTCTCACTTCATATTTTTGGAAAGTTAATTTAAATCACTAATTTATAATTTTTATCCCATATTAGTAACATTTTAATTCCTTTAACTACATAGGATTTACACTAGTAAAACCCAAAAAAGGTTAAAACATTTGGTGAACCTAATGTAATTAAAATATTTCTTAAAACCTAGTTGTCATTAGGGTTTACCTTCTGCATTAAATTAGGGTTACAAAATTCTATTTTTCTAATTTTTTGGCATAACCTAGGTAATTTAATAAATCCTACATTAGAGTTTAATTTATTTATTGTAATTTAGTTTTGTACAACACAACCCTAAATCCACATACTAGGTCTCTATACATACAAATACTAGCAATTAGGGTTTCCATTACAAATCTTATTTTCTATTACATACTTTATTGAAAATTTATCAAATTACACATATACTTATGTTAGATTTTATTTTACCTCTTGTGTGTTTTTTATTCCTTTTTTACATTATCTTCTTTGGAAATTTTAAAATTTCATCTAAAAAGTTTTCTACCCCTCACCCAATTGATGTACTCTTGAATTTCTCTCATCATTATAACAATGAATGGACTAATTTTCAAGATTGCACATTAGAGAATAATAATGATTTCATTTATAATGATGATGAATATTTTTATAATTATGGATATAATGATTAATATGATCATGAAAATTAAAATGCACATGAGGATATATTAAATACATCATCTTGTTTTACTCCTCAAAATCAAACTAATAATCTAAGGCCAAAACAACATCTTATTGGTAGTGTTTTACTCTAATGTGATCCTAGAGTTTTAATTATTTTTGCTACCTAATTATTAAAATTAAATCAATATTAGTGAAACACACAAAATCTAATTTTTCATGATTAAAGTAAAGTAGATAGGAACAATGAATATTCCTTACCCTTCTCATTTAAATTATAAAATCCATGTACATATGATATTAAACCTTTTAGAAATACATAAACTAAGGTAGTTAAAATTATTTTGTCAGCTTCCTTCAAATTCCAAGCTCAATGAAATCATTTATTATAATAAATTGATAATGTAAATATCTCTAAATCTTCTTTTATTTGTCATAATATGTAAATATAACACATGATTTATACTTAGGCTACCTTTGACTCCAAAATTAAAATTAATAATAATGATTTCATTCCACACATATCATTACATTACACATACATAATATGACACATTGCATAGTAGTAAAAATTTAAAATCTTCCACTTCTCTCTCTTATTGAGAATGTGGATGATACTTCTTATACTCTGATAAAAATGAATTAAATTATGATTATGATGAAACATGGGATAATGATGATTATTGTGATTATGATGAGGAGTACACAGGATATTATCCTTCTATTTATTATCTTACTTCACCTATCTCTCTTGTTCAACAAAATATTAGGCCACATGTAAATACACACACACATACACACACGTGCACGTGCACGCACGCGCGCGCGCGCGCACACACACACACACACACACACACACACACACACACATTCTTATGTTCATGATTCAAATTTAATTGAGAATAAAGTACCTTCTATTCAAGTATCTTGTGATACTTATTTACAACTTTAAAATATAAGAGATACCAATGAATCTCCCTCAACCCCCCTTACTTAAATAAATTATGTTTCTCAAACTAACCGTACTGAGGGTGATAACTCATTTCCCTCTAACTAGGTCCTAGGTATCACACCTCCAAAGGTTACTGAGAGAAAATTAACCCTCTCTAAAAAAATATTTCCAATACAATATACCAAGGGATAAGATAAATAACAAAATCCAATCTCTAAATGAACCACTTGATGATGATATTATACCTTAAAAAGTGTTAATATACTTAATACATGTTGTGGGTTATTTTCAATAACAAGTACACCATCTCAATTTGAAGAACAAATCATACCAATCTTGATCAAATGGTAATTTAATACATGGCAACTCTATTCCATGCATAATCTCAACTACAAAATTTGCCACAAAATTTTAAGATACTAGTAGTAACTATATTTGATGGGCATGGAGATGCATGCTTGTATATTCAATCTTATGAGAAAGCAATGGCCCGTATTAAAAATGAATTGACTCTAATGTAATTGTTTCCAAAGTATTTACATGGAGATGAACTAAATTGATTTTAATATATAATCCCTAGTGGGTCTCTACACACATACGAGGAGCTAGAGATAGTATTTATCAAGTATTACATATAGAATAAGGGACCTTTAGTCACACATGAGAGGTTACCTTTATTATATCAGGGTGAGACAACTAATAATTGAATACATTCTATTGTTCAAAGGTTGTTTGCATCAATTGATTTATCAACTAACAAATTTATAAGTTCAATACATCTTTACCAGAGGTTTAATCTATCCTCTTAATGAGATATTACTATTTAAAACATCAAAATCATTCAGGCATATATATAATATACATATAACATTAGAGGTAGAATTTGGATTAATATTTACATAATTAGAGGAAGATTTGGATATAGACCCCTTAGAGCCTCAGTCATATAATATGGTAAAATACCGTACTCCAATTCTATTTTAAAACTTAGTAGAATAGATACCTTTGATAAAGACACTCAATAAGGTAAAAATTCACTCTACAAAGAACATTATATAGTGAGTAGAAGACATAATATACACAATAAGGTTATATATTTTTTAGATAAGGTTGGGCATCATGACATTTTTCTTACACTATCAGATAGGAGATGATTGAACTTCCTTCTACTCATCATCATCCACCATACCATTTGAACCAAGTACCATATAATCCATATTGTCATTTTCACAAGATAAATGGACATTTAGCTAATCATTTCTATGCACTTTGAGCTTGAATTGACCATTATGTCACTTGAGCCATCATATAATTTACACAGGGGGAACTAAGATCTCATTATTCATACTCTCTTAGATCACACTCCTATATAATGGAGTTATCCTAGGACATTCCTTTTAAAGAACCATTGGTTACTCATTTTATGATCCCTTTTATTTATAGGACACTTATTTATGAGTGGTTTCATGCACCATAGTTCTAATGATCATGAAAACTAGTTCAATGAGATTAGAATGCATCTCTAGTACATACACCAATAAGGATACATGAAAATAACTAAAAGAATTAGAATGCATCTCTAGTAAGTACACCAATAAAGATATATGGGAAAAACTACAAAACCAATGGCACAATTATAGTTCAAACACCAATAAATACATGGAAATAATTACAAATACAAGAATACAACTCTAGTTCATAACTAATCAAGATATTCTCTAAAAATTATACATCTTAGAGTGAATTTTTAGCACATCAACCAATCAAACATTTTGCCCAAAGTCTACACATCTACACACCATCAGTGTATCAAATGTAACTTCAATTTTAGAGTCCCCTTCTACACTGACACATCATGAACAATATAGTCATTGGTTCTTCATGCCATCTGGGATTAGATAGAGCATACTATATTCACATGATCTACACACATAAATCTTACAAATACAAGAAAATCCCTAACTAATAAATATAAAATACTAATTCACTCCACATAAGCCTAAACGTTTATACAAATTCATTAATGTTACTCCAATCCAAATAAATTAAAAATATCATCATTTGAAACAATCAGACTAAGTAAACACATAACTATATACAACATAAAAATATCCATTTACCAATACACAGTGAAAACTTACACAACAAAAATCCGTATATATAACTCAAAATATAATTTTAATACAAATATAGTCCATCACTAAATGATGTAGACATGACTATTGGGGTCATCTCCCTCACTATCACTCTTATATATATTAAAAATTGAACTAAAGGCCTCACTATCTATATGTGACCTAGATCAAAGGCTTCATCTACTCTCTCTATCTATCTCTCATGATACATGCACAATTAAACTAAACATTCCACAGGCTCCTATTGAATATGTATGTAGTCATCTAATATTTGACTATTATCCCCACCCAGAACATTAGGTGTAGGCATAGTATGCCTATGTAGCTCATATCATGCCTCATCTCTATCTACCACCTCCCACCTATATGTTATGGTAGCTACCATATCTCAGTACAATAGATGGGCATGCACCCTAGTCACATTGGTGGCCCTCTCCACTAATCCATCCTCCATGACATTATTAGGAATATGTTATGTCAACTCATAAAGTCCTAACTCAATGGTGGTCTCTTAGTACTCATCATCCCCAAAACACACATATGTCCAAATAGTTCATAAGTTTCCTCATCAAATAAATACATATTAAATTTACATATATTATATATAAATATTATATTAACTTACAATCCACATACCTAAGGGGATATACCTCCATTACATCATCTACAATCATCCCACTTGTCATAAATAAAGGTGCCCATATATGATCACTCCACTAGGTTGTGTAGGAATCAATCACTCCCACATCATATATATCTGGTATATGAATATTAGGGTCCCACTCGGTTAATGAAATATGAGATAACTAAATAATAGATAGCCTCTATATACTACCTAGCTTAGCAAGATCCCAATAACTCCTTAACCATATCATAGGTGTTATGGTCACATCTTGCACCATACCAAATTATCATGTGACCCACTTATATTAAAATCACTAATATATGTTGACCCAATGGTCATCTAACCAATAACTCACCCAAATTTGTCTTAGATAAGTATTATCCTCAAGCCACCCATTATATCCCGTGTAGGGTCTCTAGATAATATCCCCTACTATCTAACTGTCTAACAGCTATTGGCACTATATAGTGTTCCTCTTAGGCACATAACACATCTTTGTACATCTCTCTACAAATAATTATGAGTGAGAAGTATGTTCATGGTTCTCCATGCCATTCAATTTTAGATAGGGCATATGATAATCACATGATCTACACACAAATATCTTATAGAATACAAGAAAACCCTATACCAATAAATATAAAATCCTAATTCACTACACATAAGCCTAAACATTTATACAAATTCATTAATTTTAATCCAATAAAAAAAATTACAAATATCATCATTTCAAAAAATCAAACCAATTAAATACATATCAATATGTAAAATAAAAAAAATATCCATTTACCAATACGCATAATCCCAGCTTACACAACAAACATCTATGTGTATAACTCAAAATATAGTTTAAATAAAAATATAGTCCATCACTCAATTATGCAAACATGACTACTACGACTAGCTCCCTCACTCTCACTCTCATATTTATCAAAGCTCAAACTAGAGGCCCCACTATCTCTATGTGACCCAGATCAAGGAATTTGTTTGCTCTCTCTCATGATATATGCCTAATTTATTTATACACTCTACATGATCTCAATGAAGACATATGTAGTCATCTAATATCTGATTACTAGCCAAACCTATAGCATTTGGTGTAAGCATGGTATGCCTATGCAGCTCATCATGTGCCTCATATCTATCTATTATCTCTTATATATATGTTATGATAACTATTGCATTTTCATCAAATAAATGGGCATGCATCTTGGCCAAATTTTTAGCTCTCTACCAATCCATCATTGAAGACATAAGAAAGAATATGTCATGTCAACTTGTGAATAACTGACCTAATGGTGGTCTCATAGTACTCATCATCCCATAAACTTGCATATGTCCACATAGTTCATAAGATTTATCATCACATAAATATATAATCAAATTTGCATAGTGTATAAAAACATATTATATTAACTTACCATCAACATCCCTAAGGTGATCTACCTCCATTATATCCTCTTCAATCATCCCATGTCTTAAAAATAGATGTGACCACTATGATCACTCCACCAATATGTGTAGGCCTCAATCACTCCCACATCATCTATATTTAGTACATAAAAATTAGATCCCCATTATATCAGTTGAATAGGATTGAACTCAGTAATAAATGACTTCAACATACTACCTAGCCTAATAAGAGCCAAAGAACTCCTCAACCATATCATAGGTGTTTGGGACACATCTTTCACCACAATGAATTGTCTTTTGACCCACTCATACTAAAATCTCTCATATACATTGACCCAATGGTCGTGTATCTAAAAACTAACCTAAATTTGTCTCAACTATGTATTACTCTCAAGCCACACCTCATAGCCCCTATAGGGTCTCCAAATAATATCCCCCACTATCAAACTATCTAACAAATATTGGCACTATTTAGTATTCCTCTAAGGCACATTACTCATCCCTATAGTCTCTTTGTAAATAGTTGTGGATGAACCTAGCCATCCCATACATGTACCAACATCATTTTGATTATTATATGCTCATATGCCCAAAAATGTAACAACATTGATTATCCAATCCCTCCATTATACATGTCCTATATGAAATGATAAAGATCCCTATATAGGTGAGCTAACATCATCTAACCCCAATACTACACAATACCATGCTCCTCTATATCCTTCACTATCTTGTTCATCCTATAGGAAATCAAAACCCTAATCTCATCTATAGCCACAAATTAAGAAAATAAAATGGCTAAGAAATTCTATAATTATGGAACCTTGATAGTTATAATCAACATCAATAATATGTCACCAAGACTCCCTACACAATGGTTCCCATCCACCATGGTAAATAAATGTATAAGACCACATTATATGGCCTAAGAAGTTATATCCTCTTGTAGTATATCTCATTTCATATATATCAATAATCACATAATATGGTACATGTCCTATAATGTAATATTCATCTCCCTAGTGGGTAGCTAGAATGTGCTTGTATCTGCATCCCATCTCTCACATAGTTTAGTCATCATATGTTTATACCAAGGCATAGGATCTATGAATGCAACATATATCAAACCTACTATCTTGATCAAATCCATCTTGTAATCTACCAAGGGTAGACCCCATAGGGTATCCATAATTCTTCTAGTATAAAACTCCCTCATATAAGCATTAACCTATAAGATTAAAACAAAATTAGGCATCATAAAATCAAAATTAAAACCAACAAACAAAAACACATATCAGGAACTAATTAACTATAATTAACATCATAGCTTAGGACTACTAGACACTATCACTACATACAAGATAGTAGCATTGGATAGTAGCCCCACATCCTAAACACTAGTACCAAGTCTTGGGAAATAGTGACCAAAATTGGACACTAGTGCCATTTATTTACAAAATATATTCTAAACTAGTTCATTTTTTAAAATAACCCCAATTTTTTTAAAAATTATCTTTCAAAGTAAACAATAAAATATTAAGTGGCCTCATTGCAAAAATTACAATACTAAAATATAACTCCACAACTCTATGATAAGTACTAGTAACCAATAATCAACATCCTAGCATACCAATGAATAAGTCTCTAACAACCAAAATTAAATTAAGCACATCCCCATACATCTGGTTAACCAACTACCAATTAAGCCAATAATGTAAGTTAGAATTATTATACTTGAGCATGGATTCTAAAAGATTAAAAAAAGGTTCATTTCTCCAACATGCTCTAGCAATCCTTGTCATCTCATTTGATCAACATGTGGTGCTCTCTAATCCATTCCTAGAGCCAACATGGCATGAGCATAAGGGTCCCAATACCTTTTAGGAAATCACCCAAGTGAGCACTACTCTTTATCTTACCCCCATAGATCACCATACCATGATATAAGGTCCTTTATGGAATATTATGTCTTTGTTATCTTAATTTATGAAGGCAAAACATAGAATATAGCTCCATGTAGAAATTTTTTTTCTTATTAAATACATGGGACCCATGAACTGAGTTTGGGGTGGATGAAATCATGCATGTGAAAATCTTAAAGATTAAGCATATAATTAGCATTAGAAATTTAATTACTCCTCATGCGATAGGATCACCATCCCATGGGCCAATTAGAGGGGTTACATAGTTAAATTTTTCTTAATTATCCTTTAGTTTCCCTACCATGTTATTAAATAAACATAGATATTTATGCAATTTAAGTAACATGCATATGACCATACAAGTTCATTGTTTAAATAGTCTTAGGTACTAGCTTGTGTATTCATTAAGGAAAATTATGATTAAGTCATTGCCAAGGTGGATTAATTAATCACATTACCAAGTGTTAACATTAAGGTTTCCATAACATACTAATCCTCATATTCATTCTAGGATTATTTACCAAGTACATGGATTATTTACCTCTTAATATTCACATCATGAAGTATATCATCAAGTTCATTGGTAAGGATAAGATTTAATTTTTTTAAGCATGCACATAACTAATATAACCAAAGATTTTCCATTCTCATATAGTCATTACTGATAATTTAGCCAACTTTCATTACATAAGAGTTGCATTATAACATCTAAATTTATATACTTTTAGAAACATGTCATATACATAAATCACTATAACACCATGATTGGTATAATCATAATCCATAATGGAGCCTTCATAAGAAGATCACTAATGTAGCTTACTTCATTACTGAAGTAATAGAAGTAAGCTCACTAACAAGGATATTATGACCAATAACATTCATTTCCATAAAGTAATAATTAAACATATCACTTGGTCCACCAATGGACTATTTGCATGATCTATTTGCAACAACTTATTTTCATCCAAGGTTATAACCATGAAACAATGCTCTCATAAAATGTATAATAAAATTAATAATAAGGAATATGTCTTTAATCATACATCAATTTGTATTTTTGCCTATGACTATTGATTTAATCCCATGTCTAACCATTACCAACATGTTCCAAAATAAAAATATCTTCCAATATAGTTAGCTATCATCATTCTATTGTTTGAATCAATAGATAAGTCCATAGGTTAAATAGGAATTCCATACAATGAAGATGACATCAAAAAATGTTTATCATTAAATTTAAATGCATATGCACCAGTCCATTAAATAATGCATAGCCTCTCTATGTTGTAACATATCATAAAACAACACTAGTTTATTTTCATATAAATCAAGGTTAAGATACTACATTTACAATTGTTTTAATAGTAAACTTTTTTCATTTTGTGCCACTTAAAAACAACAATTAAATAACTAAATCATGTATATACAGAAATATATAAAGATCATGTATAATATGATGAATTATATCTGCACCACCACTCAAATGTAAATTAGAGTCTAATTTAAATGCATACCAAAGAACTAAATATAGTTGGTTATTTATACAAAGACCAACAATTATCTAAGAGGATGCCTCCAAGTCAACATCCTATCTAATAATGTTCATATCCCAACATAAAAATATTATCAAGATGCATAAGGTAATGAGATAGGAACACAACATAAAATATACAATTAACCACAATCCAACATGTTGATATCATACACAAATATGAATGAACATGAGGAAGTTACCATATACAATCTAGGTACTATAATGAAGAAGGATGAACACTGCAAGAGGGTCACCCCTCAAAAATAACCCTCTGATCCTAACCATCAATGGATCTTACCACCCCAACCATTAGCTTGGTGGAGGGTTTCAACATTTAGGTACTCGAGTGAGGTAATAAATACACATAATATTGAGCCACCATTAAGGACTTATAAAACCATTAATAAAGACAAAAGGAGTAATGCAAAACCATGAAACCATAGCACTTAGCCACAACATGAAATTATCTGAGTATAACATAATTAAACTCAAGAGGATCAACTTGAAATAGCCTCATTAACTCAACTGAGTCAAAAATGGAAAGCATAACACTCTTAATAAAATATGAACTCAGTTTTATTTAGAAATGACCAAGTATGAAGAACATTTAGTACTTCGATTAATCCAACAATCCAAAAACAAGTAATAAAGTGACCTTATTCAAAATAAATAACACAATCAACAACCTAAATTTGGTACCTTCAACTTGACATGTTGAGAAATGACCCACTCCAATAATAGGAGTAAAACTAGGGAATTACCAATAACATGGATAATCAATTCTATTACAAATTAATCTTAAATCTGAAAAGGATACTTGCATAGTAGAGGATATAGTGTCAAGCTAGTAATTGATATTTGTAGAGAATACATGAAATCATATATCAGGTGATGTCAAATTCCTAAAAGGTTTCCATTATTTTCATATGATAACTAGCATAATAAGTGGAATAAAATTACATAAAGAGGAGGGCATCCAAGTCTTAGATAAGTGTATCCTTGTTTACATACAATGTCCAAATAGCCAAAAATCACCCAATAAGATATTAGAAAAAAAAATTGTTCTTGAAACTTTTAAAGGGTAGTTTTATAAAATTTCAACACACACTATAGGTTTTATAAGGATTTAAGTCATTGTCACTCACTTGGTGAAACAATTTTAGGATCCATTAATTAACTAAAAATTTCTCCAAATTATTTAATATTTAGATTTTATTATTTAATTTCTCCATTATCTACTAAATGAAAATCATAGTATTAAAAACTAAGGTAACAAATTATCCCAACATTAATAAAATTAATCTTAAATTATTTAATCCATTAAAGATTCATATGGGAAGTCTCATGACTCCCCCATAAATCTAGAATGGTTTTGATAATTATAATGGGAGAAATAATAAAGAAAACTCACATTCTAATTAATAAAATTAAATGAATACATACTCAAAAGAGTTGTAGGACTTCCATATGCCCTAATACATAGGGTAATAAGAGATCCAAATAAACTAAATGTAATACCATGTGATTCCTTAGCATATCGAGCTAGAAAAATTATAGTACACTACAATGAGATTAGAGCCTATCTCCCTCAGATGCCATAAGATTCAAAACTAAGGAAAAATATTTCCCCCATTAGTCCATACAATCCACCTCTTTCCATCTAAGGAAAATTAAAATAAATTTAACATCAGTCCCCTGTTCTTCACTTTCATTCCACTCTCCCATGAATTTGGTTTGACTTCCCTACATTAAATATTTTTGCCATACCCCTACATATGTATTCCTCTATCTCACCTTTGTTTTCCTATGCCCCTTTGATTTTCCACATGCGTCTCTATAAGAGCCATACAAAATAGAATCCAAAAATAAAATAAAAATACTTTACCCAACTGCATTCATCCATTTTCTATATGCCATGCTCTTCCCTTCTTTTTCCACATGCCCATGATCCTTTACTTCTTCCCTATACTTCATCCTCCTTCCCCCTTATATCTTCTCCCTTATGCCATGTCTCATAGCATCCTCCTAGTTCACACTACCTTGGTATATTTAGCAAGCCAAGGGGAAATAAATTATATATATATAATAACACTAAAATCATAAGATAATTAAATAACAATTATAAGGTGATTAATTAACAATGGTAAAATAAGGATAAACAAAAAAAACCATAAATAATACAATTAACAAAACATCTTAATGGATTAAGAAATAAAGCACTAATAAGATAATTTTAAATAATAATGGAAATCTTTAAAATAAATAAAGACAACAAAATCATTAATTAAAACAATTAACCAAAAATCACTAAAGTTATTAAAATAATAATAGCTATAGAGTCATTAAATAATAATAATAATAATTAATACACTCAAACAAAATTCATAATTGATTAAAATAAAATAATTAATAAAAAATGTTATAAAAGTAAAAATATAATAATCAAATCTTTTGGAATCAATTAAAAATAAAATCAAAATCCTTGAGACTACATGAGATCACTAATGTCATTTAAGGCTTAAGGTAAGTTAATAATCCATGAAGGGGGTGCTAAAGATGTTTTTCCAAGGTCAAGAGACCCACACTAGTCTTGACAAACTTGAACTAGACAAGAAGAAAACTAGTTAGCGACTCAACATTAATTGTCTACAACACCCAAAAAGGATAACTAAACATAGAGGTATAACCTCCATCACATGATGAATGGATGAGATAAAATCATACATACACAAAAGACATGCAAGACCCAAAAATCATAAAAAGTAATAATACAAAAATACATAAATGGTGGTCGATCAATATCACATAGTGCATGTTATACTTGTCAGAGTGACATTCTAACTGCTCAATTACCCATGGTATACCTGAGATGTCCAAACCTAATATCAAGCCTAGATCATGGCCTGGTGCCTGCATCCACCAACAAGACATCATTAGTACCTAAATGATGTCAATATAAATATAAACCATAATGAATTTATAATGAATCATTAATCATGAGAAATAAATCAATATAAAAATCTATAACTGAAGAGGGAACTAGAGTTAGTCTTGATAACCCTTATCCCAAGCATGTCCTATAAAGTATATTTAATAGATGTAAAAGTGATCAATGTTAATTTGCATCAATGAGATAGGGTAAAGTAATATCATATAATAAAGTAACTAAGATAAAGTAGCATATACATAAAATAAGAGAAAATGAATCCAATGTAAGAAGTATGCATATCAAGATATATTGAATCTAATATGAGTATCAACTATGACATAACATGTCACATCAACTATCCAAGCTACCTACATCATAAACATCTACAATCAAAACCAACATCAACCATCAATAGTCAAAGTGTTATCATAACCATGATAAGTACACCATAATCCAATATTTACAAGGGGTCACATTGTCAATTAATGACATATTCCCCTCCTTAAAGAGGAGCCATCTTGATGACAATCAATAATCCAGCACAAGTTTTCAAATAAGGTCCAACAAAACCAATCAACATGGATACACAAACTCTCCACCCATTACAGGGTGATAAATGTCTCAGCCATATCTCACTGGCATTCATAAATGTTATCATTTAGATAATTGCATTATCTAATGCATTAGCCCAAGTAACATCCTCCTTCCAATCTTCACATTTCCTTCATGATAATGAAAGGGAAAAAATATCACTTATGCAGCAATATTATAGTAGAAAATCTCACCAAATATACCAACTTGATTGAAAATTATCTAATCTTATGCCTTAAAAAATCTATCAAAACATTAAAATCCATTAACACTAAGCTATAATAGGTTCACCGAACCCAAAATGCCTACATCAATCATCAAAAACTCCAAGTTAATAGTTATTAACTATAATGTAATGTCATTTTTATAGCCATTCTAGCCACTAGGAAAGCAAAAACAAAGAATCATGATCATACAATGTTATAAAACATAACAACTCTCACTTTTCTTAATACACTTCCCAACATGGGTACTCACAACACTCTCAAGAAAAAAAGATACATCTAAGGAATGACAAGATAGAAAATGATGTCTAAACTAGATCAACAATATAAAAATTCAACTTGATTAGGGTCAATGTCATTTTTTTCAACACACATAGACTTGTAGTAGGAGGTCAACCAGCATAAAATCATCTAATCCTACTGGATTGTAACCATAATCCAAATTGAGAGTGAAAATCTTCCAATAAAATATAATGCCACATACATAATACTAAGATCATTTGTCAAAGAATGTCATATCACAATGGTAGTAATCTATACTATTATGGTTACTCTGCTACATCATCAATTGTTTAAAGGTTAGTGTAGTATCCCACACTAACCATGTTAAATAATAGAGAAGCCATACTAGGTAGCACATTCAACTTGAAGGCTTATAACATGTTTTCCAACACACACACTAGCTCACATGATGGCATATAAATATCATAATCTAGAAATAGCCATTTGAGAGCATCACCCAACTTTCATCACTCTATCCAAGTGTCAAGTGGGTACCTAACATTTTAAACACCATCTGATTAGGGCTTAGTGTTACTCTACCAGAGCACAAAATCAGCATACATTTTAGTAATATTTCTTAAATATATATATATATATATATATATATATATATATATATATATATATATATATATTCATCCTAAAATCTTTCCAATATGTGTAACAATAATAATACCTTAATTAAAGCATGGTTACATCTATAGGCCAACACATGCATGCATTTTAACAAGCATTATCTTACCAATTTACATATATGTCTAAGTTTACATGACTATTTATTAATTTTTAAGTGAAAAAATAAAAATTCATAATGGCTTATTTCACCACAACCTCCAAGAGGTGGCTAAAGGAACACTAAATCCATAAAGTGACCATTATGCACTAAGATTCTATGGCCAATGTGTGTCATACATGGTGCACACTTTGAATGAATTAGGTGGCTACTGGTGCAAAGGGGAAAAGTGGGTTTTTACCCTATGAGAAACTCCACTTCATGTCACATACACAACCAAAATCATTATGGATATAGTGCTTCCCTATCCTTAACCTCATACTTGCATAGGATTACACAACACAAGACAAAAATATACTTTTAAAGATTTCAATGAAATAGAATTTGGTTTCAAGAGGAAATATATATCATAAGATTGGTGTACAACCATATTACCACATACTAAATATATTAAAAACATGAATCACATTTATTTTAAGACTATTAGGAACCTATGCTACCCCTTCTCTTTACTTTGTTAGTATAATAATTGTTATGGATGCATATGTTTTTTAAGTCATCTCATGAATATTTTGTTTTATCCAACATTCATTGGAAGTAGTAGTTTCTTAGATTAGAATTAGTATAAAATTAACTATTGAGGCCAATGAAATCATCCACAAATTTACTGTATTGAGCTTGCTCAAAGGAGGTCTCTACTCAAAGAGGCTAATGATTCTACAATTCAGCCATTATAATTCAATTATAATTATTTGAGTTAATGTATTTCTAATTTTCATAGTTTATTTTGTGTATTTGTAATTATTTGATAACTTATTGAGAAAGGATCCTCTTATCTGGTATCAAATTGCTTTCTAGGGCCAGTTTTTTATAAAACTATTTTTCTATTCTACTTCATAATTCATTTAAGCATTTTTCTATATCACAATAATCTATTTTAGACTAGGGTAGAAACCTATCCATATAACTATGGGAAGTTCTTGAGCAAAACCCCTAAATATCATTATGAAGATTACCATAAGAACCCCAAAGTATTTGGTCCATTAAGAAGACCTACAAATGGAATGGGAAATGACCCCATCTTGATTGACTAGTTCTCATCCATGAGGAAAAGCAAGAGCTATCATTTAGAGGTAAACCCATGGCTAGAAATTTTCTAGAGAGTAGTACTCACTCAGAAGTTATTGGTGGCTAGAGATGTATCTTAAAACCCATAGGCAACCATTGAAACTTGGGGCTCATTTCTATCAATTTTAGAATATTTCTAGTAGACTCAAAAAACCAACCAATAGTAGAGTATCTGAAGACTGTCAGAGGACTTGTAGCCAAACATTTGATAGAAACCAAAAACCAAAAAATTATCATCTTATCAATTTTAGAAAAATATTTGTAGAGTATCAGATAGTTCTCAGAGGATTTACAACTAGATAGAAAATAGAATCCATATTTTTTTCATTTTTTTTCATATCTCTCCATCTATAGCCCCATCGATCCTCAAAATTTATCTAGACACCTTAAATTCTATATTGCATATTTTTTTCATTAAGGTCCCATATCCCAATTTCACTCCTAATTCCCATAAATCTTAATTTCCCTTTTTGGGGGTTTTTCCATAACTTCCTCCATTTTTGTCCATTTGAATCAAAATATTTCCATAGTGTTCATCTCCCTTTTTGATCATTTGTCCATCTTTGATAAATTTTCCATTTTTCCCATTTTCACTCTTGAATTTCCCTCACCTTTCTCAATCATACTCCCATTATGCAAACAAATTAGTAAAAGTACATTTACCCCTTCTGATTTCACCCAAATCACAAAATTCCCTTACTAAATGTGTCTTCAATCTATTTTTCCTACCCATTGAAAAAAAAATCTCTTATTATGGTCATGGTAGTAACCTGAACATGAGAAAAAAAATATGTAGGGTGAAATTGCCACCCTCAAGACACAAATCAAATATCTTGATGAAAAAATGTTGAGCCTTAGTCTTCAACATACCACCTTGAATAATAGACAACATTTAGAGTCCTCCTCTGACACCAAATTTTATTCTTCTAATAATTTTCATGAGATGAATCTTGATTTTCCTTGATTTCATGGTGTAGATCTGATTGGATGGATCTATTAGGTAGAACAATCTTTTAGTCTGCATAATACTTTTGATGAAAACAAGGTTTTTCTTGCATATTTTAACTTAGAACTTGAATCCATTCAATGCTATCATTGGTATACCAAAGCTCATAATGAGCCAAGATGGACTAATTTTTGCACCCTTATTTTATAATGGTATGGTCCTGGTGCTTTTGATGACTTCATGAGAGCACTCACGAAACTTTTCTAAATAGCAACCATGAGAGAACATCAAACATATTTTGAAAAATTAGATAATCACATAGATGGATTGTTTGATGAATTCTTTAGGAGTTTATTTGTTATTGGAATGAAGGATGCAATTTGATTTGAGGTCAAAATGTTATTACCCAACATGATGATGGAAACCCTACGTTTGGCTAAGTTGGGAGAGGACAAGATCAAAATTCATCAATGATTCAAATCCAATTTTACTCCATTCTTAAATAAAAATACATAATTATCTCAAATAATTATAACCCTTAGAACCATTCCTATCAATCATTTGACTAAAACATAGATGCGATCCCATAGAGAAAAAGGACTATCTATTAATTGTATTGACAAATTCACTTGGGTACATCGATGTGTCAAGCAAAATATTGACCTATTAGATGTGGAATCTCTACCTAAAACTAAATATTGGGAAGATGTTCAACATAAAATATATGATCTAAAATAATCTCAACTGATTGTGGAACCTGGTTCTCAAGAAGACTAACCAAAGATATCTCTCCATGCCTTAGCAAGAATCACCACCCTGAACACCATGCGAGTCAAGATTTAGTTCAAGAATTTCCCTCTCACAATACTCATTTATTTTAGTAGTACTCATAACTTTAATAACCATCAAATCACCAAATAGGCTAATTGTTTTTTTTACCCTTGTTCCAAATTTGAAGTCATGACTTCAAATGGGGGCACATTACCTTGCAAAGGGAAGTGTTGTAACATGTGTATCTTTATTAGAAATTATAACTTGTACTACAACATGTTTTCCTTTCTCTTAGGAAAATGCGATGTTATTTTGGGATCATAATGGTTATGCACACTTAGACCCATCTTATGGGATTTTGTTAAACTTTGGATATATTTTTTAGACAATGGGGAAAAATAAACATTGAAAGGATTAAAACTAGGGTATCTCATCATCATCAGTTCACATTACATGGAAAATATTCTTTAAAATAATTCACATGGTATCATTTCCTAACTCCATTCTATGAAAATGTAACCATCAATAGTATCCATTCCTCCTTATGATCTATAAACCATTTTGCATAGGTATGCACGTGTATTAACCAAACAAGTGGGATTGCTAATGCATGGCTAGAGGACCACCATATTTATCTCCTTCCTAGAAGCATTCCTTCCAACATCAAACCCTACCACTACCCATTCCTATAAAATATTTATCTTGAGATGCTAATTCAAGACTTACTAAAGGCATTATTCACCCCAGTACCAACCCATGTTCTTCCTTAGTTCTCCTTATTTAGAAAAAATATGGTTCATGGTACCTCTACATTGACTTCCATGCACTTAATCACATTAAAATCAAGGATAAGCTCCTAATCACTATTATTGATGATCTTCTTGATGAGATTCATGGTGCTCATGTTTTTTCCAAGTTGAATATGCACTCTAGATATCACCAGATCTAGCTTCATGAGGATGATAGCCCTAAGACAACTTTTCACATGCATGATGGCCACTATGAGTTTTTAGTCATGCCCTTTGGCCTCAATAATGTTCCTTCTATATTATAGGCACTAATTAATATAATATTCTATCCCTACCTATAGAAATTCATTATGGTCTTCTTTTATGACATCCTCATCTATAGTAAACATGGTATGAGCATCTCTAACATCTAGAGCTCGCACTGCAACCTCTCTCTAACCATCATCTTTATGTAAAATAGTCAAAATGTGATTTTGGATAGGATGAAGTGGAGAATATAAAGCATACTATTTCATCCTAAGGTGTTTGGGTGGATCCTAAAAGAATATCTACCATGAAAAATTGGACTCATCCTCAGACACTCAAGATCTTTTGTGGTTTTTTGGAGTTGACTAGATATTATCATAAGTTTGTCAAGGATTATGAGAATATTAAATCTAAAATAATAACTAAGTGTTATAGTTTAAATCACTAATAAGGGGGTGAATCAATGAGCCCAAATAATCCAACTTAAATTCTAATCTTTGTAAACACTCAATCAGTTACCAAAAACATTCATGAAGCATACACAACATTCATATCAATGAGTAAGAGAGACAATGCAAGATCAATCACATAACACATGACATACATGGGAAACACTCTTGGGGGAGAAAACCAACTAGAACCTATAATTAGAATATTATCCTATAATAATAAGATCTAATTTAGACCATCTATAAATGATCAAGGAACTATAATCCCTATTTAGTGAGACTATAATCCCATAAGTTGTTGTCTACCTATCTAGCTAAGTTACAATAATAACTAAACCATTTAGCAAGTTTCAACTTGCAAGGAAGATATAACCACCTTAGATGCTGAGCTACCAGAATAAAACCTATGACTACATCCAACTTTGCACTGATGCCTTAAACACCTGATGATGGACCACTGATTATCACTATTCACCCTCATTCATACTCAAACATTAAGAGCACTATTCTATGAGTAAAATTATGACCAATAGGGCATACAAATAGTCCTCAAATTTTTCTACTCTTCATGTCATCTTTAGGGAACTCTACCCCTCTTTCAATCCAAAATTAATGCACAAAATCCTATCTTTAATCTCTCCCAAGTCACACGCATACAAGTCTAGAAATCACCATCTTTGATATAACTATTTATATTGAAGTCTTGATAATCACTTCTTTGGTCATCAATTAGGCATGACTTAGCCCTTAAGGAATATCTCACATGATGACATGGCTCAAAACAATCTTCATAGGTTTGTCATGGCATTTATGGGTCACCATTAAGTAGTTAAACCTTTTAATAAGGCCCTTATAGCTCTTATAGGTCTCATGGAGACCTCTTCACCCATTTAGCACATCATCAAACAAAACAAGAACATAAGACTACTTTAAAATGCATAGGTCTACTCATTATCTACCCTTCAATGTCTTCAAATGATCAAAATCATCTTATCTCACCTCTACATATGCTTAAACAACTCAAACACAAACCTTATACATAGGAACATAATTACAAAATATACAGTTAAATTCTTAAGCATTATTCATACTCAATTTATATTCATCACACCTCTAAAATCCATATAGAGCATCATTATGGAGTCTATAACACTCCCAAATATCAAATTCACCATGAGACATTGAAACAACATCAAACCAAGATTAAATATCCATCTCGGGTCACTTACAGAACAAGCACAAACACAGTCAACTTCTAGGATCAATATCATTAACTATGCTCACATTCAAATCTTCAAATAAATATTGATAGATGTATCCTGGAGTCCTCTAAAAATTTATTTTTTACAATAATACTAAATTTGAATTCTATCAAAATATATGCACAAAATAAATATCTCTAGTTTTTCCCTATGTCAAATTCAAATATTTAAATGGCAAGGGTCATAGTTAAACCTTGAAAACTTTTCAATCATCTCATGTCCTCTCAGCTCATATCAAATACACACCATCGATCTTGTTTGATCTTGAACACATAGTCCACCAATGCCAAATGTTAAACTTTAGTCACTTTGAATTCATCTCATAAAATATTGAAATGTTGACTCCACATACTTTGTCAATATTTGTGGATCAACTAGATATTTAACTATCAACACTCACCGTTTGATTAACCTATATGAACACCCATTCATATTTAAATCCTTATGTTGTATATTTGATTATTTATTAAACATTATTCACTTATCCTCATCTCGATGCTTCCTAAATTTTTGGATCAATACACGTCATTGATCTTGTAATAACTTTAAATTTTGCAAAAATGACTATGGGGAGCCATTCAATATGCCTAAGTAGCTAGTTTTGAACCTTAATAACTTATTTTGTGTTTTGATGCATTATCTCCAATTTAGATGAGATGATATCGTCACATAGGGTAATATAACCATGTGACACAATGCTCATGAATCATTTGCATGTGTGAGATATATCACCATTAAAATGCCTTCTCAAAATCTTCTATCACAGAGCCAACTATGTCAAAATCCTACTTGGGAGTCCAACTTTGAACAAGTATATATTTTGATGTGCTTTATCAAATGATCTAAATTTTAGTGAAAATAAACTAGGATAGAAATTGAAAAAACCCATATGATCATTTTCTCTTAACAACTTTACATGTGCAAGATATAAAATCATCAAAATTCCAACTCAACATTTCTTGTCACAAGAAAATTTGGCTAAGTATGGAAAAACACAGTCAAATTTCCTAGGAAAACAACATTGTGTATGCATATATTTTGATGCACTTCAAGGCATGATCTAAAATTTATCAAAAATAAATTAGGAATAAAACTAAATGAACCCATATGATTTCCTTCTCCTGAAATATCCACCTGTGTGAGATATTCCATCATCAAACTACTTAATTGGCTCTTTATAGCCACATGAAAATTTGGCTAAGCAAAAACAATGAATTCTAACTGAGAAGCCAAAATTACAACCTAATATATTTAACTAAAATTTGATGCATGACTTGATATTTGGTGCATAAAAATTATGAACTAATGTGATCAAAACCATATGACGAACTACCCTAGACTCATTCCCATGTGGAAATGGTGATGTCATCAAACTGCCTACTCAGATTTTCTACCACTAGACCCAAAGTATCTAGATGAAAACTATGGATAATAAGATGAATTCCACTTATGCACACAAGCTCTTGTGGATTATAAAACATCTTAGGTACCTTTTCCACATGCTCAATAGTCCATACTCATCCCTAAACATATCTAACCATGCCAAAACTGAAGATCAACTAGTCATACTTTAAGCATATAAGAACAAACACATTTCACACTTTGTCATTGTCACATAGAATATCAAGGCTCTAAATTTGATCAATAGGAAACTAATCTATGAAATCATTAAAAATAGTCTAAAAATCTCCCCTTTTGTCATTAATGTCAAAAATCATCATATACATCAATATACAACTCACTTCACTCTCTTCAAGCACTCCCACAACATGAACTTTCTCCCCCTTTGACATAATGACAAACTGGGCACCAACTAATCCTAAGCAACTAAAAATTCCAACAAAAAGGAAAGTACAACCTTAAAAATATTATGCAAACTCCCCTTTACCTTGAACCTACTTTTTCTTGTCTTGACAACTTCCTCTTCCTCCATGCCAACACTTTCTTTAACCAAGCACTGCAACTAATGAAGAAAGAGCACACAAAAATAATAAAATATAATGTAAATCACCAAGAAAAATCTGATAGGGACTCTCCCTAAGAAATATGATCAATTTCACCTTCTGAGCATATTCAAATCTCCACACACCATGAATAACCAACATACAAGTTTACTAGCCTTCTCTAACAAACTACCATAAGGACCACCAAAATAACTTCATGCCACTCACCAAGTAGGAAACATGCTCTCAATAAACTTGAGAACTCACATTTAAACACACATACCTTGATATTTTGGAGATTTTGATCAAAAGACACTTTTCTTCAATTAGGTTTGTCTTAGATTCCTTATAGCCCTACCTAGAACTTGTATATCCCACACCTTTCATTAGATACATCTTCAAGAATTTAAACTTCATATCTATATCACTCTCATATTCCACCTTAAGGACAACAATTTTCAACAACTATCCCATCTTCTATAATAAACCTCCTTCACAAACCAACTATCTAATTAACCCTCCATATTAATAAAAAATTGAATAATTTGTGAACCACAAAAATTTAATTTTTTATGAAGATTTATTTGACCACCAAAATGGCCCATTCAACCTATTAAGAATCCTCATATCTCAATTTAAAAGGAAAACCACTTTTCTAGCATAGCCCAAAGCCCTAGAATCTTAAAACAAATAGGGTCAAAAAACCTATTTTTGGTCAACACACACCTTTGAAACTTATTACACACCTAGAGACACCCATCACACACTTTTGGACCAAAAAATGAGTCACCATACCTTTGGGAACATAGACTTCCTATAACACATTTTAGGCCTACTTGCCTTTAAGCCAAACACTAGGAAAACTAAGAGCACTCAAAAACATTTTAATTATCATAAACATATATTTAAACCAAAAAATCACCTGGATCACATCAAAAATATGTGTATGTAAATTTATAAGCACCAAACTCTTTTTAATGTTTTCATCAACCTCATTATGCCACTAGGAACAACCCATTTTGACTCTGTACTATAGCTCCTTCACAAACCTCTAAGATAGGCTCATGAACTTATTGATCCCCCTTAACCAAATACCTTCTCTAATTGGCATTATCATATTTATTACACAAAATTTCTTCTCCACTAAAAGGAGTCTCTTAATATTCATGGACATAAACCTCCTCTATACCATAATTCTCTACCATGGTTTGAAACCAAGAGGTACCCACAACTCCTCATATTCCTTCTCCTCCTTGGTCATATGATGCTTATATTTCTTCTTCTTCTTCTTCTTCTTCTTTGGCTTAGGAGAAATAAAATCCTCACTAAATTCAATGTTCTCCTTTTTCTATGATTAGATTGATAATATATGGAGATAACATAGATTCATTACATACCTTTTCATCTGAAGGATCCACCTTGACCTTGGAACCTCATTAATAGGCACATATAATTAATGTTCTTTGCATGATACATGATCAATAATAGTATGATGTTCAATTATATCCATACATACCTTAGGACTAGATTCAACCAGAACCTTGGTCTTCTCTTTGATCTTGATCTCTTCATTCTCAATATGAGTAGACAATGAGAGCCCTTAGCACTCTTCAACTTTAGAAGCATTCTCCACCATATTAAACAAATTACTTAGACCTATAGTCTCATCATGACTCATACTTTTCACCTTTGGATTCCATGTGTTAACATGCCTTCTTTCTTGTACTCTAAGACCCTAATTAAACCTATTCTAGATTATAGACCTTTACATTTAGGACCTACCAATGTGACCTCTCTTTTTAAAATTGTAGCACACCATACCTTTTGCAAGAAACATATCTTACCTTTCCTTATTTTGACATAAATTTTCAATGTGTTTGATGTCATGACAATTAAAGTACTGAACTTTTTTCATATATTTTGACTAATGATCCACATCATAGTTCCATGTAAATTCATTTAGAATAGGTCTCTTGCATTCTCTATCCCTATGACCAAATTGATTACATGTGTAATAGTAACTATTAAATCTTACACACCTCATGGTATTTGGATCTCTAATTTGATTTGTCTTCATTATTCTAGCACCTTTAGTCCTTGTTAGATGATTTTTCTTCAAATTAAGATTGTCCTAGTTCACATTAGTCTTCATTTTATCTTGAGTAACATTCTTTTATTCTTCTTCATATCCAAGACTAGTTCTATCACTAGCATGCTTTTGACCACTCAAAATTTTGTTTATACCACATGAGCTCTTTTAATATCTCACAAATGTCTTGACCTTACTATTTATATTTTCAAGCTCATATTTTGAAGATTCATTTTTAGAAATATACCTTGAACATTCATCTTTTTTAGCTTTTAGGTTTATAGATATAATTTCCAATTGATAACTAAATATTCCTTAGTGTCTTCATTCAATCTTTCTTAATATACAATAAATTCATCATAGTCAATGAGTTTAGACTTCATATTCTTGTTTATCTTCTTCTTAATCTTCAATTCTTATAGAACATTCATCTATATAATCTCATAGTCCACCTCATCTTCATCATTATCTGAATCAATCCAAGTAGACACCTTTTGATGTGATAAAATTCCTTCCTCAACCATGAATAGAGATTCATGTTCAATAGGACCATCATATTCATGATCATATTATAATTCACTATCTTCACTATCATCTGGTGAGCTTCAATATTATTTGGTATAGAGATTCTTCTTATTTTTGAAGGACTTATTTTTGTTAAAAATTTTGAATCCTTTCTTCCTATATGTCTTATTTTCATCATCTATTCCTTCACCATGCTCTTCATCATATTTCTTCTCATTATTATGAGGGAAATTACAAGCAAAATGTCTTATCTCTCCATAATTGTAACATTTGAATGGTAGTTTACCCTTATACTTC
Source organism: Torreya grandis (assembly GCA_037957365.1). Lineage (NCBI taxonomy): Eukaryota > Viridiplantae > Streptophyta > Pinopsida > Cupressales > Taxaceae > Torreya > Torreya grandis. The sequence continues at coordinate 973,681 of JARHVA010003468.1, read as the reverse complement.
CTTGAGCTTGTGTTTAATTTCCTAATAATCAAAGCTATTAGTTCATCCTCATCAATGTCATATATGTTATCCTCTTTGTATTTTTTACCTTGGAACCTCTTCTTGGGCTTCATCTCTATCTTGAATGCAACTTACTTCTTTAGTGGTATATCATCATTTATTATCATCTCAGATGAAGTAAGGGTGCCATGCAAATGATCCATCTTCAACTAAGAAAGATAATGACTCTCTTCTATAGAAAATAATTTTGGATTGAACTTGATAGATAGAGAGATTAATACCTTTTGGAATACATTTTCCTCTTCAATATTCTCTCTAAGATCGTTGATGATGTTCATAGTCTCATCAACTATTTATAGAAAGGATGCCATAAAATCTTCTTCCTTCATTTTGAGACTTTTAAATTGTCTATTATGAGTCTATAAATTATCAATATTGACCTTTGAATCCACTTCGAATATAATATTCATTTTTTCCCATATCTCTTTAGCATATGTATAATGGATTACCTTGGTGTATTCAGTATCTAAAAGATCACAAGTGATAGTTTGTATAGACTTAGAATTATTCTCAAATAACTTATTTTATATAGCACTAAATGAAGTAGTAATAGGATCAACATAACAATCTATAACAAATTACCATATATCAAAACATAGGACATAATATATGTCCACATCCTTGCACTCTAAAAATCATTATTGGATCCGTTGAACATTGGTGCTTTCTTAGTAGACAAACCTCCTTGATGACTACCCATATTCTACCTTGGTCACCTTCAATATGTTAAGCCTTTACCAAAGGACTTTATCTAATACCAATCGTTAGAGGTATAATCATTAAGAGGGGGTGAATCAATGAACCCAAATAATCCTACTTTAAGTTTGACCTTATTTAACACTTAATTAGTTACCACAAACATTTATGAAGAAAATACAACATTCATATCTATGAGGAAAAGAGATAATACAAGATCAATCACATAACATATGACATACATGGGAAACCCTTTTGGGGGAGAAAACCCACTGGAACCTATAATTGGACTACTATCTTATAATATCAAGATCCAATTTATACCATATAAAAATGATTAACTATAATCACTATTTACTGAGACTACAATCCCACAAAGTGTTGTCACACATGTCTAACTAAGATACAACTACAACTATAAATTTTAAAAATTTTCACCCTAAAATGAGGTTGAAACCACCTTAGATGTTGAGCTACCATAACAACACATATGAACACATCCACCTTTGCATTGATGTATTCAAGACCTGATGATAGACAACTGATTATCACTCTTCACCTTCACTCATACTCAAACAATAAGAACACTATTCTACCAAAAAATAGTCCTCAATATATTATAATATTCAACTCATACTTAATGTACTTTACCCATCTTTCACTCCATAATTCACACACACAATCCTCTCTCTAATCTCTCCCAACTTTCTTTCATACAAGTCTTGAAATAACCATATTTGATTTCATGCAATCTTGATAATCACTACCTTGGTCAAGCATTAGGCATGAATTACACCTTAAATCATCTCTCACATAAATATATGGCTCAAAAATATCTTCATAGGTCATCCATATCATCTATGGGTCACCCTCAAGTAGCTACATCTTTTAATAAGGCCCTTGTAGCTCTTATAGGTCTCATGGAGACCTAGTCACCCATTTAGCACATCATCCAATAAAACATGAACATATGATATTTTTTAGATACATGTGTCCACTAATTATGTCCCCTTTGACATCCTCAAATTATCATATTAGTCTTATCTCACCTCTATGTATGCTTAAACAACTCAAACACAAACCTTATACATAGAAACACCATTACCAAACATACAATCAACTTATTAATAATTATTCATACTCAAGATAGATTTATCACAACTTTAAAATGCATATGGAAAATCCTTATATAATCTATAACAATCCAAAATATATAAGTCACCATGATACATCAGAACATCACCAAACCAAGATTAAATATCCTTCTCGGGTTACTTTAAAAAAAACCATGATTACATAGTCAACTTCTAGTCTCAATATACTTGACTGTACTCACTTTCAGATATTCAAATCTATATTTTCAGATGTTCCTTAGAGTCCTATATAACTTTCATTTTTACATCAATATCAAGTTTGAAATCTATCAAAATATATGAATGAAATATAGAGCTCTAGTTTTACATCATGTTAAATTCAAATATTTAAATGGGAATGGTCACAGTTAGACCTCAAAATTTTGAAACCATCTCATGCCCTCTTAGCTTAGATTCAATATACACCATTGATCTTGTTCAATATTTAACACATAGTTCTCCAATTTCAAATTTTAAACCTCAATCACTTTGACCTCATCTCATACAATCTTGAAATATTGACTCAATGTGCTCTATTAATCTCTTCAGATCAACCAGGTCTATAATTATCAATTCTCATCATTCGATCAATTTTTATGAACACCCACTCACCATTGTATCTTTATCATGTACATTTATTTATTCATTAAACATAATTCACCTTTCCTCATTTCATTGCTTCTTACCTTATTAGTCAATGCTCATCATCGATCTTGATGGAACATTAACTTGTGCAAAAATGACTATGTATGGGTACCCTTTCAATATGCATGATTATCTATTTTTGAACCTTAATAACTTCTTATACACTTCAACACATGATCTAAAATTTGGATAAGATTATCTCCTCACATAGGATAATCTAAACATGTGACACACTAATCCCGAATCCCTTGCATATGCAAGATATATCATCATTAAAATGCCTTTTCAAAATCTTATGTCACAGAGCCAACTATGTCAAAAACTTGCTTGTGAGGATAACTTTAAACAAGATTATATTTTGACATGCTTCACCACATGATATAAATTTTAGCACAAATCAACTAGGATCAAAACTAAATAAACCCATATGATTAATTTATCTTGACAGCTTCACACGTGCAAGATATAACATCATAAAAATGCCTACTCAACTTTTCTTTTCACATGCAAATTTGGCTAAGTATGGAAAAACATATTCAAACTAATTGGGAACCCAACTTTGCATATACATATCTTTTAACACGCTTCATCACATGATCTAAAATTTATAATAAATAAACTAGACAAAAAATTTAACAAACCCATATGACCATATTCTCTTAAAATATCCACACGTGTGATATATTTCATCATCAAACTATTTACTTAGCTCTTTATGGCCACATGCAAATCTTGCTAAGTATGGGAAAATAATGAATTATGACTAAGAATCCAACTTTGTACCCTTATATATTTGAATTTTCTTCTACACATGACTTAATATATGAAACATAATAACTAGGTACTAATGTGATCATAACCATATGAGCAACTCCCCTTGACTCATTCCCATGTGATAATGGTGATGTCATCAAACTACCTAGACAATTTTTTTGCCATTGGACCCAAAGTGTATAGATAAAATCTATAGACAAACTAGATGAATTCCACTTATGCACAGAAGCTCTAAAATCTTAGAATAAAAATTATATACCTTTTACACATGCTCAATACTCCATACTCATCCCTAAACATCTCTAACCATGACAAAATTGAATATAAACTAGTCATAATTAAAGCATACAAGAACACACACATTGTACACTTTATCATTATCACATAGACTATCAAGGCTCTAAATCCACTCACTAATTTACACCTCCATGACATCACCATGACATCATTGACAATACTCTAATACTATGTTAAAAAAGGGTGCTTTTACATGGACACAAGATGTTGAATGCACATTTAAAAAATTGAAACAAGTTATGTGTACTACACCTTATCTAGTTATGCCAAATTTTACAAAGACCTTCACTACTGAGAGTGATGCCTATATAAATGGACTAGGTGTTGTTATCCTCCAAAAAGGATGCCTGATTATGTTCACCAATAAAACTCTTTTTGTTAAGAATTTAGTACTCTCTACTTATGAGAAGGAAATGATGGCCATTTTGAATTCATTATAGAATTTGAAGCCATACCTAATGGGGAATAATTTTTACATCAAATTGATCACCAGAGTCTAAAACATTTCCTATAATAGTGGGTCTCCACCCCATCATAATATAAATGGGTCAACAAACTTGTAGGTTATGACTATGAGACTACTTACTAGAAGGGTAAGGATAATATCGTGGCTAATGCTCTATCTCAAACATGTGTAGACCAAGATTCCCTTTTAGCTATTTCCATGCCTATTACAAATTGGTTGGACACTATACAATAGGGGCATGTCAATAAATCCTCATTATCTAAAATAATTAAATAGTTGGCCACTAACCCCTTATCTATACTACATTATTATTGGGATGTTGCTTGTCTATGATACAAGGGTCATCTATTACTTCCCAAAATCATAGATCTTTATCAGGTTGTATTTTATGAATCCATGTTTATCCATCCATACGGCACTTATGCTTTCTCAAAAATTATGAGCAGATAAGATGCAACTTCTTTTATAAGGAAATAAAAAAGACAATTCGATATATTGTGGTTGAATGTGATACATGACAACACAACAAGGGTGAAACCATACTCATCTCTGAATTTATCAAACCTTTCCCATCCATACCAAGATTTGAATAAATATTTATATGGATTTCATTAAGGGGATCCCTAAATCTGGAGGAAAAATAGTGATCTTGGTTATTGTTGAGTGTCTTTCCAAATATAGTCATTTTTATGCCTTCAACCTTCCCCATACTACCTCTAAAGTCACACAAATGTTCTTGGACCATATTTTTTGTCTTCATAGAATTCCTTCATCCATTGTCTTAGATTTTTATGAAAACTTCACTATCTATTTTTGGATATAACTATTTTGATGCACTGGTACCAAACTAAATATGTGTTATTGGTATCATCCATAAATAGATGGATAGACTAAAGCTATCAACAAATGCTTGGAAAATTTCCTTCATTACTTCACCTTATAAAAACAACATTAGTGGGAAAGTGGCTCCCCCTAATTGAATGGTGGTACAATACCTCCTACCACACTTCAACTAAAATGACTCCATATGAACTAATCTATGGTCAAGAACCACTAGTGATCCTCCCGTACACCCTAGGTAGTTCATCAATTTAGGTACTTGAAATGATTCTCCAAACTAGGGATCAAATCTTTAACATCTTATGGGACAATATTCATATGACATAAAATTAAATGAAAAAATAGGTTGATTAGCACCGTTTTAAGCACACTTTTTAAGTAGGTGATATGGTTTTTCTTCACCTATATCCATATGAGTAATCATACCTAAAAATAAAATGGTGTCATAAGCTAGCTCCCAACTTATATGGGCCCTATAAGGTTCTCTATAAGATTGGGTCAGTTTATTATAAGTTCAAGCTCCCACCTTCTTCCCAATTTCACCTAGTATTTCATGTCTCTTGTTTGAAAAAAGTTCTTGGCATAAACATCAAAGTCTAGAATATTTCAATAGAGATTGGTAATGAAGGATCCATAATTTTTGATCTAGAGGCAATATTGGATAAGTGTACATGCCAACTTCACTCCCTCTCCATCACATAGGTTTTAATTTGGTGGCATGGAATGAAACCAAATGATGCCACATGAGAACCACTATTTCAAATTCAGTACCAATTCCCACATCCAAATCTTTGAGGACAAATGTTTTTCTAAGAGGGAGGAGATTTTAGGAATGCATGCTACCCATTATCTTTAATTTTTTATTATAATATTTGATATGGATGCATATGTTTTTTAATTCATCTTATGAGCATTTTTTTAATCCCACATTCATGGGAAGTAGTAGTTGGTTAGATTAGACATAGTATTTAAGTGAGGGTTGAGGATAACGAATACATCCACAAATTTATTGTATTGAGATTGATAAAAGCAGGTTTTCCCTTGAAGAGTTAAGTGATTCTATAATTTATCCATTATAATTAAGTTATACTTATTTTATTTAATATATTTATAATTTTCATAGTTTATTTCATGTATTTGTAATTATCTACTAATTTGTTTAGGAAGGATCCTTTCAAAGACATGCACACAAAATATTTATGCAATAATTTTAAAAACATATATCAAAGTAAGGTTAACATGATTTATTTAAAAAGGGGAAGATCACTTTACACAATTAATTTATCATCATTTACACATTCAACCATTTACAACATACAACCATGTAGGCCAAATTCTCATATAACAACATTCATATCAAGAAGGGGAAGTGAAAATTCACAAGCTTATTACATACACATAGTGTGTAAAAGATACTAATTTACATTATTTTACAAAACCAAGGAAATGTAAGAGTTCACACAACAAGGTTGGTATCAAAGCAAGTAAGTGAAATTCCACAAGGCCAACCATATGCACAAGCATAATAAAGACATAAATTTCTTGATTTATCAAGACTAATGAAAATTAATAATTATACAACACATAATAGTTAATATACAAGGGGAGGCCACATGATAACAAATCACACATTAATGACTAAGGTGTTTAATAATTATTCCAAGATATTTTCACATCACAACAAATAATGCACATGGTGGTGAAGCACAAAGGTTCATGACTCACATTGGGTCACCCAATGTCTAGATGTCATTCCATGACACCAAATAACCATCACAAAATACACATAATTATTCTCAGGGATATTAGATCATGATCACCTTCCTTCTAGGAAGGTTTTATTCCCATAAAGCCTACAATCTATCTCCATGAGTTCTAAAACATTTACCAACAATGTTCATACATCATGGATAGATGGCTTATGCTAATAGATAGAAAGAAGAGAACCCCAAAAAATCTCTAACTTACCTAAGCAAGTTAGCCATACTCACTTTCTAAATCCTCCAGGCTCAAACCACACACTTAAACCTCCAAAGATATTATACCTTGACATCATTGGATAGATTGCCCATGTAAACTATCAATGGATGCTAAGGTATTATCTCATGATTCTAATAACAAGCTTACATCTCCATTCTTATAGTTGACTTGATCCAATAAGTCAAAGGTTAAATAGTATTGCTCACATGGATACAACATTACTTTTGGGAAAGGTTGAACTTAGCCAAGGCATGGGGTGAATGCTATAGCACTACCATGTAATTTATAATTTTTCACCATCATCAAGCTCAATTGAATACACAATAAATATTGTCATGGATCTAGGGTACATCTATATCAAAATAGACACCCTATGAGTGTCAAAACATAGTCAGGCTTCCAATTAAGCACCCTCATGGATGCATTACCTAGCCATAATCAAATAAACATCCCTATGGATATAACATGTCCATGGTTAACATGAAAATATCATAGAAATAAACCTATCTGAGGTCAAATAACCATTATGGATGTAAACACATCCATGATCAAAATAACATCATAATGTAAAATAGTAATTAGACATACTCACACACTTACTTATTTTTATCCCTTTCGAGTTATGAAGCCACATGATCCTCTATCTAACTCAAAAATATTGAATACATAAATAAGATAAATCTCTTAATACATCTTAATAAACTCCCACAAAAGTGGAGACTACAAGCCTCACTGATTTAACCAAGTAAATCTGACACCCCCATCCTATGCAACTCTTCAATTTTGAGTTCAACCCTTGGTCTTCCTGAGGGTAGGATGGTCTAAGCATATACTGATTACTTTCCCATAGAAGTTGACAATAGATACCAAACATCATTTCTTTAGTTCCAAGGTGAATCGATGATCACCAATCTTCCATTGACTTGGCCATACAAGTTAAAATTTGATTCATGACACTTATCCCAATGTAACTGATGAGGGAAGGATTGACCCAACCAAATATATGGGTAAGCATCACAAGATCACTCACAAATATTTATTGATTTTTGCACACATATTCCGTAATATAAGAATTTCTAGTACTTTAGGCTTGCATTAGTAAATCACTAATTAAAGTACTATTTAATTCATCTAAGAGGCTAAGTGACTTTATAAGGGTCATAACATAACATTCATAAGGAAATAAGACATATAGTAATCTATACCAGGCATATCACTCTAGCCATGGCTTAGTATGCATCATAAAGTACAAGATTTCAACTTAATATTAATAAGACAACATAGACATATATGTGGCATTCAACCATCACAATGCATACACATACACATTGGTAAAATAGGCCTCTACAAGGATATGTACACCTACACTAAGTGTATTTACAGCCACCTAAAGTTCATTATGCAACACAATCCCATTTAAGCGTACGAACAACACCATAAAATATCAACCATTTTTTCAAGCACATGCTAAAAACCAGTACAATATGTCCAAACTCATCCAAAAATCCTAAAGCACAGGATCTAATATCATATGAAATAACCCCAATTTATTTTTTGAAATTATCTTTCAGAGTAAGTAACAAAACAACAAAGAGTGCCACTAAAAAAATTAACGAAGTATAATACAACTCAAAAAATATACAAGAAGTACTAGCAACCCATAATAAGCATCCCAATGTCCCAATGAATAATGTTATAACAACTAGAATGGAATTAAGGACATCCTTGAATGTCTGGTTAACCAATTACCATGTAAGCTAACAATGTAAGGAATAAGTAATGTACTTGAGCATGGGGTCTAAAGGATCAAATAAAAGGGTTCATCTCTCCCATGTGATATGAAAAGCCTTGTCATCTCATGGGATCAACATGTGGTGAGCTCTAATCCATTTCTAGAGCCAACATGGCATGAGCATAAGAATCCCAATAATTTTTCAAAAATCACCCAACTAAGGACTACACCTTATCCTACCCCTATAGATCACCACACCAAGATCCAAGGTCCTTTAGGTAATATTATGCCTTTATTATTTTGATTGGCAAAGGCCACACATAGGATGTAGCTCCATGTAGAAATAACTATTCTCATTAATTAAATGAGACCCATGAATTGAGTTTGAGATGGATGACATCATGCATGTGAGCACACTAGATATTAAACATATAATTGGCACTAGAAATTCAATCACTCACATGCTATAGGATCACCATCTCATGGGTAGAAATATAGGGGTCACATACCTAAATATTTCCTAATTATCATTTAGTTTCCCTACCATGTAATTAAATAAACACATATTTATGTCATTTAAGTAGCATGTGTATGACCATGCAAGTTAATTATTTAAATAGTCTCAGTAAACAACTTGTGTGTTCATTAAGGAAAATTATAATTAATTAATTCATTTCCAAGGTCAATTAATCAATCATACAACCAAGTTTTAACATTAAGGTTTCCATAGCTTACTAATCCTCATCTTCATTATGAGATTATTTAGCAAGTACATGGATTATTTACCTCTTAATAATCACATCATGAGGTATATCATGAAGTTCATTAGCAAGGATAAGATTTAAGTTTTTCTTAATCATGCAATTACTAATATAATCAAAGACTATCCATTCTCATATAATTATTAATGACAATTTAACCAACTTTCATTACACAAGAGTTGCATTATAACATCTAATAAATCACTATAACACCATGAGTGGTATAATCCATAATCCATAATGGATCCTTAATAATAAAATCATTAATATGGTTTACTTCATTACTTAATTAGTAGAAGTAAGGTCACTAGAAAATATATTATGAATAATAACATTCCTTGTATTAAGTAATAATAACAAATATTTCTTGGTCCACTAATAGACTATTTACATGATATATTTGTAACAACTTATTTCAGCCAAGATTATAAACATGAAATCATGATCTCATAAAATGGTGTAATAAAATTAACAATAAGGAATATGCCTTTAATCATACATTAGGTTGTATGTTTTCTTATGACTATTAACTAAATTTCAAGTCTAACCATTACCAACATGTTCCAAAATAATAATATCTTATAATATAGTTATCTATCATCATGCTACTATCATAATAAACAGATAATTCCATAGGTTATAAAAATAATAATAACTATAGAGTCATTAAATAATAATAATAAAAATCAATAATTAATAGACTTAAACAAAATTCCTAATTGATTAAAACAAAATAATTAACAAAAATCAATAAAGTTATAAAAGTAATAATAGAATAATCAAATCTTTTATAATTGATTAAAAATAAAGTTGAAATCCTTGAGACTAACTAAGATTTATAATGTCATTAGAGGACCAAGGTAGGTCAATCATCCATGAAGTGGGTGCTAAAGATGATTTTCTAAGGACAAGAGACCCACATTAGTCTTGATGAACCCGAAACAACCCAATTAGAAGAGAGCTACCCAAACAATCAACATTAATCATCTTAGACACCCAAAAAGGACATCCAAAAATGGATTTATAACCTCTAGCACATGAGAAACGGACAATAGTAAAACACACACTCACACAAGATAGGCAAGACCCAAAATAGATAAGAAGAAATAATAAAATAGAGCATAAATGAAGATGGTTCAATATCACATAGTATATGTTATACATGTTAGACTAACATTCTAACTACTTAATCTCTTGTGGTATACCCAAGATGTCCAAACCCAATGTTGATCTTAGCTCATGGATTGGTACCTACATGCACCAATAATACATCAATAGTACCTAAATGATGTCGATATAAATATAAACCACAATAAATTTAGAATGAGTAAGTAATCATGGGTAATAAATCAATATAAAAATCTATATATAGTTGAAGAGGGAACTAGAGGTAGTCCTAATAAACTTGAGCCTGAGCATGTCCTATGAAGCACAGTCAATAACTATAAAATTGATAAATGTCAATATGCATTAGTGAGACATGGTAAATTAATATCATATAATAAATTAACTAAACTAAATAAGCATATAAATAGATTAAGATAAAATGAATCTAGTGTAAGTAGTATGCATATAAAGATATACTAAATCTAATGTGAGAATCAAATATGATAGAACATGTCACATTGACTATCCAATCTATCTGCATTACAACCATCTAAAATAAAAACCAAAATTAACTATTAGAAGTCAAATTGCTATCACAACCATACTAAGTAATCCATAATCTAGTGTCTACAAGGGGACACATGCTTAGTTTGTGATAATTTTTAGTAAAATTAGTAAAAAAAGGTAGCATAAACAATAAAAATAAGAAATAGTTTACATTCCTTAATAGGTGAACCTCCTCTATAGTGTGTTTGTGCCTCAACCTCATCGTATCTAGTCAAACTAGCTTCTCATCTCCTCGACATATTTTTCTTACTCAAAAACATAATTACTTTCAAATTAAATGTTCCAAATGGATTTATAAATGAATGAAATGACCCATTCAATCCATACTTACCTAATGCAACCTTTTTAAGGTTAACCTTACACACTAATTTAACTAACTAATATAAATCCCTTGTCATCACCATATCTTAAGAACCGTAGCTCTGATTTGAAAATATTTTCTTGCATATAGGCCTTGACATCAATGTGTAACATCCCATATTTATTTAAATGATATTATAGTCACTTTAAAATCTACTAAATGAAAAAAACTATCACTATAATTAAAGTCACAATAGACAAAACATCCATCTACTTACACATTTAATTCTCAACTCTATCACAATAAATAAATTATTCAAACTTAAAACAACATTACACCTACTAATTAAAACTAGTATAGTCAATAATTACCACTTTTGGTCACACACCCTCACCAAAGTCTCATCTCTCTCACCAAAAGGAGAGAATATACATAAATTGCTTCAGACATATAGAGTTTTATATAGATATAAGCACATAGGTCTACACAAGTTTTTAGATATAGAGACACATGTATATACATGTTTTCAGATATAAAGTTGACATAGACATGTAGACACACAAATTTACACTTATATTTAGATTCATAAGTTCTTAGACATATAGGTATAGATATTTACATAGCTATTTAGATTCATGGGTTCTCAGACATATAAATACATATGTTTACATATCTATTAATATTCATAGGTTTTTAGATATATAGAAACATAGGTTCACATATGTATTCATACATACACTCTACATAAATATAGATATGTAGATGAATAGTTTTGACTTAGGTATACTAGTTTACTTAGATATTCAAATACATAACTATACTATTTAGATATCAAGATTAGTGGGCATTATGTCTATCACACATATTTGGTCCCCATTTTCAAAATTTCATGGTACACTCAATATCATTACCAATTTTTCACTAGATTGGGTCACATGACCATCTCCATTAGTTGATCCATAGCATTCCACTAGACCTAGTTCACATACTCATATTTGGTCTAGAAATTAAAATGGGTGAAAGTGAGCCTTGTTTCTCCACATTTTCAATTTAAATACTTATATTTAGTCTAGATATCAGATTGGGAACAAGTGAGCATTGTTTATCCACACATTTAGTTTGCATACTCAGATTCAATCTAGATATCAGAGTAGGGGCAAGTGAACATTATTTCTCCACACATTCATTTTACATAATCAGATTTAGTACAAGGGGAATCCATACCATGTGTTCCCTCTTCACATAGTTCACTCTAGTTCCTATCCACTTCTATGGACAAGAAGTGGGATAAATCTATATTACATTAACATAGGTAAGTATAGGTATGTGTTCCTCTTTTTCTTTACTATAATACTTTCATTTCATTGGATTACTATAAAAAAAGTGGGGGAAATGTAAACACCATAATTTGGTTAAGAAACCATAAGTACTATCTTTTTTGACTATTTCATATGAATGTCTTAGTGATGATCATAATCATTTTTCACTTGGTCATTTTGAGTCTTATGATCTTTCTTATGTCTTATTTTTCTTATTTGTCATACTACAAATAGTCATAAGTCACCTTTTCTTGGTCACAGGAGCCCCTAACCTATCTTCCCTAATTTTATCTCTATTTTAAGCCTTAGGATACTAGTTCCACCTTCATGATAGTAGTGCCACATGGTGTTAGTGTCTACTTTTGGCTCTAGTGTCTTATAGGCCCTTTCTCCTAGGTTTGATTCCTAACCCCTTAGTGAGCCTTATCTTATGTTTTTTATCCCTCTTTTATGACTTTTCAACCAATGAACAAGGTCTTATATTAAAAAAAATTCCTTCTATATAAGGAACCTCATAAGGCATTTTACATCTAGCACTTTCTAATTTGGCAAATATTTCTATGAAATCAACCAGCAGAACAACTTAATACTCTACATATTATTCAATCATCACATCTAGACATTTCATGTTTGATCAAAGAATAGCCTAAGAAAAAATAATTCTAGCATATCATGAAAATGGATGGTTCTCATTCCATAAGGGATAAGTAGATGCAATTTGAGATCCCTAGCATTGGTTTAATGTAGGTAGTGGTGATAACAATAGGGGTTCTACTCCATGCAATTATAATATCCCATAACCTAGTTTTTAATTTCATTTTTTCATTTTATCCATTTATTTTTTCATGTGTGTAGGTATTCATTAGGGTTTCAGAGGAGATTAAACCAAAATAATGACACACATGAGCCCCCAAATGACATAGATACTTATAGGACCTCCAAAACCTCTCACAACTTCCATAAGAGTTTTAGACAGTCTCTATAAGAAATAAATTAGCACCATAATTGGAAACTAGAACCACATGACACTACTATCCTGATATGGGTGTTATTTTCCTAAGCCAAATTTCAAAAAATAGTTATAATATGAAAAGTTCTTGCATGTCTATTTAGTCTTTTCCAGCTCCCTAATTTGCATAACAATATATTTATCGCAAAATAAGTTCCTTTTCTCTTGTCACTTTCTATTTTAGGAAAGTTCAATTAAATCAATAATTTATAATTTTCATCCCATATTAGTAATATACTTATCCCTTTAACTACATAGGATTTCCACTAGTAAAACCCAAAAAGGTTAAAACACCGGTAAGTTATTTATTCTACATTATTTCCCTTTTTAAGTCAAAACTAGTAATGATTGCATATTGATTAGAAAGGTAAATAGTTTTGATTTTATTACAATTTGGTAATTATTGTTGTTGATTATTTATTGTTTATAATGATGCAAAATTTGACTTGTAATATAAACATACATGTAGTTTTGTTACATGGATGAAACCCTAGGTAGCCATAGCACCATTATTAGGTAAACACAATAGTTTTATCATGATCTTGATAAAATGAAACTAATTTCATGGATTATTACATTTATTAATGTTTAAGAACTAATAAAAAATTATGTTCACATTTTTTAATCTTTATCTAATTCAAAATAAAATAGTAAATGCTTTTATGATAAATTATTGAAATTGTTTGAACACATTTTAGATTTTATTCCTATGTTTATATACCTATAGGTGGAATTTTTTTTTATGCATGAGTATATAAGTACAATGGGTTGAATAACTCTCTTCATTAGTTTCTTTTCTGGTTGAAAACAAGTTTTCATTATGGGACAAAATGATCTAGAATGTATACTTGGTTGTATTATTTCATTTGTATGACATGAGAATGCTTAGTTGGATTTAGCTTATCATTTGAGTGATTATTAAAAACATTATTGTCTATAATTTAACCTTTTCATGTGTGAAAAATATCCTAGATGCATAGTTGGCTGAAAATTAACATTTACGTGACTTGAGAAGGATTTTTGACTACATATTGGTTGTAGCCTAACATGATATTAAATACATAATGGTTGTATCTTAACCATTTTGACTTGAAATATTATTTAATAATGTCTATTAGTTGTATCTTAATATTTTTTATGGTTGAAAAGGATATATAATGCATAGTTAGTTGTAGCATATCATTTAGAGTGACGTTTGTATGCATAGTTGGTTGTAACATATCCTTTTTAGTGATATTTATATACATAATTAGTTGTATCATATCAATAAAAATATATTTGAATGCCTAGTTGGTTTGAGCACATCATTTTTATGAATTTAAAATGACTCTCAAACATGTATTTGGTTGTATTAAACTCTTTGCATGTTTTTGGATTGTAATATATAGTCTTTATAATTATAGTAAGATGTATCAAAATATTCCATGTAATTAGAGTTCAAATTATAGCCTAAAATGAAATTTTGTAATATAGTATGGCATGCTATATAGAATGTGGAATGTTTTTACATATACTAAATGATTAATAGCATAAAAACACTCCATTTCATAGTTTGTTATATGATTGAAATAATGATAAGTATATTGGTTCAACTACTAAACAATTGATTGAGTCATGTTATTATCTTCAGATGGGTTTAATAGTTGGCAAACTATTATAGCATGACAATTTCTAAAAAAAAATAGATTTTTTTAATCTTGTATTATATTAGAAATATTCATTATTAAACATTTATATAAGTAATTAAAAACCAATATGTGGGAATTTTTACCACCTAAAGCCTTGTAATTACAAGGAAAGAATAGAATTTGAATTTAAGACTCTCTCTCTCTCTCTCTATATATATATATATGATGATGATGATGATGATTTTTTGTACTATTTTTTTAATCATTACTTGACTACAAAGTATTTGTTTTCAAGTAGATTGAATTATTATCAGAATATAAAGTCATTTGACTTTAGAACTATATTGAGTTTTACCCTTGTGTAGTAAGGGAAAAAATCAAGCATA
Organism: Torreya grandis; assembly: GCA_037957365.1. NCBI lineage: Eukaryota > Viridiplantae > Streptophyta > Pinopsida > Cupressales > Taxaceae > Torreya > Torreya grandis. The sequence goes on along the minus strand of JARHVA010003468.1, from coordinate 957,980 downwards.
AACTCACACATATGAGCAATTATGTGACTTTCATTTATAAGAATATGGTTTAGTCGTATCATATTAATTAGGCTTTAGTTTGGAATTTATATCTTATTAATACATATTGGTTAGCTAGTTTATTAAAAATATTGTTAAAGTGGCATTAATAATTATACTATAATTAAGTTATGACTATTATAAAACATGGATTTCTAGACACACTACTCTTATTATGTTGGTTATTATACTAAGGATGATTTATTACTAATGAGGTCTTATTTATGTGATCATAGAGATTTGTGGATTTTTTTCTTGCCTTGCCTAAATGATGTTGAATGATCTATTTATTTGGGTATAACTAGATTGCTTGTATCAAATGCCATGAGATATATGTATGATTGTAATCATTACACTATGATATTTCATCCATTCAAAAAAATATGAATGAAAATGAGGAAGCTTGTTCTATGATGTTAATCATCAATTGAATGGATGATTGATTAAGTTTAGTAGGATTCAACATAGATTATTGATTATGTGGACTAGACTCAAATTATTACAATATGATTTTAATATAAAACGTATTATCCAAAGTAATGTTATAGTTGTATACATTTTTTATCCACTATACATTATAATTTATATGTTTGTGTGGATATTGCATACAATGGTGGTTATACATATTTATTATGTTCTTATATTGGTTTTGAATGTTCACCTTACATTAATATACTCGCTCATAAAGAGAATGGACACTCCTAGTGGGTAGGTGTGTAGGGTACTATCAAGTTGTGGTTGGGGGAAAAAATATCAGATGATGCTCTTCTTCTCTAGAACTAGAAACCAACACTAAATCAAACTCCTAAATTCCATACTATTTTTTTAAATGAATTTTAATTTATGTACTAATGTATGTAATTTTATTTATTGAGAAATATCATAGTAGTAGTAGTTATATCAATAATAGGATCATTTTATACCATTGTATTATCTTGTCTATAATTACATACTTTGAAAATTGATAAATATACTCTTATAGATAATACTCTAAGATGGATTATATTAATTATGGTTGTAATGATATATTTCACTATTGTATTCATTTTATATGGTGTTATTGATATAGTATAATGTTTAAATTATGGTTTTCAATTGTATTTTATTAAAAATAGCAAGATAAAGTAAGTAAACCACAATTGGATGTGCCCTAAACACTTTTGTCAGGATAACCCACAATATGAATAATGAAATCCAATACTTAAGAAAATACAAAAAATATAAGTGGTTTTGGTTTATAAGTAGTTATGTCATCACATTAGCTATTCAATAAATTTTGTCTGAGCTAGTATCTTGTTTGCCATTTTTTTATAATTTTTAGATACTGATTATATTATTTTTTGTATCTTTTGTAGAGATAATACAAGCAAATATATGTTTACGTCTACCATGAATATATTTAAAACTAAGGTTTTCAAATATATTTGAGCTTTGATAGATGTTTTGAATTGATAATGTTAAAATGAGTCTCAAAATATTGGAATTCATGTGCAAAATCTACATCTATGATTTCATCAATTATTTTCTTGAAGGGAAGTGATATTAAATCCATTTAAAGAGGTTTTAGGTTACATTATATTGAGATAACTATTTGATCGACAAAATCTCTATCAAGATATCGACATTGGTATTTAAAAGTTTGGCGATAGAGATCAACTCTAATTTTGAATGTTTTTTCATTGAAAAAAATATTGGACAACCAATCAAGAATATGGTTAACTCTATAATACCTTAATAAAAATATTTTGAGTTCACATGCAAGGAAGGAATTGAGACCAAGAAGAATTAGGAATAGTAAACAGATATAAATATAAGAGATAAAGTGAGATCAAAAAAGTAGGATTCTCTTGTATTCCACCATCAATAAAGTGAAAATAGGATTCAAATCACTCATGAGGCCAAAAAAAATGACATATCATGGGTGAAAATAGTGTTAGGTATAAGATTTGAAAATTTTCATGGAGTGTCATATACACATTTTTATTTAATGAAAGGAGATGACCTATGCTTGAAAATACTAAACAAGATAGTGGGTAAAGCAAATTGTAGAATGGAGAACACCTTAGTAGTTAATTTTATTAGATCATGTCCTAACATTAATATTTTTTAGGGAATTGGTGGCTAGAAAATGGAAACGAAAGGGTTAAATTGAGATATAGACATTACTAAATGGTTTTTTCCCCATTTCCTCTTCAAATAAATAATATTTTGTAAAAAATATGCCATAAGACCATGGTTCCTAGTGAAAACAAGTATATTCCCAAAGAAATAAAAACTAACATTTAATCCATACAAATAAATAATCTAGCATGTTCCCATCTAATATAATATTCTAATTTTTTTGTTGTATTATTATGAAAAAAAAGTGATATTAAGAGTTTTTAAATCCACTTATCAACTTATAGCCTATGATCCTATCATCAAATAAAGTTTAATATTATTTTATATAAATTTTTATGTCAATTTCCATTGTGATATGGTTCTTCCATCATTTATTAAGTTGAACTAAAAATATGGAGATTAGATCCAAGATATAAAATATGAAAGGAATCCAATGCTTTATCATATATGTATAAATATTGGGTATGAATCCAAATATTTTCTTGAGAGAAAGAAAGAGTAATTAGTCTAGAAGATAAAATGAAATAAATTTACTAATGAAAAAATTGATAACAATAATGACCAATAAATACAATGAAAGGTTAAGGAGCATTTTATACAAAATAAAAGAAGATGGAATACGTGAACATGAGAAGGATGATATTTAAATTAATTCCTCCTCAATATTCCAATCATACCCCCATTTTGAACTTAATTAAGGATAGGTTACATAATAATAAATAGAGGGGAGAAAATAAAAATGAATAACCTTGTTGAAGGAATAAAATGAAGGTAAATGATAAAGTTAAAATATGGAATATAGAGAAGAAGGAGAGAGTGTTTATGAATAGAATAATGGTTAATAACTAGAGGATCTATAGGATATGATATTATTTTATTTACCTCATACTCAAAATACAATAGTTAATTCATAAAATGTTTAGTACATAGCAAACAAGATGTGCCAAAACAAATATGACGTGGGAGTAAACTCCAAAAAATTAAGACCAAATCAAAATGGTATAACAATATACAAATAGATAAGGATATTACTGATGGATTATAAATATCCTTATAGGTAAATATGATTAGAAAATAATATAAAATTAATAATCAAATATTATTCATTTGAATTATAGATGATTGAAAAAACTAAACAAGTATATAACACTGATAAATTTTAGGAAAACACATTTCCTAGTATTTTGATGTTAAAAGATACCAAAATAATTGATAGCACCATCTCAATAATAAATAATAGTACATGTAATAATTCCATTTATTCTAGTGTGAGTACCTTAGAGGCTTTAGGTGGGTTAATAGTGTTTTATAACTACCTCAAGGTAGAGGGAGAAGTTCTAAATAGAAAAATAAATAATCTAACCATGTTATTCACTATTAATTATGACATTAGAGTATATGGATTTTGTCAAACACCCATGCTTAAAACTTTAGGTTAAGAAGAAGGATAATTTGTGAATAGATAAATAAATTTATCAATACTTGTAAATATTTCAATTAGATTATTTCTAGAGACTTCAACACTCATATTTATCCTATTAATAATAAATGAGGGGCCCATGATGTTTTCAAGAGTATGGTGGACCTTTTAGACTTCATAATTGATAATGGGATAGTGGACATAGATCTATGAAGTTCTAAGTTTACTATTGTAATGGAGTAATGGGATAATTTTTTATGCAAGTGATATTGGATATATTTAAGTTGATTACAAAGCAAATTATCAACCTAAATTATATCCTTTCCCCTACCAAGGATTGGTTCCTATACAACAACCCTTTGGCCCTTAACTTGCAAATCAAGGTTAGGAGAACCAAATATCATTTAAATTTGATTAAATTTGGCTTAAAAACCTTGGTTTGAATGAGAGGATGAATGAGTGGTGGAATGAGGAAGTTTAGAGTATGTTCTTTTTAGAGTGGTTAGGAAATTGAAAAATGTAAAATTCAATTTGAAAAAATGGAACATGGAGATGTTTGGATATATTTTTGAAAAAAATGGGAAGATAATGGAAGAAATTAAACTAATCAAAAGTATTATAAAAATCAAGGGAATGGACAAAAACCTCTTCCAAATAGAAATACATATGATTAGTGACTTCCACTTTCTTAAGGTCAAAGAGGAAACCTTTTGGAGGTAGAAATCAAAGAACGTATTATTAAAGGAAGGAATTAAAAACTAAAAATACATACATATATCTACTATTAATCACATAAATTAAAATAATATAAGATAATTATTTAAGATCAAAGGTTATTAGTTCTCGAATGTTGAGACCATCAATGAATAAAATATGTCTTTTTTTTAGAATCTCATTTCTAAGAGAATCTAGCCTACCCAATAAAATGAGGATGATATTCTAAAACTATTTTCCATAATCCTTAGTTAATTTGATAAAAAATTATGTTATTTCATCCTAAATTTGAGGAAGTGAAATTTGTGGTGTTTACTAAAGAAGGTGATAAGGCTCTAGTCTTAATGGGTTACCCTATCTTCTTCCAAATATTTTGGGATATTATTTAGTGGGATGTGGTATAGGTAGTTGAATAATTCCTTAATTCAAGAAATATTTTAAGATATTTTAATAATACTTTCCTAATTCTCATTCCAAAAAATGTGGGGGATAAATAATTGAAATATTTCAAACCCATAAATCTCTATATCACCATCTACAAGATTTTATCCAAATTTGTAACCCTTGGGCTCTAAGTTATGTTACCCAATCTAATTACACCCATAAAGGATATTTTTTAACTAGAACATATATCATAGATGGTGTGGTGAGGTATCATCAAGCCTTACATTTTATTGATAATTATAACAAAGTATAGATTTTCATTAAGATTTATATAAATAAATATTATGATAGACTCTCATGGAACATTCTTAGGAAAATATTGGAAAGACTTGGTTTTCATCCTATGTTTAGATGGATAATCTCATCTTTCATCTCCATGGATATGTTTTTAGTTATGATGAATGTCTCTCAATTAATTATTTTCCTACTAAAATTAGATTAAGGTAGGGATACCCTCTATACACGTATCTTTTTATCCTAATGGCTAAAGTGTTGGGAATAAGATTAAATAAATCCATATAAGGCATGAATTTTAGAGGAATTTAAATAGATCATAACATCTATATTTCCCAATAAAATACCTTCATCTTGGGAGAGGCTTCATTTTAGGAAGCTAAAGTCATCAAAAAATCTAAGATTATGCAGAGGTTTTGGGTCAGTGTATCAACTTGGTTAAAAGTTATATTTTCCCTCAATACAAAAGTTTCAATAAAATAAATAATTCCAACCATATTAGACTAAAAAAATTAGGCCCTTCCTTCTTCATATCTTGGTGTGATATTATTCAAAGGTAGAATGGAACCCAAATGTTAGAATTCCATATTAGATAAATTCTAGCATAAGTTGGAAGGATCGAAAGGAAGGGACTAGTAAGTTATAATTACTCAAGATTTCTCTTTAAATTATTTCCATATACCTAATTTTTTTTAATATTTCAATTAAAAATATCAAATAATATTTATCAAATTCATAATATATTTATGTAGGACATTCTGGAAGAGTAAAATAGAATCCATCTAGTGGCCTAGGAAAAGGTTTATTTACCTAAATCTCATGGGGGGCTTGGGTTTGAGAAATATTAAGATGATGAAAAAATACATTATTCACAAAATGGTTTGGATATTACTAAAAGAGGAAAACTTATAGACTAAAATTATCAAAGCTAAGTACATGGGTCATAAATAAGTTGATATATTTCCAATTTGGAATCCCCTTTGGAATATAGATAAAAATATGAAAAGAAAACTTGCATCAGTAATGGTGTTGTATATTCTAAATCAAAATGGTCCTTTTTGAAGTAATAAATAGTTATTACAGGAATGGTTTATGAGGATTTATTATGTAAAAACATTCAATTTTATCTTATGAGTCAAGGAAATTTAAGCCTTAAGAGATAAAATATTCCCCACATGACTTGGATTTGTTTTCCATAGTGTATGATTCAAGTATGGAGGCATTACTTTTTAGGAAAAAAATTTAGGCTCATAATAGATAATTTGGGACTCAAGTATATATTTACCCAACCCAACCTAAATTCTTGAAAAATATGATGGTTATACTTTCTTTTAGATTATGAATTTGACATAAGCTACATTAAGGGTTGGAAAATAGAGTTGAAAATTCCCTTAACCATATAAGGTATTTTGAAACTTTAGATAATGTCATGAGTAAATTTTGAGATTAGGTATGTCAATTATCACTAGGATACAAATTTTATGATCAAGTCAAGAAAGATATATCAAATAAATTACAAGGTCTTAAATATAAAGGATTAAAATTTGATAATGATGAAATTTTAAGATAATATGGAAGGATCTGTGTGTCTGGTAAATAAATATTGAAGGTTATTGTGATAAATGGGTTTCAAAACACTCCATATTTAGGACATATTGGTGTGAATAAGATTTTATAAGAGCTAAAAAAAATATATTTCTAGAAATGAATTAATAAATAACTAGTGAATTTTGTGTCAATATGCTTGGAATGTCATCAAGTCAAGCCTAAAAATGTGCATCATGTTTGATTCTTGTACCTAGATTACATACTATAATATAAATTTAAAGTAATCAATATGGATTTTGTCAAAGGTTTTCCTATTTTAAGTAATCATCATGATATGATTTTGGTGGTTGTTGATAAACTAACAAAAGTAGCACACTTCATTTTATGTAATTTGATAGATGATTTACCAATTATCATCAATGGGTTTATAAGGGAAGTATATAAATTGAATGGGTTTATATAAAATATTATTTCATATAGGGACCCTAAAATGACCTCAAGGTTTTGGAAAACTCTTAATTTAGTTTTGGGCACATAACTGAAATTTAGTAGAACTTATAATCAAAAATTAAATGGGTAAATAGAAAGAGTGAATCATATCTTGGAAGATATTTTTAGGATGTATTGCATGTAAAAACAATATATATCAGAATAATATGTCCCATTGGTTGATTTTAATTATAAAAACTCATTTTATTCAACAATTAAGATGGATCCTTTTGAAGCATTGTATGATAGGAGGTGTAAAACACTTATTAACTAAGACAAATTAGAAGATAGGATAGTTTTTTGACTTCATATTCTCACAAAAATAGAAGAATAGGTGAATATAATAATATAAATATTGGATCAAGACAATGATAGGTAGAAAATCTATACGAAATGAAAAAGGATAGCAAGGTAATTTTCAGTTGGAGATAAAGTGTTTATCTGAGTCAACCCCTAAAATAGTTCTATTAACTTTTGTAAATTAGATAAACTATCACTAAGATATATGAGACACTTTAAGGTTATATAAGTGATAAATATCATATCATAAAAAAATTGTTTACCACTATGTGTAGCTCAAATAAATATTTTTTATCATATGTCATACCTTAAAAAGTATGTAGTTGATCCTTCACATGCTTTGGATTAGAATGCATTATAGGTTGTAGGTCCATGGGTGGTAACCATAGAACTATTAAGAATACTTTACATACACAACATTAAATTTAAAAATCCATATATATATCAATGAAATGTCCAATGGTACCAATATTATAAAGATAGTGATACATGGGAATATTATTAATAGTTTTCTAGATTGTTTCAACAATTTTTTACTTGATAAAGTAATAAAATAATTATTTATTTTAGAATTATTATTTTAAATAAATTAAAAATTATGATGATATATTTTAGGTGGGGATGATGTTACATCCCAGCCTAATCTGAATAAACTACATTAATATTCACATAGTGAATTGAACTATTGATATTTTCTATCTATTTTTTTATTAATATATTTAGATTTAAGTTAATTAGAGTTGATAATTGTTTTTTCTTTCATTGATTCAATGGCATCCTACATACATTTAAATGTGTGTATGTGTGTGTTGTGTTTTGAAATAAATGTAAACTTAATTTAATTTGTAGTTGTTCATATGTATCAATTTAGATAATGTTATACATTTTGAGTGTTAATTTTATTAATTTCTAAGTATAGACTAACTACTGTCTTTGGCTAAAGTGGATGTAGGTAAATTTATACCATCACTAAGAATTTATAAGGAAATAATCATTAGATATTTATAATTATATGTTCGTAATTGAGATCAAGTAAAAATTCCAAGAAAATATGACACACACATTCATAGTTTACTTTCTTAGAGTTAATTAGTAGCATGTGATGTTGGTTTCTTTTTATGTGTGTTGGTTCCCTTAAGTTATTTACTATTTTACCTTGTTTTTATTTGATTAAAAAACTTGAATTTATTATTTATATATTAAAAATTATTATGGATTAATATTTTCAGTCTTTGTGATTTTTCTATAAATGGGTGTTAGCTTACAATAGTCATCTTTACGATTAATTTGGATGCAAATTTTCATTTTAATAAAAATGAAGCATGGATATTTTTTTTGGTTATTACTTGATTGTTTTCATTAAATAAATTCATTTTAACTTGGGTGTATACCCTCCAACATAAATAATAAAAATACTTTTGGTGGTAAATGTAAAAGACACTCTCCATGGTGGCCTTTTGTCATTAAAATTGGTTTAAAAACTCACCATGCAAAATTAATATTTTGGAATTTGACTTTAAAATTTTAAATTGAGTCTTTTTGTGAGTTAAAATCAATGTAAAAATAATGTTTTATTGGGTGTATTTATAATTATGGAGGTCAAAGTGGTAGTCATGGCCATGATTTAGAACCCTAGGGTGCCTTCATGCTTGTATTTGTTGCAAAATTTGGTGGTTGAATAAAGATTTAGAGTGGAGAAAACAAGAAAGTAAAAATAGCGATAAGTAAATATGGGAAACGGATAATAAATAGAGGAATAAGGGTGTAGAATTTTGAAATAAAAGAGGAAAAATGTGGTTATTGTAGCCCTAGGTAGACATTTCAATTTTTGTAAGAACTATGCAAGTTATTTATTCTGATTATTTCCATTTTTAATTCAAAACTAGTAATGATTGCATAATTATTAGAAATAAAAATAATTTGGCTTTAATTAAAATTTGTAAATTATTTTTGTTGGATATTTATTGTTTGTAATGATGGAAAATTTGACTTATAATGTAAACCTACCCGTAGTTTTGTTAATTGGATGAAACCCTAGACAGCCATAGCACCATTATTTAGTAAATTTGAGAGTTTTATCATGGACAAACTAAAAGGTAACCAAATTTTTATAAAGGAAATAAATTTGTATGGATCATCACATTTATGAAATTTTGGAAACTATTAAACAATTATGTGCTCAGTTTTAGAGCTTTATTTGATTGAAAAAAATAATAAATGCTCGTAGGGTAAATTCTTGAAATTATTTGAATGCATTCTATATTTGGTTCCTATTATTATATACTCATCAATAGGAATATTTATCCACCCATTATTACATAATTACAATTGTCAAATTACTTCCTTCATTGGTTTATTTTCTAGTTGAAAATAATTTCTCATTATGGGAGGAAATGATCTAAAATGCATAGTTGGTTTTAGTATTTCATTTTTATAACACGAGAATTATTATTTGGTTATAAATTATAATTTAAGTGATTATTTAAAACATTTTTGGATATAATTTAATGTTTTAATTGATTTTAAAATACCTTAAATGCATATTTGGCTGAAAATTAAAATTTACATGATTTGAGAGGGATCTTTGACTGTGTATTGGTTCTAGCCTAACATGATCTTGAATACATAATGATTCTATCTCAGCCTTGTCTATCCTAAAATATTATTTTATAATGAATATCGGTTTTGAAAAAGATCTAAATTTCATATTTTGTTGTAGCATATCATTTAGAGTGATTTGTGTATGCATAGTTAGTTAAACCATAAACTTTGGATTGATTTTTGTATACGTAGTTGGATATATAATATCATTTAGATGTTTTTTAAATGCCTATTTATTTTTATCACATCAATTTCTTTTATCTAATAATGAATATCAAACACACGGTTATATTAACATATTTTCATCCTTTTTATTATAATATACATTATTTATAATTATAGTAGGATGTAGAAAACTATTCCATGTAGTTAGAGTTAAAAGTATATCTGAAAATGAACTTTTTGCATATAGTATTTCATGGCATCCATAATTTTTCAAGTTTATACATATAATAAATGACTAATAAAATTAAAAATCTACATTTCATATCTTATTATATGGCTGAAATGATGATAATTATGTGGGCTTAACTAGTTGATAATTGGTTAAGTTGTGTTATTGTCTTCAAATGGGTTTACAATTTTATGAACTATTAGATAATGAAGTTTCTATTTTTTTTAGAGTTGTTTCAGCTAGTATTATATTTGAAGTGTTCATTATACTACATTTAGACAACCAATTACAAACCTATATGTCAACATTTTGGCCACATACAGGCTTGTAATTACATGGAAAGAATCAATTATGAAAATAAGATTGTTTTATATATTTTAAAAAGGTTAATATGCTAATTTGTCCCATTTTTTGTAATCTCTACTTGACTACAAATGTTGGTTTTCAAGTAAATTAAATTTTTATCAAATATGAAGTCATTTTATTTTAGAACTATATTGAGTTATACCCTTGAGTAGTAAGATAAAAATTGGGAATAAACTTATGGATACCAAAAATCATGTTATTTTAATTTATAAGAGGATGGATTAGTTGTCTCATATCAATTAGGTTTTAGTTTGGATTTTACATCTTTTTAATGGATATTGGTCAACTAGTTTCTTAATAAGATTATTAAAGTGACATTAATATACATACTATAATTAAGGTATGGTTGTTATAAAACATGGATTTTTAGACATGGTATTTTTGTTGTGTTGGTTATTATACTAAGGATGACCTTATTACTTATGATATCTGATTTTAGTGATTATAGACCTTTGTGGATTGTTTTTCTTAGCATTCCTAAATGATGTTGAATGATATAGTTATTTGGGTATAATTGGATTGTTTTTATGAGATGACATGAGATATATGTATGATTATAGTTATTACATTATGATCTTCCATTCATTCAATGGATGATGAATGGTAATTATGAATCTCGTTGTAGGATGTTCATCATCAATTCAATGGATTATTTATTAATTTTGGTATGATTCAACATAGAGTATTGATTATGTAGACTAGACACATACTATTATAATATGATTTTATTATAAAATTATTTGGCCAAAGTAATGTTACATTTGTATACATTGTCTATCCACATTACATTATAGTTTATATTTTTTCATGGAGGTTATATGCAATAGTGATTTTAGATATTTATTATGTTCATAAATTGGCTTTGAATATACAATATACATTAATATACTTCCTCAAAAAGCTAAGGGCCACTCCCAAAGGTAATGTGTGTGGGTGAATGTCAGTATATCATTTGGAGAAAGGCACTTAGATTATGATCTATATATACACACAATATTTTTAAGTTTTATCAATTACTGATGTTTTGTCTCTTAAAATATCCCATTGAGTCTCAATATCTCAAATTTCACACCTTAAAGAGTGAATTAAGAAAGGGGTGGGAAAACCATTGGTTCTTCTTAAGATTTTTTTCCCTATACTACCTTTTGAAACCAGTAAAAACCTCTCCTATACATTTCCATAAGCTTTTAAACCTCTCTTAAACACTCCTCCAAGTAATTCACCACCTCAAACATCCTATACCTAAATCAAAATCTCTTTTTGTCATTTAACCAAAAAAATCAACTTGGACCAATAATGTTCTAAAAAATAAGCATGTTACAGGATTAGGTCAGCCCTATTCGACCTAGTTAGGGACTTAATTTCTTTATTTATTAAAGAATAGGATTGATTGGGACAAATATATTAGCTAAAACTTTAGAAAATTTTATGATTAGATATAGCTATATAAACACATGCTTTTCACCATTTTCATAGAGATAGACAGAGATAATAATTTATTCATGCATATTTTTATCCACCATTCTACTTGAGGAGCCATTACTTAGGGTTTCATACTACACTTTGAAATAATTATATTGTCTTGTGGGAGAATTTGTGTAGCCTAAAACTAACCTATATTTTTTATCCTTACAAAAAATAACAACCTCTTGTAAAGCACCATTGGCCAAGGGAGATATTGAGGCTTAATGGGTTCATTTTATAGGTAAGTATTCCTAATGCTTGATCCTCTTTATTAATTACATATATTTACATGTGTTAGATTATGAATATGTTTCTCTCTCCATTTATTATGATTACCTCTAAACTAAATTTAGTAGATTTATTATTTACATGTTTACTTTTATGTTTATTAACCCAATTTTGTGCCACAAGCTTTGTTGAGCACTAGATTAAATGTATTTTACTTTGTCATTTAATTTGATAAGAATACATAGGACCTATCTAGGGTTATTATGTATTATTTCTTGAATATATTATTTGAAACCCTCTCTAGTGATATTATGTGGTAATAAACCCCTTACTCAGGTCTAGTGGATCCATATTAGTCTACATGTATCAACAAGAAAAAGGGCCAGCATGATTTATATTTTATAATATAATATTGATTTTTAGATCATCTTCACTTTCCCTTATTTATATTCTTTTTAACCTGATGTGAACTAACCCTTACAAGTTTTTTTTCATGCCATTTTTTTTCATTTATTATTTATTCAATTTTAACATCACTATACTGAATCTATTGACTCAATATAACATTATGTCTACATGTTTAATACATAGTCACTCTGATTGACTCTATTTTTATTTGTGAAGGTCATATTAAATCACATGTAACTTGATTTATTTTCTCAAATAATTTAGATGCATTACATACAAGTTTTCAAAATCAACTAACTTTGTTAAGAAACTAAAAATATTCATCTAGTTGACATAATATAAAAAATAATAATTTTAGCATATTCAAAATAATAAAGTTCATGATCACCATCTTAGTCATATATTTTATTCATTACAATTCTATTTTTCAAAATTCTCAATCTATAAATTGTAAATCTACAATAAAATAGGTCAATTAGATTGGCATAGATGTATAGATTACTTTCTTGCCTAGGTGACACAATTGACTCATTTGACTACATTTTTATAGATCTTGTTTCAAAAAACATAGTCAAATAAGTCTATTTTGTTATGTAATATTTTCATACTTGGTCATGTAAACTAACCCTATACTCTTCAGGCAAAGGAATAAACTCATTTTTTTAATAATTAATTCACTTATAATTTTGTTGCTTATTTTTTAGAGTAGCACATGTAAATGAAATAATAATTTTTAATTTATCAATTTAGTCACACTATTTTTCATCTATTCATACACTTCTAAACCACATAATATCAAAAAACATTAAACAAATTCTACCCAAGGTCTTCATACTTAGATTTCATCATCCAAGGGGAAGCTAACTCAATTTTTTATTTGAGTATAAATATGTGTTTGATGGTATATATTGGCAAAGAAATCGACACCCTTATCATTATGGGATTGTGAAGTGAATCAGTAGGCCACAATACTAATATAATTCCATCATTAATATATATCCCTTTCAGCCTTAACTACCTAAAATAATACCTATATTACCTTTTTATTTATTTTTTATAACCAACTTTCTATCACATTTATTTATAAATAATTATAATTTAAAACATTTAGGAATGACTATATAGATTAATAATTTTATTTTTTTACTTTCTCTCTAATAATTGTATATTTTATTTCAAAACTTATATCAGTCAATATTAGTGCAAGGTTTGTGTTATGTGTCATAATTAGATAAACTAGTTCAATCCAATTGTCTATGTGTTTATTTCAAATATTTTACAAAATAACACTAGATCATCTACAATCATAACTATCAAAACTTATCTTTACCTTTATAACATATTTGACCTACTAGACAATGTATAATATAGTCTTTGTTTTCCCATAGAACACAGTCACTTTGTTTGACCTAGTCTCTTACAGACTACTTGTTCTATTTGCCATCAACACAAAGTTGACCTATCTTATTGTGTATCTTTTATACTCCCTTAGTTTCACCATCTATAGAACAAAATCAACCAGTTAAGCTATGTATCTTAAAGAATGTCATGTCTAATAACCTATAAGACATTATCGACTAGTTCGACCTAGTATCATACTAATTGACCTTCATTTTTACCAAGTTTTTAGTTTCCCTCTGTCATCATGAATTTATTGTTTTATTATAATATAAAATTAAATAAAAAAACATGATGAGGTTTACCAATCCTTATAGGGTTCCTAAGACACATCTTGTGGCACCCACTATAGATCAAACTAATGTTCATGTTACCACTTACACTACAAACTATGGGACCCCTCCTCATTATTATTCAACACTTAACCCCTTGTTCTCATTCAAATATGAGTGTGATCTTGAATACACAACTGAAATGCTCTTTTTTTATCAATGAAACCCCTCAACATAGGGGAAAATATCCTAAAACCATCCATAATATAATGAAGGGACCTCATATAAGAGAACCCTATTAACCTTCCCCTAGATTTTCCTTAGGATTTGGGGCAATCCATTTATTTTTTTCCCATCATTCCCCCTTCCTTGGAGATGGTATTATTCCATTACCTTATCTTGATCCCTTACCCACACAATGGTTAGATCAACCTTACTATGATATTCATAGACTTTTTGGTCATATGACCAAATATTGTCATCTATATCAATAGCCCCATGTTCCTTCTTCCACCCTTTCAACTAGTAGACCCAAAAAATATACTAATAGACATATTTTTTGCTGAATGGAATAAATAACTATTATTTTACCCATTGCCAAACAATTATGTACTACATCGATAAATTACAACCAAACATTACCCAACCCAAAGACAAGACCATACCTCCTCCCAAGCTACTTTCAGAGTACATTCCTAAACACAAGGAAGTATAATGTCTTTGGAATCATTTTTCTATCCATCATAATGATTTATGCTAAGTTCTCTAGAAACATATCCTATATTTACTATAGTATAAACTAACACCAATTATTATTTTACCTAAAATACATCTATGAATGAAGGTTCCTCCTTATTCATTAGTTTCACCTCCTCTTGTCTCCACATATACCATTCCCATCAAGATACCCATTCCTCACATTGAATATCCCACATAGGAGATAACACACAAGCATTACTCTTTTTTTTCTAAACCTACCTTTTTATTTGATATGATATGGAAGGAAGTCTCTTCACAACTTTTCACAAAGATTAATGAGACTTTGGATAAAATCATAATTCATCTACATATGGATGTTTCATATGTTATGGATAAATTTTATGGTCATATCCACCAGTATTTGTAAACACAACATGGTGTTATCTCACATTATTATATTATATTATTTATATTGGATTTGTGATCCATTTATATATCTTATACTTTTCACTATTTGTCAAAAATGATTTCACTTATCTCTTTTGCATGAACCTTTATATTATGTTTAATGTGTTTTACATGGTTTCATTCTCTTTAAATTTTTATTAAGTCTTATTCTCAATATTTTCATGAATGAAAAGTTATTTTTATGATTTAAATTCTTTCATGAATTCCTTTATTTTCTCTATAATCTTGTTTGTTATATTTTACACTCAAATAAAGATAATTATTATTGTGACTTGGTTATACAACCCTAATGACCTTAGAATTTTATCTATAACATATGATAAATTAGAAAATAAGCCTTATCATTTTAATACTTATCTAAATCGATCTATTTAGATCTCCTTTCTTTCCTTATTGTCCTTTCACATACTAAACATACATATAGTTAAAACTTGAGATTACATATTGGTCCACAGATAAGCCTAAGTAATTTAGCTAGTAATATCTTTGGTTACTTATAATATTTTAGATAAATTCTAAAGTGTTGGTTATTCAAAAAAATTTATGGAGGATTAATCAAAAAATCCATTGAAAAGGTTAAAAACTAAATCATTTAAACAAAATGTAGTGATTGAAAAGGCAACATACAACCTAAAAGTCTAATCACACCAAAAGACATAATTTACTATCATTAACACATCTATTTTAAATATAATATCAAAATTCATAGTTGGAGTCATGATAGATCCTAAATTAATTAGGGTATAGTTGACCAGTATATTGGGATAAAGGAACAAAAAAATATATAAGTGATATCTACTTTCTGACACAAGTATTTGGTATCACTCAAAAGTGGATCGTTACAAGAATGTATGTTTGTTCTCACTCCTATTGACACAATGAAAATTATCCAAGGTGTGGGTGACCTTATATTGGAGATAATATTTATATGAAGGGTGTTATTAGAGGTTTTTGATGCAATATAACATGTTAAGGATGAGGATAGATAAGTTTTGTTATATTGTGAAGGATGGTATAGAGAATTCATAATTAATAGAAGCATGATAGAGATGAGTTATCATGAGATAAATGGGAACTAATATTAATCTAGAGAGTTTTCAAGGTTTTAAAAGAATTCATATTAATTTAGATAAGATTAAACCAAATATTAAACATAATAACATAATAAATATGATAGGTAACCATAACCAAAAAGTCTATATTGATCTCAACAAAGGTTCATCATCTTATTCATACAAACATACATATTTATAGTCGCTACACTTCTTGAATATTCATATTATTCATTTAAATTGGTGTCAAAGAGAGGATACTATCCATATTCTATCCCTTTACAACTTGCGGAGAATAGGAAAAAATACATGCATCTGACAATTTCATACATAACACATGAATATTTGAATAATATACTATGAAACTTTACTTATCCATTTTTTTCTCCCAACACTTTTTTGGACATAAAATGTTGTCTCATCCCAAGACAACATCATAGGTTTATTTGACTATGCACTAAGGGTATAAGTTGAATAATTGGGTAGAATAGCAAGATTCATAGTAATCTATCAAGGTGTCATTTCTAATTTTCACCTCTTGCACACTACTTAGCTACCCTTTCAAGTTTTTAACTAAGTAACATAGAAACCTAATGCCCTTTTGGGTTTTTAATAGTTTTGCATAACTACCCGGCCACCCTTTATGTGTTTTCAACCATTTTGGTCCCACTTATCTCACTAATCATCCATAACACAAAAAATTACTCAAAACTTTACAAAAAATTTCAAAAGTTGCACATTATGTAGTACTCAACTAGAAGGATGTGGAATTGCTAAAGAAGAAGGATATAAATTAGGATTATTATCCCTAAACTTAGTAGATATGTGCTATTTGTTCTTTTTCTATACTTCTAATGGTGGTTTGGAAAGATGAACTCTGAGGATCGGGGCCACCTCACTATAGAATGGAGCTAGGTCAGTTTTGAATGCATCTCAATTGAGAATCACTTCTTGGACCATGGAAATTAGGATGCACATTGGTGCATAAAATCCAATGAGTTTCTTCTGGTCCTCAATGGTACATATTTTTTCCTTTATATTGTTGACCTTTAGTTGAATTGCTATATTTAGCTGCTCTAACTTTTCTACATGTCATTCTACTTGAAGACTTGGAAATGCACTACATCTTAGGTCTTATTGGTAGCTAAGGAATTAGTCATGTACATTATCCATATAATTAAAAGATTACTAGAGAACAATGTTAGTTTCATCAATCAAGGTGGTCTATCTATGCATGGTTATGGTTGTCATGGCAATTGTGGTGAAGTTTGTGCTAGAGTTAGCAAGAGAATTATCAAGATGTTGTTTCTATTCTAATAAGTTATGTGCAAGTTAATGGGATTGGAGGGATATGATGTCAATCATGGATTTATAATCATTCAAAAAAGTCTTAAAATTAGTGGCATTAATATTTAAATTGTGACCCAAGATGTTGAGTAGGTGAAGTTGTATTGTGCACCTATCATTTGTTAGCTCTAAGATGAAGGTCTTGATCCTAATGTTACCTAACATCACTTGGTCCCTAGTTACCCGAGAGGCAAAGTATATGAAATTATCTTTGATCATATTTATTGCTTCATGAAGATGACCTCTAAGCTCCACATTTTCTTCCCCTGTCTGATCTTACTCTTACTCTAGGGAGGTAGCATTTTGTGTGATGGACTCTTGAAAAGTTGTGACACCATCCAATTACTTCTTTAAAAATAACTGAGAGAAAACAAGTGAAGCCTCTTTATTGACTGAGAGCATGGACAATGTACTTGTTGAGGTTATAGGGTTAGGATGTGGAATAATATCTAGAGGGAGTGAAAAGGTAGTGCACTCGCCAGTGACTGGAGGAATGTCCCAAAGCTAAACACCTCATAGCGATAGTTGTGGCAACTACAATCATGAATACATCATGGATGGTGATTATTGATACATTGTGTCCTCTACTATCATCTTAGTTTGTTGAAAAACATCTTCAATCATATTTTGTTTGACCTCTTCCTTTTGTTTCTTCTTATTGTCTTGTTCTTCCCTCTTCTTTTTCTCCTCCTCTTCTTCTTGATTCTTATTATTTTATTTTTCCTCTCTTTTCTTGTCCTCTTCCTCTTTTTTTCTCTTCTCTTCCTCTTCTTTCTTATTTTTCTCTTCTACTTCATCTTTCTCTTTCTTCTTTATCTTATCTTCTTTTTCTTTCTATTTTTTCTCTTGTTCTTCTTTCTTACTCTCTTGTTCTTGTTCTTCTTATCTCTTATTATTTTGTTCTTGCACAACTTGGGTGTGCACTCAGGCTTGTGCTTATGCTTACACTTGTTATTGACATAGGGATTCATCATATTCCTCCTTCCTAACAGATTGTTCTACCTACCACTATGCCTTATCTACTAAATCGTGTTTTTGGTTTTTACTTCTTTTTCCTTATTCTCTTTCTCCTCTTATGTTTGATGTGATGTGATGTCTACTTCTTAGGTTTACTTGGATATATCTTAGGCATTTTTCATGTCTTCTTATACCTATTTGGCCATTTTTAGGCCTTAAATTGTTTATCTTATTGTGTTTCTTGATGTTGCTATACTTCTTATTTTCTTTCTCTTCTTTCTTCCTTCTTGAGCTAATATTTGGCTATATGAGTGGATTCTTATCTAGCAGCTTATTTTTCCTCCACTATTGGTTGTTCTTATGCAATTTAATCAACCTACTATGCCTATGGTGATGGTTGGGAATCCTCTAGTTTCACCTTTGAACATAGAATGTATTACTTTTTTCTACCAATTATGATGAGTTTGTGTCATGGTGGTGGTGCAAAATATTTAGGAGTAGATTGTGCATCCTCCAAAGCAATTGGTTGATCAAATGTGCATTCATTTAAGGTATGGGAGAATCTTTCTTCTCATCATGTTGTATGCTTATGCAAAATTTGTTCTAGTGGACTCTTTAGTAATGTTTCAAAGATGATGTTAGGTGTAACTATTGGATCAGTCAAACGATAGAAGAAGTCCATTGTGTACTAAAGTTACTCCACCTCTTCTTAGACTATACTGATAATTATGGAAGGTAGGCTAGATGTGAGTTCTACGCATAACTTAGATGGAACCTGATTTTATATTTTCACTATGCATACTACCTTCCAAAAAAAGAACTCTTTATCCTCCTTCTCATAAAAGTCTCCATATATGTCTACCAACATGACATGGTAGACTTCCTATGAATCACTACTCTTCTCCATGAGGTTTCAAGAGATAATTATCTATGACACCTTAGGATCATCCTTCTAAGTCACCATGCCATGTGCTATTCACTTTGGGGAAGGGGACACTAAATGTAGATCTACTTTATGCTTCCCTTTCTATTACTATGAGCTTGATGCTAACTCTAGTTATTATACAATAGGAATATCTATGCCCAATAGTATAGATTGTAAAGGGGTTTATCACCTGGTTGCATGTTATTTTCATTAGGATACTTTGATGTATGTCATATCCATCATGATGAATAAGGGGAGTAGTTTTAATGGTGAGCATGGTAGCTCATGAATTATGATAAAGACTTTTTTGGATAGTAGAGTGACTATGGAATATTAACCTAGGTACTATAAAACATTATGTGGTACTCTGGGGTGTGTGGTAATGAGGTCTAGGCACTCCTCCCACTAAGCTTTGAACTTCCCCTCATGTGAAAGGGCTCCACATTCCTACATCCATATTATGTTATAGAACTGCTACACTATCTAGTAATTTGTATCTAGGTGTACTTCTTCCTCTAGTGATTTCCGCTACATGAAGCAAAGAAATAATTTTAGAAACTTATACTAGAACATCTACCTAGAGGTGGTGTAACACTTTTCAATGTTTTTGATCAACTCCTAGATGAAGTACTCAATCCAATTGAATTATTCATTCTCATAGAGAATCCTATGAGTAATGTTGATAACTCCTTTATGTATTTGCTTTGTAGACTTGGTCATCTACCAAAATATTCTAGTGATTCACTAGATAAGAATGCACAATGGTTTGTCAAGGATTTCATCAATAATAATCCCCTAATTTTATCACACATATAAGTCCTAGACTTATTTTAATATGGGAAGAATTTTAGTCTTATAGGGTAGTAGGGAATCTCCACATGTAGGCATGCTTAAGGCTTGGGTTGTGGCTTGTGAGTTGATTACCAAAGTCTCTTTTGGGCCCTAATATATTATTCCCTAATTGTATCACCCAAGAAATACTTGAATTATCTCTCATAGGTTACCAAATGTTAGCATCCATAGTAAGATCTCAATGTTGGCATTTTAAAATTAGTGGGGAGTTATGAGAGCAAGTGGTTGTATGACATCAATAGGATCAGGGTGGAAGAGCTTTTACTTATCTTTATGGAGGTATTGAAATAACTCTTGATCAATATACTTGGTTTTCCAAAGAACCATTTTAAAACCTATGGCTTCCTTTTGTGCTTCAAAGAGGGGTCAGATTAGCCACATATTATCCATGACTATGTGAGAGGAAATTTGAATACTCTATATGCTCTATGCAATGAAAATGGTTTAGGTCTTGATATTTTTAGCTCATGAAAATATGCTAAGAATGAAATATGAACTTGGTATTCAAACTTGGATTTTATATATTTAACACCTCGTAGATTATATGTCTAGGACACGCATAGTTGTCTAATCATCTTGAATGTAATGGTGGATGTGGTAAACCTACATCTAATCTAAAACTTAAAGTAGTTAGTCATTAGCGCATGTGTGGAGCTACATTATTATGATATTTGGTGTCTGTATGAAGGGTAAAAGTATTTGATGTTAACTAACCAAAAATTTCATGAATATCACATCAATTAACCCTTGTCTCTTGCATTTACTTCTAGTGTATGATGATTATTTGATGAATATCTTGCTGATGGGATGTTTCAGCGTCTCTTCCAGACTTAATATTTTTTAGTTTCTCCTCTTCGACTTTTTGGGTGGTACACATTGATCCTCTTGTGCTCATCTGACATACATGATACTTGGTCCTTGTACTTCCAAAATGTTATTGCTGAGATCATCTAAAAATAAAAGAAATAGAAAATAAACACATAAAAAACTTTGAAAAATAGAGAAATCCTAATCGACATGGTTTTAATTAACACCCACTTAGCTTGAAAAATGAGACCAATAGACTATTGGTTATAGGGATTAATTCTATATCCATTTAACCACCTCAATAACATTGTTCTTTAAATATTCCTTAAAATCATGGTTCCTTACTATGCTAGGTCATGCATAATGCAAGTCCCTTTCCATCTTAATTTTAGCTTGCCTAGGAATGCTATGAACTGACTATCATACAATAAAATTGGATGATCTTTATGAGATTATTTTTGGTACAAGTTCTTATCATGTCATGTTTTCTATATTTACTTTTGAACTTTTTACATCCATGATACTATGCATTTGAACTCATCCATCTAATTTAGTTCACGAATCTAGTTAGTAAAAGACTCCTACTATTTGAGTCATATGACCATGGTAATGCATAGGATAGGTTATATATATTCCATTAGCATGAATAATTCTAGACTATACACCAAATAAAATGGCATAAATCATGTATCCCTTTTTTGATGTGTACAATATGCCCATAAAAACACAAAAATGTGATCTTCCTAGTCATCCCACTTGATGTCATAGATTTTTTCAAGTATTTTCCCTAGTACCTTATTAGAGGATTCATCTTAGCCTTTAGCGTAAAAATGATAGGCTATGATTTTATGATGATAAATAATAATCTCTTCAATCAAGGCCTTAATGGTGTTATTTAGAAAGTGTGTTCCTCCATCACTGACTAAATTTATAGGACATCCAAACCTGGTAATGATATTTTTATATAAGAACTCCATCATATCCTTCACATCATAGCTAGGTGGTATGGAAAATTTAATCCACTTAGTAAAATAATTTGTCATAATAATGATGTATTTGGCTTGGCTATGATTATTTAGTCAATTTATTGGTCCAACAAAAATAATACCCCATTATTTGAAAGGCTGTTATGCTAATAGAGGTTAAAACATCTCATATTTTTGGAGTGGTCTACCCATGTGTTGGCAAACATCATAATGTTGTGCAACTCTGTGTGCATATTGGAACAAATTTTGCCACCATAGTCCACTTTATATAATATTTCTAGTTGTAGACTCTCCTAAGAAATGTGCTCCTATAACTCCTTAATGAGCTTCCTCTAAGAGTTGAGGTGCTTTATGTTCAAGGACACCCCTAATTATAAATTCATCCTTTCATAAATGATATAAAAGTACATTAATGATGGTATATGGTAGTGCTCTAGTCAAAAACTACTTTTTATCCCACTCCTAAAAGTGTATAGGGAAGATTCCTTTCTTAAGGAAGTTGGCAATGACTTCAAAGTTTTCAAGAATCAGAGAGACATGAAAAAGATCGACATCAAGAGAGTATTCTTGTAGTTATTTTAGATCTTCCCCATTTGGGATATGATTGAGGTGGTCTAGTCCTACATTGTCCCTTCTTAGCTTGACTTTTATGTAGAAATGAAACTCTTAGAATAACATCAACCATCAAGAGATTCATCCACTTAACATATATTTGTTGACTAGATATCGTAGGGCTTGATGTTAGTGAAGACTTAAAATGGTCTTTTAAGTAGATAATACCATTATTTTAAAAGTGTGAACATGATGGCTAATTCTTCTTGTTCTGTAGTTGTATAATTTTTCTTTGCATCTAACAGGTTTTGGCTATCAAGGTGGATATGATGGTCAAGTATACCATCTCTAGGCTATGAAATTAAAAAAGTAACTATGATGCCCAAAGCATCTACATGTACATATAAAGGCTTATTATAATCTATAAAAATGAATATGGTCATAGTAACCTATTTTTTCAACTCAATGAAAGTTGTTTAACATTCTGAGGTCCATATAAATTTTGTATTTTTGCATAATAAAGTTTCTAGTTGAGATGAAATATCTACATAGCCTTTGATAAATTTTTGGTAGTAATTTATAAGCTAGAGAAAATAATGTAATTTAGTGGAACTAACAGGTGGAGGTATACTTGGTATTATTTTGATTTTTGCCTAATGTACTAGAATATCTTAGTTGTATACTACATGTTTGATCAAAAATCCAAATGGTGTAAAAAATAAGCATTTATTTATATTCAAGGTGATGCACATGGTTCATCAGCATTCCAACATTAAATGTAGCTTGGGAAAATTCTCTTTGAATAGGGAAAAGACTTTCCAATCATCAAGGTAAAATTCTAAGAAGTCATGAATGAAATCCTTGAATGTTGTAACCACTACATGAGAGAACACTACAAGTGCGTTATTAAGTCCAAAAGGCATGAACTTGTATGAAAAATAACCCCATTCTATTGCAAAAGTTATTTTGGATTTATCCTCTTCTATGATTTTAATCTGAGGGTATCTGCTGAACCCATCCATGAAGGAATATACTTCGTGTCCTATGATAGTTCCAAAACTTTTTATTTAAATGGTATTAGAAATGGATTGTTTACATAAATATTGTTTAGAATGTGGTAGCCCCCACATACTCATATTTATCATATTTTATTGGGATTAACTACCATGAGACTTACCCAATAAAATTTTTCTATTAGATAGATTATTTATGTGTCCTACATTCTATCAAATTTGGCCTTTACTTTTAGCTTCATATTTAGATTAAGCTTATATGGCTGCTTCTTGACTAGCCATGCACACTCCTTTAGTTCAATGTCCATCCCACCAAGAGATGGGTCAACTCCTTGAAATTCAAATAATTTGGTGGAAAATACATATTGGTAATCCCTTAGGAGTTGTAAATATTTTAAAATTTTAGTTTCCATCTAATAATCACCTATGCTTCCTAGTTTTAGAAGCTCCTCAGTTCCAATGTTACCAACATGCTTACTCATAGGCTATTGATAAATACTATATTTTTCATCATCTACATATTATTTTATACTAATTTACCCTTCATGTTCAAAAATTTATATGTTGTGCAAATTATCTTCCTCAATCAATGCGTAATGGTGTCCTTGAGTGGTTTTACAAGTCATTTAGGATCAAAAAAATCATTCAAATCTAGGTCACCATCATAATCTAGATCTTTTGTATATGGTGAGATGGTTGTGTGAGAGTTGGTTATTCCTTGAGTTTATGTAATGCATTGTAGACTAGTGGATTTTCATCTTCAAACACAAAGGTCTATATAGAATCATTTTACACTTGTGCCTAATATTGGTCTCCCTTTTGCATTCTTAGTGCATCTACCCTGTTACTGGTAGTGGATTAAGTGTATAGTGGAAGATGTGAACACAATATTTTGGTACAACATGTTACTCATTCCAAACTTCAACACACTTATGTACACAAATTTTGTGTCAATCACCTTATTAAAATAATGGCCAACTAGTGCAGATGAACTATCATAGATAAAACCTACTGATCATGATATCATAAGTATCATCCCATTCAATCTAATTATTGTAATGAATTACCCAACATGTCATATAAAATCCTTTTATAGGATAATTTAAAGTAGTAACTCATTGATTGATGGACAAATCATGGATTTGTATGCACAGAATGAGAAAATTGATGTCTTTTGTTGTATTGTACATAGGAAATTATCACTTAAGCATAAAGACCATTGACATCAAGTAGAGCTTGTGATCACCTTGAGATAAATTGAGGAGGCAAGTATTTGATTCACCATTGATAGATGAAGCTACTTCCCATGATAAGGTGACTTCCTTTATCGACTCTATGTAGTCCTACATATGATCTTCAACTTCATATAATAAGTCAACTTTTGACTCAGTGGAAGATTTTGTAGACATAGATGCACATTCTTAGATAAAAAACTAATCTACTACTAGTTATGTGGATATTAGTTTGGGCTTCCACTATTTTGATGTCTTTATTTGCTAAGTGAATAATGAGTATACCTATTGTTTGGCATACTAGTACAAGAATTTGTATTTAGGTGCACACAGAGCTTTTGGATTCTCTTTAGTATTGACCTTCATCTAACTCATTTATTTTAGAATATATGGGGAGTTTAGTTCAACTATAACTATATAAGGATTATATGCTCTATTGATGGGAATGATAAAAAACTTATCACATTTATGTGCCTTGATTTTGTTGTCACTATATTGATAGTCATTTATCCATCATACACCCATTTTTTCTTAATAGTTTAGGGTAGTGTGTTGTTGCAGTATTCATTTTATGACCTCAAAGTCACCTCATAGAGGTAAATATATGAATTTTATTTTGATGTCTTCTAATTTTCCAATAGGATCAACATTTTTATAATAAGATAAGCTTAGATTCACTGGGATGTTGCTAGAAGTTCATTATCCAATAACTTCCCATGTAGATATAGGAATCATATTAACGGTGCTACCAAAATTAAAGATAGAATTTGGGATCTTGTAATCATCAACCTCAATAACATTCCATGCATCAACATCCTAGGGTTTATTCATCTTGACATATCAAACCAATTTTTCTATCTTTTATTGACCATGTTGTGCACATTCCAAAATATTATGTAGTAGATTCATGATTTTATATGATATCTCTTTGTTAAACAGTGTACTCAAAAGTTTTAAGAGATCTACGAGAGTAGTTATAACTCCATATTTTTATATAATACCCACAATTTGGCCATACATTTATGCATTGATTACTACAACATCACCATTACTAGTTTCCTAATGTTGAATGTTCTTCAACAACTACATAGCTTTATGCATAAGAATTTTTTTATAGCTAGATCTAGATATTTATCCTCTTTAAATTTTTTGATTCCCTGATCTTGAGGCATCTCAAGTGGAGGCAACCCTTTTTATGCATGTTGTTTTCATGTCACAACATTCAAAAATTTATTTTGTTTAGGATCTATACTTACCATATTTACATTTTAGATGGGTTTATCTTTTATCTATTTCTCTAAAATAGAAAAATATTATGTGTCATGTTGATCAGAGACTCTATAGTATGCACAATATGACTATCATTGTGGGTTCATCAAACAATTGCATTGGACATGATTGTATTCCCCACATAGATAGCATTGTATAGGAGGCCTTTGATAGTTATTGCCTTTACCACTTTGGTATCCTCTTCTATAACCACCTTGACCTCATCCTTTATTATGTTTATATCACCCTTGATATCCTCCTTGTTTTTGTGTAGAGTTCCAATGATTGTATTGTTGATTTTTATCTCCCATGTTGAATTATTGTTGCACAACTAGAGGGGTCCAATTTGTTGGTGCTGCATTATGGGTGAGATATAAGGTATTGTATATTGATACTGAGGGGATGTAGGTGTCCAACATAGTGAATAAGGAGTCCATCTAGATGTACTATGAGGCTAATACTATGGTGAACTTAGAATTCATTATGGACCTTTTTGGGTTGTATAACTCTTATCAACTTTTAGGCTTGGGCTTATGTGCTTAGTTGAGGATATTTATTACATTGTGACAAAAATACATTTTTTGAGATGCCCTCTTTAATAATTTATAAATATTTATAGTTCTCATCATGATTATTCAAATTGTATAAATTACAATATAGATTCTTTGGATTTTTGATATATTACTATAGAAGATGGAATTGTGTCATGACATGCCCTACTACCTGGTAGAGTTTGTAGAATTTTGTCTTGCCTTTAGGACAATAATTTTTATGGTGTCATTTTTTTATACACTATGTACACCATAGATTCAATTTATGCTTATCCACTTCATGGTATTGATCCATTATTTTCATGAAAGCCTATAGTGTGTTTTCAATTTTAGAATTAGCAATAAGAGCTTCTCCATAATCCTCAATTTATTCTATGCACAGTGTACCAGCTCTAGCATTTGATTTTATCTCATATTGAGTTTATGTAGTGGTAAACTAAATCCTATTTTTTATTCTTTTAATGAACCATGTTACTTTGTCTTTATTTGTCAAAGCAAATTCCACCTTATTCATTACATCAAAATATCTGAGATCATAGTCACATATCAATTTTTTAGACTTTTGCCTTATTTCCTTCAAGTCCTATATTGTTTGACAAGTGGGTTATTAATCTTAAATTATGTAATGATACAATCTTGAATATATTTTAAACTTTCCTATTGTAGGTATATTTTATTATGAACTCTAGTTTTGTCCCAGCTAGAGCCCCTACTAATTCACACTTTTGTAAATTTTCATCAGTGACACCCTTAACTTGAATTTTAATTTTTCAAGTTAGTAGGTACTATTTAGGGTCTATGGACCCATCATAGATGTAAAAATTTAATAATTATTCTTACTGATTCAATATATTGATTAGTATTGGAGGCAACTATGTTCTATGTGATCCTACCTACATACTACTCTGTACACCAAAAGAATTATCATGTGCACTTTGTTTGACTATGCTCTCTTCTTGTTTTTGTTCAAATTCAACTAATATTATGGCCTTGAAATAATTCCTAATGTTTTTTTTTGAATTTTCATAACCAAACAATTAACTTTCTCTAAAAATGGTCTTTCCCAATTCTTATCATCCTCCTCACCTGGCTAAAAACTTCTACTAGAATATAAAAAATTGGGTCATGGGGATGCTTATGCTTCTAGTGAATAATTATTTATAGTGACTTCTTCATCTAATACACTTGAACCTATAATTAACCTATGACTATGTTTTGATTCTCTATGTAATTATTCTTCTTCTAAAATTACCATTTCTTGTAGCTGTGTACTACTTCTATATTATATCTACTATACTCCTAAACTTCTCTCATCTTCCTCTTCATAAATCTCATCTTCATCTCATTCTTCATCCTCTCATTCTATCTATCAGAATCCATCATCATCCTCTTTCCTCATAATTCACTCATTAACTCACTTATCATATGTGTGTAATCATTCATCAGTTACTTTGATATTACTCTTACTTCTACTCATAACTAATTGGGTAATCTTCTATTTATTCCATATATTTGATTGTCACAATTCCCATATTATATCCATAGATTTCTTATGACTCTTATCTCCTCACATATCCATTCTAGATTCATGTTCAATATATACTTAATCATATATCTATCATTCACCATCATGCACACACATCTCCATATGCCTAAAGTGACTACTCCATATTAACTAGCGTAGGCACCATGGCCTTATCCATAACCAACATCTTAAATAGGAGAGGTAGTCACTACAAAAAAATTCCTTTGATTCCCCCAAAAAATGGTCCTACATAGATTTGAATGCTATATATCCCTGTATTATAAACTTAGTGATATATTCATCTATGGTGATGCCAACGTAGTAGTTTATCACTCTTGTCTAATCAGTTTCAACAACTAGTCTATCTTCTCTTTAGTCTAGGTAATAGTTTCTTTCATTATAGGATTGAATTAGTCATATTCCAGTCTTGTTAACCAATTAGTTATTATATTAGGTAGATTTCACCAAAAAATTTCATGAACTTCTCTATAGATATGCTCATGAATGATTTCATGTGGTAAGACCAGTCCTTTTAGATTTTTCTTCTATGAAGTGACATACTTCTTGGTCTAACCATGTTCCAATGTCTCATTATCTTGGTAATCATGTTATCATAGTTTCATCTAGAAGGAGTCTTTCCATGTTCATCACAAAATTATTATGAGATGTTCTTGATGAAACATAATATGCTAAGGATGTTGATAGATAAGTTTTGTTATACTACGTAGGATGGTATAGAGAATCATGTGATAGATAGGAAATAATATTAATCCTATTCTTTCTCAAGGTTTGTAGAACATTCAAATTATTTTAGATAAGATTAAACTAAAAATTAAACATAATAACATAGACAAGAAATAACATAATAAATATGATAGGTAAATATAATCACGAAGTCTATATTGATCTCAATAGAGGTTCATCATATTATTCATAACATACATATTTATAGTCACTATAGTTCTTGACTATTCATATTCTTCTCATACATTGGTGCCAAAGAGAGAATATTGTTCATCTTCTATCCCTTTACAACTCGTGGAGGATAGGATAAATTACATATAGCTAATAATTTCATACATAATACATGAATATTTAAATAATATCCTTTTAATCTTTAATTTTCCATTTTTTTCTCCCAATAAAGGGTTTGTTCCCTTTGGTACAATCACCTAATTCTCTCTAAAATATCTAATTTATTGATTTCTTTACTAGGAAAAGGGTAAAGAATTAATATTCAATCTAAAATTAGACATGAAAACCAAAAATATAGGGTGATGCACCAATGTTAAGGTCAATTATTCCTATACCTAACACACTTTTTAAGATAAATAAATTTCACACATTGACTTCATCTTCATACAATGGATCTTGCATCATTATTTCACACAAAGGTCTTAACAAGCACTCACACTAGCATGAAAGTAATGAACATAGGTTGAATTCACTTTCAGATAAGGTATAAATCAAAATTAGACACTTTATATGACCTTAAATAATTCTCATTTCCTAAATAAAAGTGAAAAGTTTAGACATAAACACAAAAATAACAATCATTCACTAAGTTACATCAATGAACATGAGACACACACTTCATGGATAACCTAAAAAAGGAGTAAAAATTAGCTCCTTATTACTTCAAATGTGATGTACTACAAATTTTGGTATAGTTTATCTATAGTAAAAATCATAATCTAATCATCTTCTCTAAAAAATGAATATACATATAGAAGGAAGAGAGGAGAGAGGAGACAAATCAGCCCTAAACTAGGGATGAGTCATAATCCTAGTCATCCTTCACTCTTATTTCAACTCAACTCTAACTTAACCTTCAACTCAACCACCAAAATTCTAAAACACTATGTGGTACATCTATATTTATAACTTATCTTATTAGAATATGGCATAGGGGAGAGAGAGAGAGAGAGAGAGAGAGAGAGAGAGAGAGAGAGAGAGAGAGAGAGAGAGAGAGAGAGAGAGATCAACATGTTTGAATGTTTTTCAAAATTCAAAGGTTCTCATGCTTGCCTTAATGGTATTTAATCTTGAAGAGATCTTAATCATCTTCACTTAACTCATTTTGATCTTCAATTAAATAATTTTTAATATCTTATTCAATCTCCTTGATATCTTCATATATCTAGTGATTAACTTTATCTATATTACTTGCATCTTGGAGTTTGACTTCTACTATCTTCCTTTCATCTTGGAGTTTGGCTTCAATGATTTTACTTGTATCTTTCATACATGTTTCTCTCTCTAAAACTCCTAAAATATCTCTAAGGTTGTTTATTAAGAGAGATATTTCATGTTTTTAATTTAATGAGTCCCCTCTATGAAAATAGGACTAATTAACTTGATCAAGTCCTCAACTAAGCTTCTCCATTCTATCATGTTGGCTCTCCACCTTTCTAGGAATGATTGAATGATTCTATATGTTTGAATTGAATTTTTCTATAAAATTATATCAAATAGGATGTAGAATATGAGAGATATTGCATGATTATGTTTTTGAAATCTTCTTGAAACCTTGATTCAATTTTGAAGACAAACACTTAACCCTTTCTTGATCTCTATATAACAAAGAACACGTGTTTGACTAAGGTTAATAAAGATTTATATTGATTGATTGATCTTGTGGATTATATTATTCATCTAAGGTGGCATATAATGGAGATATTTTTCATGTTTAATTTGTTTTATCTTCATGAAATATCTTTTATAAAATTTTATTTGATGATGAACATGTTATCCACTAGACTTGTACCCTTGTGAAGGTAGTTTCAAGCCTTCATAGTCTGAAATAACATGGAGACAATCCTAGGCTATGGGTGGAATAATATATGGATTTAATCTATATAATTTAAGGGTTATCTCCCCTTGATGTATAATTTAGGACATCCACTCTACACTATCATCTTGATAGAGAAAAGATAAGAAGATAAAATAAAGGAATCCTATCTAGCTGAGGTGATACACCAAAATGTGTCCTTCACTTTTCTAATATGCACTAATAATATTGATTAAAAAATTGACCTAGTTTCACTTATCAAATTAAGAGTCTCCCAACATCAATATTTCACATAGAGGACTAGATTTATGTATTATCTAAGACACTTGATCAAGAGGTCTCTAAAAGACACTAAAGAATGATTACACTTGCCATACATACAATATTATTCAAGCACACTATGAAACTAAAATATTAAAATAGTTAAAGAGGAGAGGATGAACTAAAATATGAAAATAGTTAAAGAGAAAATGATTAACTAAAATATGAAAATAGTTAAAGAGGAGAGTATAAAATTAAAGAAAGCATGCACTGTCATTGTCATTTATCAATTAACCATGAACATACACTAGTCACAAGATTTGAAAAGGCATGAATTTATTTTTAATAATTTTAAAAATGTAGTTTCATGTGTTTTTATGAGTATTTCCCAACCAAAATTTAGGTTAAGGATTCAAAAAATAAGATTTCTCATATAGAAAATGTGTGTGTGTGTGTGTGTGTGTGTGTGTGAGAGAGAGAGAGAGAGAGAGAGAGAGAGAGCCTTAAAAATAAGAAATGTGACATCCACTAAGTCCTTCTCCAACTCCAACATAGTAGTTACTCTTTTATCTATTTTATTAATTCAAAAATTTGGTATATTATTAGAAATGAGGCTTTTTTATAAGCTTATAATAAGTCTTAACATCGATTGGAGGGGTATGACCAGCTGAAGTACTTGCATTCTTGCTTGCACACCTTATATTCTAGCTTGCTTATTTTTATTGATGAATGAGTCCTCTTATTTGAAAATAGGTCTTCCTATCTTGATAAATTTTTAAGTTTAAACATTATCCTCATCTATTTATGAGGTATTTCCACCTTGAAAGGGTTGTTAGAAGTGTCTTAATGCATCTTTGACTTTGTCTCCTTGACTAGGTGTTGGACAGAAAGAAGGTCCTCTTAGGACTGTAAGAGACATTTTCAACCATTGAATCCTTAATAAAAAAACTTTGAATTATTATTCTCCTTAAATTTTTCATGGAATATTAAAAGGAACCTTTGAAAATATTATTGAATATTTTTATGCGTTATTTTGGTTCATGAACTTTTCATTTGCAATGAGGCATAAAAAGGTGAAATGTTGGTTTTGCCATCAATAAATAATTTATCCACCATTAATGGCTTATATAAAACATATTAGACCTAAAAAATACATTTTTAACCATAAATTAGTTCAAATTATGTTATTTTTTACCAAAACCTTACTTTTTCTCCTTATTCCTTGTAGCCCTAAAAATAGGTAAAGATCCTTGTGTAAAAGTTTGTACAAGTTTTAATGGAAAAAAAAATTATGACCTTATATCCCCTTAAGTATCCATAAAAATTTTGAAGATCCAATTCTAAGTGGATGTATCTTTTTGCTACCATTTCTCTGTCTAATTAAGCTTGATTAGGTCTCCTAAGCTTAGAAATAGAGATTCAGCCCAAATGGACATTGACACTTGTAAAACCTCCAAAAAATATTTGCTTAATTTAATCAACCTAATACCATACTCCATACCAAATTTTGGTTTTTGAAACCTTGTGAATTTGGTCAAACTATGAAATGGCAAAAAAACTAGCCCTTCCTTAATCCTATTTTGGAATACCCTAAAAAGAAGGTTTGTTTGAGAAATTTTAGGTTAGATTGTATATTTTTTTGGAATTAAACATATGAAATACACCCCAATTCACCTATTACAATGTATTTCATCCCTTCACACACTAAAACACCACTTTTTTCCCTTAAAATATTGTAAAAGAACATTTTTAAAGAGTCTATACAACGTCAAGTACAACTAAAACTCATGATGATACTATTGTAGCATAAATTTTCACCCTTAAGGAGGTTTATTTAGGCTCTATATAATTTATATATACTATGGTAATAACCTCAAGATATGCGTATATTATTGTGGTGTTGAACCTCCAGAGAAGGTTGACTTCCTTCTGATAAATCACCTATACTAATGTTTTCATTGAGAAAAGGGTTAGAAAGGGGAAAAGGAATCCTAAGAAAGGATAAAAGGTGATAAATTAAATAAAAATGGAAAAATCCCATAATATTGAACCCATAATAGATCTGTAGAAGACAATGTTATCTCACACAACCTCAAAATCAAGCTATGTGCATAAGTGTTTCATAGACTAGGTTCAGGAAGCAGTGAATGCAAACAAAGAGGAGTTATAAGACTCAATAAGATATTACATCAATGGTATAAATATCACTAACCTAAAAATGTATATAGGTTGAAACACTCTAAAAAGGTCATAAATGAGGACAATGGATATGTAATAATCTCATTCACAATGCCATCATGCAAAACTCACCAAACATAGATACAAATCAAGAGATAGGTAAAGAGAGTATTTTATTACTTAAAGTGGTAGTTATTAAAAATTCTTGAAAGGGTTTATCCCAATCAAGAATATAATATCTTGTACTATCTCAAATATTGTCTTGATACTCCCAATAATGAGTATCTTTTTACCAATGAGAAATAATGGGTAATATAGAGAAAGGGGAAAGAGAGAAGAATAACATGCATCAATAAATAAATCAATGAGTAGTCACCACCTTTCTCAAAATATCCACCAAATTTTAATCCAATCATAACTAACCCTCATCAACAAGCTAACCTAAAATTTTCTCTAATAATATTCAATCTTTTTCATTGGTTGAGAAATCCACTAAAAGATAAGAATATGTTTTAAATGATGACTCATGGGCTTACTATTGGAGAAGATCTTTAAAGGCTCTACAAAAATGAATTATCCAACTACTTTATCCAATCCCTAAAACTTCTCCTTTAACTTCCACACCACCTCCCACTTTATTTCATTATGAGGACAAGGTATTCATATCCATGGACCTATGAAAGCCATGCCTAAGTCTGTTTTAAGCATCTATACGTACCTACTTGTTGAGGCTATAACTATTATGGAAGATAAGACATTCCATATCTTATGCATATTTTACCTTATTTCAAAACCTAAATGTATCTTTACTATAGATGAAACCAATCCCATTTTTTTTTCATATATCTCTAATTTTAATGGAGATACATAGGTTGTTTGATCTCATTTCAATAGCTATCTACCCATGTTTGATCTCTAATAGGCCTAGAAAGACCTATTTTTAACTTTGAGAATTTATAGAGGTTGATAAATCATTATATGTATAGATATTAGTTAAAAAAAAAGTAAACACAATCATGGATTAATACTACAACCCTAGAAAATGAACCTTACACATTTTAAATCTTCAAACCAGAGGTTCATGCTGAGCTTTAATGCTATCAAGACTTTATTGTTGACAAGCCCTAACTATATGATTATGTCTAATTAAGGATGCTTTATTGAGCTCTAATGGCATATATTCATTTTTAAATATTTTATTGTTTTTACTTAAACCATATTTGACCTCCATTTTAAGTCCTTGGCTTTTGAATTTTAACAACGACCATTGATCTTGATTTAGGCCTTCAAGATTAAGATACTTGACAATTACATGTTTATCCTAAAGATGCACTAACATCTCCATATGATCATATTATTTCACCAAATGAAATACTCACATTCATCCCAAGATCATTGACTTATTGACATGATGTGCACCATCGATCTCCTTGGTTCAATTAAACACATGTCATTTATCTCCTTCTACTTGATCAAACATGCATCATTGATCTCCTTACTGACTAAGATCATTCCACTTGTTAGTCCCTCACTCAATCTCAAGATATACTAACTTTTTGACTTCATGATCACGATTAGATCTTAAGTGAATGATCAAACACATTCTATTGGATCTTTGGGACACACTGTCTCTATCTTATTATTTCTCATCATTGATATTCTTAGTATGATGGATCATGCATTATTGATCTACTTGGACCCACTAACATCACTATTTATTTTCCACCATTAGATATTATACCTAAACTCCAAATATCTTGACACTTTTGAAATCTATGTTTAATTTGGAAACATTTGAATTGAAATGGATATTTTCCATAGTTTTAACTTGATGTTTGCACGCATGTCCCAGACTATTGGTTTAATTTTAAAGATATATATCTTGAGATAAAAAAGACATCAAGATATGAAAATTTAAAGGGACCTTCTTAGAATGAAAAACATTATGTCCATGTGATCTTCTAGATTGAGAATATTTCTAAGAATACTTATAAAATTCATAATCAAGCTAACCAGTCCATTTCTTCATGATGTGTGATGATGATCTGGGTATTTAAAGCTTAATTTTGCCATTTTTATCATTTATGGGTCATGAACTCTTATAATATTCTCTATCTAGGTATAATCTTGGTATGTGAGCCAAAATTATCCAGCATATTTGGCATCTCATATGGAAGCATGCTTGCTATGCTTGAGAACCCAAACTAGTTACCTTGTCTAATTCATTGGGTATAGAGTCTATGTCTTTATTTTTATCTTACATAAAATGATAGAAAACTACCACTCTAGATAACTTCCTATTGAATAAACAGGAACAATAGTAAATAAAAAAAATTCTTGAGGAACTTTTAAAAAGGAAATTCACAACAAGAAAATAATGTGCATAAGGCACTTAGAGGAAAATAAGAAAACTATTCTAATATGTACAAGGCTATAACTTACAATTATCTTCTTCTTGGATGAAATGGAAAATATTTAGCATCACTCACTTGTAATATATGAGGATGAAAAATACCTTGCTTTTGAGATCTCATTATAGGTGAGATAATTGTTAACTCTTTTGGCATGTTCCCAAGAGTATGAAATGGGATAAACATGTCTCTAATGTAGACTTATTGGTCCATTTATATAAGGATCGCTCCAAAATAGACTATAGAAGTACATGAAACCTTTTCATTTGACTGATTAATTTTGTGGCCTAAATTAAGCACAACATGTGATGGCTCTTTTGAACATGAAGTTTGACTATTTAGGCTTAGGTACAAACTCTCTAAGTCATCCCAAAAGGTAGCTTCCTCTCGGCCATCTAGGACAATGACAAATTCAAAACCATCCTTGCTTTACTTGATTTGAAAGGAGACATATGGTAGTTGATCAACCCATCCAAAATTAAAAATGTCATGTTCTTGTGGTTTTGGATCTGACTATTTTCTTTCATTATTTAAGACATCAATACAACCTTCAATGGATAGTTTATCTTGAGATTGGTCAACTTCTATAGCTCGATCTACATGTTCATTTTCATGATTTAGAGGAGGCATAGTCTAGTTTAGAAACTTTACCTACTCCATGAAGTCACAATATATTTTTTGTTATACCTCATCCTAATCCTCCTTTTTATCTATTTCTTTCTCTTACTCATTTATGACCTCTTCAACTTGATTAGCTGACTAGTTGACTATTGTAACCACATCAATTTCTACACTTTACTCATCCTAATATTCAACCCC
This sequence comes from Torreya grandis, assembly GCA_037957365.1. Classification (NCBI taxonomy): domain Eukaryota; kingdom Viridiplantae; phylum Streptophyta; class Pinopsida; order Cupressales; family Taxaceae; genus Torreya; species Torreya grandis. The sequence continues at coordinate 920,845 of JARHVA010003468.1, read as the reverse complement.
ACTAAATGGAAGCTCTTAAAACAAATTAAAAAACTCCCTTGATCTTATACACAACATTAATACCCATTCATTTAAATATTAAGGCATCAATATTGCCTTTAGACTCCAATTCATCAATGTTAAAGCCATGCCTCAACACTTGGTCCAAACCTGACTTTTCCTCTCCTAAATGAAGTGGAATATATATCATGATATATTCATCATAAACACTTTAATTTTAATCTTAAATATCACATATGACTACAATATTCTCCTCTATTGTTTGTAAAATATGCTCCTCCTCTGTGAGGGAGATGGTGGGAGGGTGAAAAAGTTCACTTTGCTTGTAGCTTAGGAGAGTGTCCTTCCAACTAGGGACCTTGAATGATATTTTAGGTGGCTCTTATGTAAGGAGAGAGAGTATTGAATCTTATTTAGGTAAATCTCATTGAGTATATCTAACACCACTTTTTCTTGGATTAGTTCTTAAACTACCTCATATTGCACTTACTCTTTCTTCTTTGCAGCCTTCTTTAATGATTTCTATGAGGGGAAAGAATAATGCTTGGACACATTCTCTTTTTACTAAATGGGTATGGGAGAAGTAAGTTTCAAAAGAGAGTGTATGACATATTCAAGATCATTTGCATATGAAAATATCCAAGGTGGGATGGCTTCATGATCCTTAGTTGAATGGTTTTCAGTGACTTATTTGGCTATTGATGAGGATGACACTTGACAAGGTAGAATAAGGTGTTGGGTTTGAGAATGAAAAAGAGTAGGGGAGGGTAGTTGGAGTCTAGGGTTGGTTGGTATCTATCTCAAGAAAAACTAATAGTCATTTTATTTTCTATCTTATTCTTGCTTAACTAAGCATTATTCCTAAACCCTTAACTTCTACTCTTGAACATAAGCTTAGTGTTCAAGATTATGTTATTGACTATAGTATTCTTCTTCCTTATCAACCTTTCTTAATTATTTTTCAATATAAAACCATATATCCATAAGTCTCTTTTTTGTTTGACTAAAGAGAGGCAAATTATGACAAGGCTGGTATAATGAATCTTCAGGGCCACTTGGGGTGAAGCCATGAACATTACTAACTTGATACAAAGGATAATGAATGAAATAACATTTATTTTTATTAAATGGGGAATTATACTTACCAAATAATGGTGATTAGGTACCTAGGCTACTTACAGTAGTTGATGTTTGTAGTGGAGTCTCCATTGATGTTTATACAAATGCCTCCAAAGGATGATTAGACAAAGAGATCACCAAAAATATTCACTAGTGAACAACATAATAAGTCTCACTAGGTGTGACAAAAACTATTGTAGCATCAATTTACACCCATGGATAGGGTTATTCAAGCTCTCTCCAATTGATATACACTATGGGAGTAACCCCAAACTTTGGGTATCCTATAGTGGGGTTAAACCTATGGAGAAGACCATCTTCATTATGATGAATCACCTATACTAATGTTTTCACTGAGAAAAGGGTTATAAAGTGGAAAAGGAATCCTAATAAAAGATAAAAGGTGATGCACCAAATAAAAATTGGAAAATCCCATAAAATTGAACCCATATTAGATCTACAAAAGACAATGCTAGATCACACAACCTCAAAATCAAGCTAAATGCATAAATGTTTCATAGAATAGGTTTAGGAAGTAGCAAATGCAAACAAAGAGGATTTATAAGAATCACTAAGAGCTTACATAAATGGTACAAATAATATGACCTATATATAGATAGGTTTAAAAACCCCTAAAATAGGTCAGAAAGGATGATAATGGATATGTAAGAATATCCTTCACAATGACATCATACACAACTCACCAAACATAGATCCAAGGCAATAAATAGGTAAAGAAAGTATTTTATTTCTTCAAGAGGTATTTCTTATAAATGGTTAACAAGGTTTATCCTAATCAAGAGGAGAATGTATTTGAATATCTCAAAGAGTCCCCAAATACTCCCAAGAATGAGAATCCTTTTACCAATGAGAAAGAATGGGTAATATAGAGAAAGGGAGAAGAGAGAGAGAGAGAGGAAGAACATGCATCAAGAAACAAATCAATGAGCTATCACCACCTTTATTGAAATCTTCACCACATTTTAATTCAATCAGGACTAACCCTCATTTTTAATTTAACTTACATTTAGATCCAATAATCTTCAATATTTCTCATTGGTAGAGAGATCCACTAAAAAACAAGAATTTGTTTTGAATGATGAGTCATGGGCTTACTATTGGAGAAAATATTTAAAGGCTCTAACATAGAAATGAATGTTCCAACTACTTTATCCAATCCCTAAAATTACTTCTTCAACTTGTACACCACCTCCTAATTAATTTCATTATGAGGTGATGTCCTCCTATCCATGGACCTAATAAAACCATTCCTAAGTCTTCTTTAAGTAGCTTTCAGTACCTTCTTGTCGAGGCTATAACTATTATGAAAGATAAGATACTCTTCCATATCTTATGTATATATGTCCTTATTAAAAATCTAAATGTATCTTTAATACAGATTAAAATAAATCCCATTGATTCATTTTAATATATCTATAATTACAATGGAGATATGCAGGTTGCTTGATCTCATTTCAATAGCTAGCTACCTATCTTTGATCTCTATTAGGCCTAAAAAGACCTATTTTTACTTTTGAGCATTTATGGAAGCTAAGAACTCATTATATGCATAGATATTATTTAAATAAATAACAAAAATAGTCATGGATTAATAATTCAACCCTAGAAGATGGACTCTACACATTCAAAATCTTTAAACTAGAGATTCATACTGAGTTTTAATAGTATTAGGACTTTATCATTGACAACTGTTAACTATATGACTATGTCTACTTAAGTATTCTTGATTGAGCTCTAATGGAGACATATGCCTTTTGAAACACTTTATAAATTTAAATTAAACCATATTAAACCTCTATTTTGAGTACTTATATTTCAACTTTTAATAATGTTCATTGATCTTGATTTGAGCCTTCAAGATTAAGACACTTGGAAATTATACATTTATCCTTAAGATACATTATTAGCTCCATCTTCTCCTATACTTGTACCATGTCGTAGCCTTGCATTCAACCTATGATTTTTTAATTCTTTACCTAATTCTAAACATAAATATCCTTTGTATTGTTGAATTCATGTCATCAATCTCCTTCCACTTGAACGAATGTGCATCATTGATCTGCTTGCTCACTGAGAACATGTCACTTGTCAGTTCCTCACTCAATCTCAAGATCCGCTAAATTTTTCACTTTATTGTCAAAATTATATATTATGTGCATGATCTAATGTGTTACATAATATCTTTAAGACCCACTAAATATATCCTATTACCACTCATCATTTATCTACTTGGTATGATGGATCATGCACTATTGGTCTGCCTGGACCTGCTGACATAGCCAATCACCATGCACCATTATATATTCTACCCAAGATCTCAAGATATTAACACCTATAATATTTATGTTAAATCTAGGAAAATTTTAATTCAAATATATATCTTCGATATCTTTAACTTGGTATTTGTGTACATGTCCTAGACTATTGGTTTAACTTTGAATCTTTATATCTTGAGATAAAAAAGACAACAAGATATGAAATTTGTAGGGGAACTTCTCAAAATGAAAAAAATTACATGTGATCATTTTTAATGAGAATATTTATAATCATATTTATAAAATTCACAATCAAGCTAACCATTTGATTTATTCATGATGTGTGATGATGGTCTGGCTCTTCAAAGCTTGCTTTTGCCATTTTTTGATCATTTATGGGTCAAGAACTCTCCTCAACTTATATATACAATAAAAATATTGGTATGTGGGATAAAATTAGATATAAAACATACATTTTATAGTGAACAATGTTTTTTATGTGTTTTTAAGGGTCATATATTCCATTTCATGTTCTTTGGAGATCAGTTTCTATAAACTGGTCAAAACTAGTTTTCTCAGCAGCCTATGAGTGGCTCAACTTCATACTGATAATTCATAAATGCTAGGGGATTAACTAGAAAAAAAATCAAAAATATTTAATTGAAAAATTTCCCATAAAACTTCCAAATATATTAGGATCCCATGAAACTCATACATATTATTATGATCATAAGAAAGTACCTCCTCGACTAGGCAGACTGCATTCTATGATGTTGAGGAGAAAGAATGAAATTTTTATGGAATATTAGAGTTTTTATTTGGGTTTCAAGTCCTAATGGAGGTATGAAAAATCCATTATTAATATATCCCATGGTTTTATTAATTATTATTTCCTTCTTGATCCTATATACATTATTGATTGAGACTGGGGGTTTCTTAACCAAGTAACACTTTTCACCCTAAAAAAAAATCAAAAATATTTAATTGAAAAATGTCCCATAAAACTTCCAAATATATTATGATCCCATGAAACCCATACATACTATTATGATCATAAGAAAGTACCTCCTCAACTAGGCAGACTGCATTCTATGATGTTGAGGAGAAAGAATGAACTTGTTATGGAATCTTAGAGTTTGTATTTGGGTTTCAAGGCCTAATGGAGGTATGAAAAATTCATTATTAATATATCCCATGGTTTTATTAATTATTATTTCCTTCTTGATCCTCTATACATTATTGATTGAGACTGGGGGTTTCTTAACCAAGTAACACTTTTCACCCTAACTGATATGTTTTTGTAGTTTACCCACATAAAGAATTATTAAAAGTTAACTAAACATTAAATATTTGTAATATAGAACCTAAAACCCCTTGGAAAAATACATTAGATCTGATAAGGTCATTTGACCCTTATTAAGACTCTATGCATAGTTAACAAACATGGTACATAGGTTGGTTGTAGGTGTTCTTTTAGGTTTTTAAGATAGACTTCTAAGAATATTATATTTGCACAGATATTTAACTAAATGTGTATACTTATTTATAATTTTTCTCATGGCCCTCATAACTTCTTTAAATCAACAAATAATTCTCATTCATCCAATATTCCTAATAAATGACTTTTCATTATGACCTACACATAGGTCTCTATATGTTGATTATGTCTTGATACGCCTAAAGTGATTCATCCAAACTTGATGTAATATTATTTGGATATATAACTATATATGGGTGTTGTTTCCACATTGAAGATTAATTTTCATATAAAATTTATCCTCTCATAGACTCTATTGTCTCACACAATGAGTAGACATTCCTCATGTAAGCAGATAGGCCTTTGGATGCTAACTTGACTATGAGGGTGAAATGTCTTCAAGTGGGCTGGTTTTCATAATTATCCTCATATATTATTTTATGTATTATTTGAGTTATATCACTTTCCCATATTTATTATCTCCATTTGATTGTGTATTATAACTTCTCTTCTCAAATTGAACAGTAACTTAACTCTTAAGAGAAACCTATAGTTGTGTATTTGAGTTCTTACCCTTGAATAGAGAAGGTGAGTAAACTTAGGACATTAAAAAGGTATAAACATACATTTTTCACCTATTACCACCTTATTAAAGTTTTCTCTTTCTCTCTTAAACCTATTTCTCCTAAGCAATTATCTTCACCGTGCATAATGCATCCAAAGATCACTATTTGTGTCAGATTCTTATGGTTATAGGTGGTAGTTTGGACTTATTGAAGAGAATGAGGGAGATAAAGAGACTTAATAAATCTATTATGATCACATTAAACCTTGGGTTATTCTAATTACTCTTCTTCAAACCCTTTTACTATTTACTTGCCTCCATGACCAACATGATACTTTCTCAAAGTAGCCTTATTGAGTGACTACTATAGGTGATCATTAAACTCTCTTTCTACCTTTGTATGGACATGCGAGAGTGAGGTAGAGTTATTTAAATGATAAAATTTAATTAATTCCTCCATTTATATCATCTCACCTTGAATAGTTATGAAATATGCATGAACTTAATCATGACATAGAGTGACTTTTACCTTAAGATATGCTAAAAACCTTAACTTCTTCATAGTGTGATAAATAGCCTATTTTTAACCTAATTTTTCTGATCTCTAATGTATATGATTACTAAATTACTCATGCCATAGCATAATTTTTGGTTAGTATACCACCATTTCATGCTTCAACCTTGAGTTGAAACTCTTAAAATAAGTCAAAACCTTCTCAAATCTCTGTTGTAACCTCTATGACTATTATAGATGGCTATTTATTAGCATCATTATCATGTCACCTTGATAAAAATATATGGATTTATTGTTGGAATTAAGGTCAAATTATCCATGGAATGTTGTTATGATTCTCCTTCTCATCCTTTTACAAGCTTATTTGATATCCCATATCAATCAAGTCCCTTTCATCATGATGTATAGGCTTGTGTATGGGTAATTAGTCCTATTAGGCCTAATTAGACCTTTTAATCTCATGATTGTCATTATTCATCTTAAAAAAAATTAAAGATTGATGTGAATGTACTTAATTCTCTTCCTTAAACCTTCCATTACTTGTTTACCCCTTGATCACTAATATTAACCATGATGGTTTTATTGATTTTCTCATTAGACTTTGGGGAGGTAGTTAGGCTTAGGAATAGTTTTTTAAGTCCTAGATATCATAGTTTTGAATATGTAATTTAAAATAGATACTTTAATTTATTTCCTCTACACATTTGCCTAGAAATATCACTTACTAACCTAAAAAAATACCTTTTTATAATAAAAACTCATGTTTTAGCCACTATACCTTGCTAAAGAGACTATCTCACCATAGACTCTCTTAAGAAAGACATAATTAATTATTAAGGAATATAATATATTTTTTAATGAGATATTTTTTTAGTGACTTACATGTAAAATTAATTAATTATTGAAAATGAAGACGCTTAGTTATCAGAACCATCTTGAAAACTCCTAAGGCAATCAATGTAGGCAACTAGTTTCGTTTCAAAATACTCTTGATAAAGACAAGGTAAATAGTGATTAAAAAATTAAAAAGGTCCTATTTGACCCTAAAATCATTCCATTATAATCATTTTTCTCCATCTAGTTATGAAGTGAAGAAATGGAGACAAACTTGGACCTTATCTGGATGACAAGGACATAGTGACCCCCTTACACTCTTAGCAATTATTCAAAAATATGGGGGATGAATATAAATACTAGTGATATTAACCTAAATATTACTAGGACCCACTCCTATTTCAAAAAAAATAGTACCACATGCTCTCTCCTTTATTTGTATGGAGCATATGAAAACTAGCTTTAAAAGCTTGCTAATGGAGTGATATAGAAGAACAAGCAAGTTTGGGACTTTTAAGACCTATGAGAGATTTAAACTCATTTAAATGACCTTTATAATACTAAAATACACCTTTAAGGAATTTTAAAAATGAATTGGTCTCCTCAAGTCTGTATAAACCTACAAAACTACCTTTTTTAATGAAAACATTAAGTTTTTTTTACATGTAGACCCTTATTCTAACTTATTTATAACATCAGTACATTAAAAAATCATTTTAAATATTTTAAAATTGTATTTTCATGTTTATTCTATCTTTAAAATACTTAAATACATTAAAACCGTCTCCAAGTGCAAAGAAAACTAGTGTAAAAGAGGTGATCTCATGTAAACAAAATATATCAATCTAAGACCTCCTAGGACGCCAAATGACCTATTAACCATATGATTTAATGTTATATGCAATAAATTCACCTTGATAAGGCTTATATTTGTCACAATGAAAATTTAGGTTTATTTAAAAACCTTAAACTTTGCTAAAATACCTTAATTTCATCAAACAAGACTAATGGTCTTTAAACCAAGTGACCAAGTGAAATAATTTGACCAAAAAGATTATATACACTCTTGACACAACATGACCTACCCATATGATCCACTAAAATAACTCTAAATTCATTGGAAATATTTTCAAAGACATTATCTTAAACAATGTTAAAAGGCCTTACAAATATCATTTGAAGACTACCAAAGGCATGATAAAGCTGTAAACAAGATTATAGAAATAAGATAATCAATGTTTTGAATTATAGTGGTGAAAATTTTAATTGTGTGGTCAAAATTTTAAACATTTTGGTGACTTAGTTGGGAATCATGCATGATATGCTTATGAACTAGTAAATTAGCATCTCTTTTAGACTTAAAAACTCACTCAAACACTCTAGAAAAAACATGATCAGACCTTAAAAACTGATTACAAATCATGAAAAAATTAAAAAATGTCATATTTGACCCTAAAATCATTCCATTATAATCATTTTTCTCCATCTAGTTCTGAAGTGAAGAAATGGAGACAAACTTGGACCTTATTTGGATGACAAGGACATAGTGACCCCCTTACACTCTTAGCAATTATGAAAAAATATGGGGGATAAATATAAAACCCAATGATATTAACCTAAATCTTACTAGTACCAACTCCTATGTCAAACAATTTAGGACCAAATGCTCTCTCCTTTATTTATATGGAGCATATGAAAACTAGCTGTAAAAGCTTGCTAATGGAGTGATACAGAAGAAGAATCAAGTTTGGGACTTTTAAGACCTATGAGAGATTTAAACTCATGTAAATGACCTTTATAAGACTAAAATACACCTTTAATACATTTTAACAAGGAAGTGGTCTCCTCAAGTCTGTATAAACCTATAAAACTACCTTTTAAATGAAAATATTGAGTTTTTTTTATAGGTAGACCCTTATTCTAACTTCATTATAACATTAGTACATTAAAAAATCATTTTTAAGATTTTAAAAGTGTAATTTCATGTGTATTACATCTTGACCATCTTTAAATACCTTAAAACCATCTCCAAGTGCAAAGAAAACTAGTGTAAAAGAGGTGATCTCATGTAGACAAAATATATTAGTCTAAGACCTCCTAAGACTTCAAATGACCTCTTAACCATTTTATTTAATGTCATATGAAATAAATTCACCTTGATAAGGCTTATATTGGTCACAATTAAAAGCTAGGTTTATTTAAAAACCTTAAACTTTGCTAAAATACCTTAATTTCATCAAACAAGACTAATGGTCTTTAAACCAAGTGACCAAGTGAAATAATTTGACCAAAAAGACTATATACACTCTTAACACAACATGACCTACCCATATGATACACTAAAATAAATCTCATGTCATTGGAAATATTTTCAAATACATTATCTTAAACAATTCTAAAAGGCCTTATAAAGATCATTTGAAGACTACCAAAGGCATGATAAAGTTATAAACAAGATTGTAAAAATATGATAAGCAATGTTTTGAATTATAGTGGTGAAAATTTTAATTGTGTGGTCAAAATTGTCAACATTCTAGTGACTTAGTTGGGAATCATGCATGATATGCTTATGAACTAGTAAATTAACATCTCTTTTAAAATTAAAAACTCACTCACACACTCTAGAAAACACATGATCAGACCTTAAAAATTGGTTACAAATCTTGACCAATACAAGGTGAGACATGACCTCTTAAAATAACACACACAACAAGAAAACTAGACTAAAAACAAAGGAAAGGAAACTAGTCTTAACAAGACACCTAATGTGCAATAAGGACTTATGGAAGAAAATAAAGAAATTACTAAAAATAAGTAACCAAGACAAATAATGATCCTCCTTGATTAAAAAGAAAACTCATTAAATTACTTCTTCCAAGAGATGGTACATGTTGTAAAGAAAGGTGTTCATCAAATCTTAATTTTTATGTGTGATAGATATTATTCACTAACTCTATTAGAATCTACTCAAGTCAATAACCAACAACAAACTAGTCACCTGTGAAGATATATTCATCTTTTACTCCATGATATTTCTCATACTGATTTTTAGGTATAACCACATCAACTGATACTTCATCAAGGAATTATCCTTGATTCTCTATTCCATCTTGACTAACCTCAATCTTCTTATTAACTATTACAAGTTCATCAAGCTCTTCAAGGAGCTTTTCATAATAAACCCAAGCTGCATCATGATCTTCAATAGTTATTTCTTGATTTAACTCCTCATAATCATGATCAATAGGAGACTTATCCTTATAAAGGCATTTAATCTCTTATATATATTTAATTTACATTTTCCAATCATCTTTTAGTTCCTAACTTTGATCATCTTGGATGAGATCAACTTGAATGGCATATTTATCTTTCTCAAGTGGAGTTATAGGGTTGTCAAGAATGCCAAATGTGCAACCATGATGTGTTTAGGAATCAAACTACTTAAGGTCAATTTATTTATCCTTTTAAACTATGTCAAAGCCATTTATGAGTTCAACTTGGTGGATTTGAGAATATTCCACATCAACACTAGTTGTAACCTCAATAAAATTAGACTTAATTAAATCTCCTTCTTGAGGTATACTATTAAGATAATATTAAAAAAACTCATCTTTGATAACCATATCACTTATTTCTTCCTCAAGTGGGGTAAAATAGAATATATCCTCATAAAAAATACTTGAATCATCTTCTTCACATTCTCCAAGAATCTCACTTGTAGCTGTAACTTACTTCTCTCTTCTCCATAGAACAATATCTTCTTGAATAAGGGAGATGGTGGGAGGGTGATGTAATTCATTTATTTTTGAGGGATTATAAGGCATGGGAATTTTATTATGATCAAAATATAAAGTCTAGAGGTCAATCAAATCATCTATAGAGTCTTGAAGAGGAATGAAAGAGAAAATTTGGAAGACTTACAGATTTTTCTCCTTTAACTTGGAAATCACCTTATCAAATTTGAAACATCCTCATCCTTAGGGATAGCTTACTCTTGAGGTATGGGTAAGAAATAAGTGGAGATATAATAAGGTTTAATATATTGAATATGTATATTATTATACTATTAACTCCAAATAGGGATCTCCCTTGGATCAACTTGAGGATTGTCAATGACTTCAAGAGGATAATGAACACAAGAAGGATGGTAAGGGATACCAGAGGGGTTTTGAAATAAATTATTGAACTCACCATGATGCCTCTCCCAAGTTTTCAAATTATCTAATATGAGATTACTTAATTCATTTATCTCCAATGGATTGTTAGACACATTTTGAAATAGCCCATTCACTTCCTCATATAAAGAATTTGAATAAACTTTTCTTGCACATACTACTATCCTAATCTATATTTCATCCATTATTTCTTAAAAATAAGGTTGTTCAAATGAATCATCATAGCCATATGAGAAAGGGTAATTCTATTAATAATAATGATATGGCTCCCAAGGAGGGTAAGATTCATACCCTTGATAGTAAGGATCATGACAAAATTGATAAGGTTATTGAGACATATAGTTAGGGTCATATGAAGGTTGATAAGGAACACTATAAAACTAATATGACCCATCATAATCTTAAAAATAATGATCATAATATTGATAAGATACTTTTTAAGGATGATAAGTTTTATGAAAGTTTGGTATTTTTCATTATAAGGATAATAAGGGGGTAAAATATATAAATTCTCCTCATACCTAGCCATTAAACTTCCTAAAGATAATGAATTGAAAACACCACTTAATTAAACTAGTGCCTTATCTTCTAGATTCAAATAATTTAGCTTGAAGGCAACATTTATGTTTTGAATGCCTTAAATTATGATACATAAAATAAAAACACCATAAGTTATTCCACTACTTTAGACCTTGGTCCCACTAGGCATGCCAAAAATTGTTATCTACTAGACTTGTACCCTTGTGAAGGTAGTTTAAAGCCTTCATAATATGAATTAATGTGAAGATAATCCTAGGATATTTGTGTCCTAATAAAAGGATTGAATATATATATTTTTGGTGATAGATACCCTTGATGTATTAGTTAGGATCTCTAATCTACACTACCATCTTACTAGAGAAAAGAGAAGAAGATAAACTGAAAGGAAATCTATCTAACTAAGGTGATACACCAAAAATTTTCATTCTCTTGTTGAATATAAATAAAAAATTTTAGTAAAACATGGACCTAATTTCACTTCTCAAATGAAGAGTCTCCAAACATCAATATTTCACATAGAGGCTTACCTTGATGTATGATCTAAAGAAGCTAATCAATAGGTCTCTCAAAGACAATAAGGAAATATTACACTTACCATACATAAAATATTATTCAATAACACTATTAAACCTATAATTATAAAATAACACATAAAAATAGGTAAAGAGGAGAGGATAAAGTTAAAGGAATCATTCACTATCACTTTCATTCATCAACTAACCATGAACATATGATAGTCATAAGCTTTAAGGAGATATGAATTCAATTCTATTCATTATAAAGAGGAAATTTTTTTTTTTTTGAGTATATCCATACCATAAATTAGGTTAAGGATGTCATGTCCCCTTTTTCGTGGACATTGACAGACTTGATGGTTAGCCTATTATACGACCTTCGTAGGCTAATAGGATGGATAGAGGGTCATAATGGAGCTTGGCTTGACTTTGATTCACAGGATTTCTACATTTGGTTTTCATTCAGGTTATTTCAGACACATTGGACCTGAGCTCCTACTTTTTAGGGATATTTGACATGTAGCGGAGCACCTTTATTTTGGTATGGTCATGTGTGGAATCACTCCTTGATTCACCTGCTTCGATCGGTTTGAGGATCCGACGTATATTGAGGGAGATATTAATATTTGATTGATTTAATCAAATATTAATTATTTGGTATAATTAATAATTAATTATTAATTATTAATTATTTGGTCTAATTTTAAATTAGAAAACCCTAATGCTAATTTAAGACACCCTAATTAGGGCAAGCATATCTTTTGAGGGTATAAGGGTTTCACATGGAGGCCATTATTGATTATGCATAGATTATTAATATTGATTTTGAGAATTTCTTCTGTGAAGACTGAGCCTAGGGTTCAAGGATTCCATTTGCATTGGAGAACATTCCCTCTTCAGTGTGTGCAATTAAGAGGCTGTGGAATATCAGCTGATCTATTGCCAAAGTGAGAGATAGCTTCATCCAAAAGTTATCATAGAATTTCAGGTTTGAGAGATAACTTCACACAGAAGTTATTACAGATATTCCAGGTATTTCTTTATTCTTGTTTTGATTCAATAAATTATACAGCTAGAGATCTTCTGTGCTAGAAACGTATATTTTTAGATCAGGGGTTGAAACAGGGAAGTTGTGCTTAATTGGCGGCCGTACAAAGTCCGTACAGGTCCGTACACATCAGCTCAGGAACTGACTTCGGCAGACAGAGCATTTCTAGATACCGACATCAGCTGACTGGAGACCGATGTTGGCAGATAAGAACCTGTAGTAACCGACGTCGGCAGTATATCGACCGACGCCGGCCACTGTGTGTTCGACACAGCAGGCTGAGACCTTCCAGAATCCAATTTTTGGTTCCAATTTCTAGTTTTCACTTCCAGTTTTGCTAAGTCAGGGTTTTTAAGACTGTATTTCATATTTATATGCATAAGAAAGGACTACAATTGTAATATTTTAGAAGGACAAGTGATATAATCTGTAATTTGTTATTAAGAGACTATATTATTGTGATCATTTTGAATTTATTCAATAGAAGTTATATCTTGTTCAGAGTTTTTTTGTGTCTTTCATATATCCCTATTAGAAGGGGATATCACAGTGGTATCAGAGCTTTTGTGCAGATAAAAGAGCCCCTAAGTAAGGGACATTACAGTGGTATCAGAGCTTTTGTCTTTGGTATCAGTGTTTTGTGTCTTTCATATATCCCTATTAGAAGGGGATATTACAGTGGTATCAGAGCCAAATTCTTGCCATCCTATTGGGCACATCAGAGCTAATGTCTTGCCATCTTGTTGGGTAGCTTGGGTATCGGTATGGCTTTAACAGGTGTCAAAGATTTAGAAGAAAGAATGCACAATGCGAAGAAGAAGCTAGATAATCCATTCCAGCAAGCAGATGACATTCTAAAAACTTTGGAGGAGTTAGAAACTTATTTGAGCAAGGTGGAGCAATTAAATACTTATGATATGCAAAGAGCTTTATCTCCAGCATTTAATTCATTGGTGAAACCCCGATTATTGAGACATCATGATGAGGTGGTAAGACTTGCAGCCCTCTCTTGCATTAGTGAAATCATGAGGATCATAGCTGGCTTTGATTTTTATGATGATCAGATTATGAGAGAGGTACTTTATGCCATGGTAAAAAGCTTCGAAAAGTTGGATAACATTAGAGACCCTCATTTCTCAAGGAGGGCAAGATTACTTGAAACATTTGCAAGGTATGGGTTTGAAAACATTATGATGTTAGTAGGTTGTATTGGTGAAATTCGCATGATGTTTAAAATATTTTGGAATATTTTAGATGAGTTTCATTCTAGCAATATATTGGCATCAATGCACTCTATTATGTTCACAATCTTGTTTGAGGAGGAGGATAAAATTTCTAAACTTTTGGCAGAAGATTTATGGTATGTCTAGACAAAAGGGAGAAATGTCTCACCTAGAGCTTGTATGTGGGTAAAGAATTTAATTCATAGGCCCAAGGATCGTAGTGCTTTCTCTATGACATGCAGCCACTTGCATGATGAGTTTGACAGTCATGCTGATCCAGTACAGGGAGATATTAACACATCTTCAGGTAATGATTTATCTGCATTATCTTCACAGGCAGGAGTAGTTGAGGATGTTATGGATGAGCTTTGTCTTAAGGTGAGTCTAACTCAGGAGTTAGATAGTGAGGATGAGTCTGATGCTTGCATTCAGAGTGTGGAGGTGTACTCAGATGTTAGTACACTGAGTGTTGGTGATGAGTATGTTTCTATAGCTACTTATGAGGAGCATGTGGTTGAGGCTCACACACATATTTAGGACTTGGGAGTACCTAATTCTGAGGAGTTTGGGATACCAGTGGAGTCGAGTCTCCAGATTGATTCTTCTCACACATTTGATAGTATGGTACAGTTGGTTGTGCCACTGTTATAGAGGGATTAGTTATGGGATGGATTAACACCATATTTTGTAGATGGAATTTGCAGTTGCCAATTACATAGCCTACAGTATCGACACATCCAGGGTAGTTGTGATTTCAGAGATTGGTTGAGTTGTGTTCACCAATTTGATTATGGGTTCCTCTTTGTTTTACTTCTGATGATATTGCAGGTACTCACATTGATTCACAATAGTGCAGAGCATAACTACATTTGGGATCCAGGTGGATCGAGTAGTTCAATGTTCTGAGATTGCTTGGGGACAAGCAATTTTTGGAGGGGCGGATTGTCATGTCCCCTTTTTCATGGACATTGATATACTTGATGGTTAGCCTATTATACGACCTTCGTAGGCTAATAGGATGGATAGAGGGTCATAATGGAGCTTGGCTTGACTTTGATTCACAAGATTTCTACATTTGGTTTTCATTCAGGTTATTTTAGACACATTGGACCTGAGCTCCTAATTTTTAGGGATATTTGACATGCAGCGGAGTGCCTTTATTTTGGTATGGTCATGTGTGGATCACTCCTTGATTCACTTGCTTCAATCGGTTTGAGGATCCGATGTATATTGAGGGAGATATTAATATTTGATTGATTTAATCAAATATTAATTATTTGGTCTAATTAATAATTAACTATTAATTATTAATTATTTGGTCTAATTTTAAATTAGAAAACCATAATGCTAATTTAAGAAACCCTAATTAGGGCAAGCATATCTTTTGAGGGTATAAGGGTTTCACATGGAGGCCATTATTGATTATGCATAGATTATTGATATTGATTTTGAGAATTTCTTCTGTGAAGACTGAGCCTAGGGTTCAAGGATTCCATTTGCATTGGAGAACGTTCCCTCTTCAGTGTGTGCAATTAAGAGGCTGTGGAATATCAGCTAATCTATTGCCAAAGTGAGAGATAGCTTCATCCAGAAGTTATCATAAAATTTCAGGTTTGAGAGATAACTTCACACAGAAGTTATTACAGATATTCCAGGTATTTCTTTATTCTTTTTTTGATTCAATAAATTATACAGCTAGAGATCTTCTGTGCTAGAAACGTATATTTTCAGATCAGGGGTTGAAACAGGGAAGTTGTGCTTAATTGGCAGCCGTACAAAGTACGTACAGGTCCGTACAGATCAGCTCAGGAACCGACTTCGGCAGACAGAGGGTTTCCAGATACTGACATCGGCTGACTAGAGACTGACGTCGGCAAATAAGAACCTACAGTAACCGATGTCGGTAGTATATCGACCGACGCCGGGGACTGTGTGTTCGACACAACAGGCTGAGACCTTCCAGAATCCAATTTTTGCTTCCAATTTCCAGTTTTCGCTTCCAGTTTTGCTAAGTCAGGGTTTTTAAGACTGTATTTCATATTTATATGCATAAGAAAGGACTACAATTGTAATAGTTTAGAAGGACAAGTGATACAATCTGTAATTTGTTATTAAGAGACTATATTATTGTGATCATTTTGAATTTATTCAATAGAAGTTATATCTTGTTTAGAGTTTTTTTGTGTCTTTCATATATCCCTATTAGAAGGGGATATCACAGTGGTATCAGAGCTTTTGTGCAGATAAAAGAGCCCCTAAGTAAGGGACATTACAGTGGTATCAGAGCTTTTGTCTTTGGTATCAGAGTTTTGTGTCTTTCATATATCCCTATTAGAAGGGGATATTACAAAGGATTCCTAAAAATTTCAAAAATAGGCTTACTTATAGAGAAAATGAGAAAGGAGAGATAGAGAGACAAAGTAAAAGCCTAAAAATTAAGAAATGTGACATCCATTAGGTCCTTTTAAAACTCCAAAATATAACTTCCAAAAAAGTGGTATATTGGTATAAAAGAGGATGTTTTTGAATATTATAATAAATCTTAGAATTTATTGGAGGGGTATGACCAGTTGAAGTACCTATATTCTTGTTTGTGCACCCTATATTCTAGCTTGCTTGTCTTTATTGATTAATGAATCCTCTTACTTGAAAGTAGGTCTTCATGTATTGATCAATTATTCAAATAAAAAAATATACTCATACATTTATTAGGTATTTTCACCTTTAAAGGGTTGTTAAAATTCTCTTAATGCTTTTTTGACTTTGTATCCTTAACCAGGGATTAGAGGGAAAGAAGGTCCTCCTATGACTATTAGAGACCCTTTCAAAAAACCTAAAAAATTTTATTGTCCTAAAATTGGTGATTAATATGATAAGGAACATTTTAAAATATTATTGAATATTTTTATGCATTGGTTTGGTTGATTGACCCATTGAACTCTTCATTTGCAATGAGGCATATAAATGTGAAATGTTAGTTTTGCCTTCAAGAAAGAATTTATGCTCAATTTATGTATTTTAAAAAACATATAAAAACTATAAAATGAAAATTATAACAATAAATTAGTCAAAAATATGTGATTTTGCACTAAAACATTTTTTTCCCTATTCCTTGTAGTGTTAAAAATATGTAAAGTTCCATGTGCAGAATAGTTTATAGACTATACTAAAAACATAAACACATTTTTTAGGACCCTCTATCCCCTTATATATCCATTCTAATTTTTCGGATGCAAATATGATTTTAAGTATCTCTTTTATGCCATTTCTCTTTTTAATTAGGCTTTGTAGGCCTAGAAATAGAGATTTGGACCAAATGGCCACCCACGCATTTGAAAAATCACAGAAGTGTTTGAATCACTTTACATAATTTAATAAAATCCTCCATGACAAATATAGGCTATTTTAACCTTGTGAAAGTAGGCAAACCATTAAATGGACAAAAAATTAGCCCTTCCTTAAACCTATTTTGGACTACCCTAAAAAATTATGTTCTTTTTAGCACTTATAGGTTAGACTGTAATTTTATTTTAATTTGAAAATTTTAATACATCCCAAGGAACCTATTTTAATGTTTTTCATCCTTATACACACTTCAACACCACCTTTTTGACTCAAAATCTTGTAAAAGTATAGTTATTAAAGAGTATGTACAATTTCAAGTACAACCAAAACTCATCATGATACTCATTTTAGGGTGAGAAATTTGTTTTATATCTTTTCAAGGTCTATATAGTAAATTTCATTTATTTTGATATCAATTTATACAAATAGATCAAACCTAATTTTTTAGGAGCCTGTGAGTGGCTCATCTTCTTAACAATAGTTCATAAAGGATAGGTACTTAACCAAAAAGAAAATGCCACAATTTTTTAGTGAAAAAGGTACCCTAACACCTCAAAATATATTAATATCCCATGAAAATCATCTATACTATTAATATCATAATAAATTACCTCCTCAGCTAGGCAAAATACATTTTGTGAGGTTGAGGAGAAGGAATGAACTTGTTATGGAATCTTGGAGTTTTTTTTGGGTTTTAAGACCTTAGGGAGGTCTAAAACATCTGTGATGAATCTATCCCATGTTTTTATTCATCATTATTTACTTATTTATCCTATAAAACCTTGATGATTGAGATTAAGGGTTTTTGACCAAGCAACACTATTGACCCTAATTGATATATTCTTATATTTTACCTATAATGAGAACTTAATAAAAGTTAAATGAAAATTAAAACCATGTAATACACCCCATAAGACCAATTTTAAACCTTAATTATCTTTGATAATTTCATTTTATCCTTCTTAAGAATCTAGGCATAGTCAATAAACATGTACACAAGTTGGTTTTAGGTGTTCTTTTAGCTTACTTGGATAGACTTCCAAAAATATTATATTTGCATAGATATTTCACTACCTATGTCTAATTAGTTATAATTTTTTATGATTTTCATCATAAATTCTTATTTTAATCATTAAAAAAATCTCATTCATCCATTATTCCTAATAATTAACTTTTCACTATGGCCTACACATAGGTCTATGTGTGTTGAGTGAGTCTTGATAGGCCTAAAGTGATTCATACAAGTTTATGTCATATTATTTGGCTCTATAACTATATATTGGTGTCATTTATTCATTTAATATTAATTTTCATATAACTTTTTTCCTCTCATAGACTCTATTGTCTCTTAAAATGAGTAGACATTGCTCATATAAGTAGATTGGCCTATGGATGCTAACTTGACTATGTGGGTGCAAGGTATTAACATGGAATTGTTTTCATAATTATAATGAGATATTATTTTAGGTATTATTTATATATAATAGGTTATAACACTTTCCTATATGTATAATCTCCATCTCATTATGCATTGTATCTTCTCTGCTTAATTTGAAAATTAACTTGACTTCTAAGACAAACTTGTAGATGTGTATCTAAGTTCCTAGATTTGAATAGAGAAATAAAGTAAACTTAAGACCTTGAATATTTATGCACATACATTTTTTACCTATTAACACCTTGTTAAATTTCTCTCTCAATTCAACTTCTCTCTCCTAACCAATTGTGTTCACTATACATAATGCATCCAAAGATCACTATTTATGTCAACTTATCATGGTTGTAGGTGGTAGTTTGGGCTTAGTGGAGAGAATGAATTAGATAGAGAGACTTAATAATTTTATAATAATAACATTAGTAATTTTTTTATTTTCATTACTATTCTTAAGAACCTTTTACTATCTACTTGCCTTCATGACCAACATGATACTTTATTGAAGTATCCTTATTGAGTGACTATTGTAAGTGATCATTAGGTTCTCCTTATACCTTTATATAGATAAGGGAGAGTGAGGTAGAGTTAAATCCATAAAAAAATTACCTTAAGTCCTCTAATTATATAATCTCACCTTGAATTTTTGTGAAATATGCATGATTTTAATTATGAAATGGTTTGCAACATGAGGTTGAAAGAGTGAGTTTTACCTTAAGATATATTAAAATAGGTTAACTTCTATGAAGTTTGATAAATAGCCTATTTATAAATTTATTTGTTTTATATCTCATGTATTTTATTAATAAATTCATCATGTCATCCTATAAGGTTGGTTTCTATACCACCATTTCATGCTTTAACCTTAAGTAGAAACTCTTAAAACAAGTCAAAACCTCCTTAGATCTCTACTACAACCTCCATGACTACTATAGATGCATATTTATTAAAATCATTATCATGCTACCTTAATAAACTCTATGAAGTTATTATTGGAACTAAGGAAAAGTATCCATGGAAGGTTATCTTGTTTCTCCTTCTTAGCCCTATACAAGATTATTTTATATCTCATATCAATCAAGTCTCTTTCATCATGATATTCAATCTTGTGTATGGCCAATTAGTCCTATTAGGCCTAATTAGACCTATTTATCTTATGAGTGTCATTAGGTATATTAAATAAATGTAAAGAGTGATGTGAAGTTACTTCAATATCTTCCACAAAACTTCCATTTCTTGTGAAGTTAATGACATTCTTACATTGAAAATCATTTTTAATATTTTATAAGTGTAATGACATGTATTCCATCTTGACCATCTTTCAATCCCTTGAAAACATATCAAATTGAAAAAAAAGATAATGTAAATGAGATGGTATCATGTAAATAAAATATATCAGTCCAAGCCTCCTAGGATTTTAGATGATGTCTTCACCATCTGGTTTAATGTTTCATGTAAGAATTTCACCTTTATAAGACTTATATTCATCACAATGCAAACCTATGTTTCTCTAAAAACCTTAAACTTTTCTATAAATATCTTATTTTCATCAAACAATACTAATGAGCCTTAAACCAAGTGTCCAAGTGAAATAAATTTAACTGATAGCATATGTACCCACTTGAGACAACATGACATACCCTATGACCCACTAAACTGACTCTAAAGACATTGGAAATCATGAACACGACATTACCTTAAATAATGTTAAGAAGGTAAAACCATTTAAATACCACCAAAGGAATGATAAAGATAATTTTTTGTTTATAATAATGACAAGAACATTTTTAAAATATAGGTTTGATCATTTGACTTGAGTGGTCAAACCTATCAATAGAAAAATCAAAACTCTCCATACAGGTTCTTGGATATGTCTATCTTCTCCAACATGACAAGCTTATAAAATGCACCATGAGAGTATGTAACTTGATGAATTTACATTATTTTAATATATAATGATCATAAATAGGACTTTAAAATTATCACCATGGTGGCACAGATCTTAAAATAAATTTTTAGCTCAAAATTCCAATTACAACTTCCAAAAATGCTCTTTTGTGTCCTTTAGGCCTCAAGAAAGCTTGATTTGGATTTGGGGCTCTAAAATGCATTATAATCCTCACTAGACACTCCTATGATCATTTCATAGGTATCAATTTGGAATACCTAGAAATTTTTTAAAATCTTGAAATCTCTTCACTAAACTCTCAAACAAAAATTCACAAAAAAAGTGTTTGTCTGTTGCCCTCAAGGTGATCTAGAAATGTTTTTATTTGATATGAACATATTTTTAATTGGATTTAATTGTATATTTATTTAATAATACATGTAAATGAATTATGAAATCTCTTAAATCATTTTATGCCATTGTAAAAATCTTAAACACTCATTTCTAACTTGATGTATTAACAAATTAGTGAAAATCTTGATTTCCTTCATGGTGTAGACCTATGTTTTGTCATTTTATATCTCATATAATCTATTAAAAACATGAAAAAAAATTTTAAACATTAAATAATATTAAAACTGACCTCCATGTAAAATTTTAAAATATTTAATTTAACAAAATTCAAAATGTGAACTTTTTAGTGTTTCCTAGATTGCACAATCTCATTTATGAATACCTATAGGTCTAAATTTTTGAATTTTATTGAGTTTTATGAGGCATAAATACATAATTAATTTTTAATTATACCTTTATTAACCAATATAATCATTATAACCATTTTATATGCTCAAACACACACTTAAACCTCTCAAAAAATGCCTTTTTTGACTATCTCTCTTGCATGCTTGAAACCTTACAACCAATACCCTTACCTTTATCCATTATTTTAATTAAAATTTTGAATTATGATGGTGAATAAATTTATTTATTCCCAATTAAATCTCAAACAACTTTTAATTAAAAACAAGTAACTCAAAAATGTAGTCGCATCTCATAAAACTGAGTGATTAGGGTTTTGGAAGGGTTTTAAGGCACCTTTCCTTATTAACAATTGTTAATAAAGTTAAACCATTATAAATTAATAAAAATTAATGTAATTTTAAGGTAATAATTTCCATTTTATTTCCTTGATACCATTATAACCAACTCTTCTTCTCCTTCATAAATCAAACATTTAAAAATTGTTGTTACTAGTTTACAACTATCTTGATAGAGGAATATAACAAACTTGTACCAAAATTTGGACCTATGAGTTGTTATTGATCATGGTTTTGGATTTATGAAGTTTTAGGATATTTTAGAGAGTTTATTTAATATTCACTCCATGAATGGAGTCTTTCTAAAACTTGCACATAAGCAACTTTGATCAATAGTGGCAGAATTTGTCAACATTCTTGGTGACCATACTAGGATGTTTGTATGATAAAAACTCAAGACTAATATCATTATCCATTAGGCTATGGATATATGAAAAAATAACATAATTTTAAACTAAATTTTTTTTATCAATAAACTATAACATTTGTGAATAAGAACTTAGAGAATTGAAAACTAATACAACTACCAACTAAAAAATATGTAATATAACACTTAAAGGAAAGTAAAAAATAGAACTACTATGTACAAAGAAGAACCTACCTTAAACAATAATGATTAAGATGAATACCATTAATTTATATTGAGATATATTTACCATCCATATTGGCTACTTTAGAGTCATTTTTAGGCTTGCTTCTTGAGATCATGTAAGGACCACTCTAAAGTGAGTCAAAATTTGTGTGTTTTCCTAGTTTGGCCCTATCCTCATCCCATTTGAGAACTAAGTCACCTTCCTTGAATATCCTTGAATATTTTATTATATCAATTGTTTTATTTACTTGTGATTGATACATCTACATAGCTAACATGGAATTATATATTTCCTATAACTCTATAAGTTTAGCATATCTCACTTCCATAGGCTCATTATCTAACAATTCCATGTGATGCATTAGATCCAAAATAGGGAGCTCAAGTGAGATTAAAATTCTAGATTCTCTCCCATACACTAGCTTTTAGGTTGAATTTAAAATTTGACTCTATAAGATGATCTTATAATCCCATATATCTGAATTTAACTTTAAATTCCTATCATTTGATTGTCTTCAATGATTATCCTAATGGTTTTTAACAAGTTTTTGCTAGTATACTTGCCAAGGCCATTACCTTATGGATAATAATTGTAATAAGTGCTGATATACACACCATTTTGATATCCCATCGAAAAACTTTATCCCTTAAAAATTACATATCATTCTCTAAAATTATGTTATAAGAAACATCAAACCTTGTGAGCAAACCTTCATAGAAGCCTACAATGCTAAATTCATTTGCTTCCTTTAAATATACTACTTATATCTATCTATTAAAGTAATATTTGGATGTAAGGATTCACTTGTAACCTAAATGAAAAGGTTTATTAATGATACCAATAAAGTCCAAAAATCATTGGATAAAGGGTTGATCTACTTAAATAGGTTGAAGAAGTAAGGAAAAAAGATTTTCCTTTCTTGTAAACAATTTATACTTATTGCACTTCCTTACCTAATCATGACAATATCTGAATATGTTTGGCTAATAATATCCAACCCTCATGATTTTGATGGTTTTTTAATTGATGAAAAGTTGCATCTACCTTGTCCATCATGAAATTGTTTAAATAATCTATCAACTTGACTTGGCTCTATGTATCTCAACAACATGCCATTAACATATTTTTTTAATAACACACCATCAAAAATTATAAAATGAATATATTTCAAACTAAATTACCTTATCTTTGAACCACCTAAATTTTGAGGATACATATCACTTTGAAGGTACCTTACCATATATTGAAACAATATTTTTAAATGTGTATGATTGAATGTAATATCTTCATCATTCAAGACCAAAACTACACTTTCCTTTCCTACATATCTTGATCCAAGTGCTCATACAACAATTTTCCTCTAATTATCTTGGTTACCTTTATTTCCATGTCATATTCCTTGACCCTTGTTAACAATACTACTCTCTTTTCACTTATGTCCTTTTTCAACAAGAACTCTTTGATGTTAATATGAGAAACCATCACATGAATCCTATTGTTATATAGGAGGTGCCTAACCATTTTTATATATCTTATTATGGAAATCATATGTTTCTCAACAAACGTGTACCTTTTTTCTTACTCTTGTAAACCTAGACTAAAAAATATTATTTGATTCTCCAAACTTAATTTATTTTTTTGTGTCAATATTCCTAAAATTTTATCAACATTAACATATGCATACAGCATAAAATATTTTGAAAAATTAGGATTGATAAGAGTGTGAGTACTAACAATGGCTTACTTGATTTCTTCAAAACTTTTCATACCTTGATCCAAGTCAAATTCTAATTTTCCTTGAGCATAGCTGTAAAAGGCCTTAACAAACTTGAAAAATCAAATATATATCTTCTTATAAAGTTAATCTTTCCAAGGAAACTTTTTAATGATTTATTATGGATAGGTAAGGACAATATAAGAATATAATATATTTTTTATAGATCAATACTCAAACGATGCTTAAAAGCAACATGATAAAGGATTTTACCTTCATGCACTAAAATCACACAATTATTAGGGATAAGTGACACCCCATATTGTATAAATATCTCAAATAACTCTCTAATATGAATCATGTGATCACTTAGATTCTTTAAAAATACTATAACAACATCCAAATATACAAGAACAAACCTATTGAACAGACCTTGAAAGGCCATATCCATATCTCTTTGGAATGTTGGTCCTACATTAGAAAACTCAAATGGAATTTTTTGATATGAAAAGGTGCCCCACTTGGTAGTGAATTTTATTTTTAATTTATTCTCTTCCTTCACAAGTATTTGGTTATACCCACTATAACCATATAAAAATGAAAACCTTTTTAAACCAACCATGAATTGTAGTAATTATTTCATTGATGACAAGGGATAATTATCCTTGAGTGATGCCTTGTTAAAGTCATGGAATCCCACACACAACCTGATTTATTTTTTATTATTCCTCATAATAACAAGGTTAGCCACCTAAGTGGAATGCTTGATTGAAAAGATGATAGTTGATTGAATGATCTTGTGAATCTCTATTCTCATCAAATGTTCTAATTTTGGGTTGATTGTTCTTTATATTTACCTCACCAATTTTGTATCTACTTATATTTTAATGATGTGATGAGCCAATATAGAATCAAAGCCTTTTAAATCATTTTAATCCCATGCAAACATGTCAAAAAACTCTCTTCATAAATCAACAAAATATTATTTTTGAACATTAGATCTATTGTTAGAAGAACATGGATTTTAAAGTTATGCAAGATATTTATCTAATATTCATGTGTTATGCACTCATTTTGTCAATGTATATCCAATTTTTTCTTATATTAATGAGTTTTAATAATGTAAAATATGAAGATACTCCACTTTTGGCATAAAGTATAAGAAGAAGATGAACAGTCATAGATTAGAAATGTTTATATATACTTTTGTTTATAAGAATAAGAGGGTTCTAATTTTATAAGAGATCAATAGAGATTATTTGGTTATGGTTACTTACATGATGTATTTTTATGTTTATTTCATGCACTCTCATTTGTAATTTCTTGGTTATTTTCTATCTAAACTATTATGAATGCATTGTTTCAATTTATACAATACTAGTTTTTCTTAAATTTCTCAATAATATATAATAATTAATGCATCTTACATTTTTGTCATCCAATTTCCCATATTTTATGATAAATTATTCTTTACGCATGAAGTATCTCAAATTTATCCTCATCCTTAACATGTTTTGATGCTTCATAAACCTCTCCTAATAATAGTGTGGTGAATTTGGAAACTCTTTTTGGAAGAAATTATCCTAAGATGGTTAATAAGGTAGAGAGATATTAAGATATGGTTGGACTAAAGGATATGTAATTTTGTAGAAGAAGAATCAAGAAGGACTAGTCTTAGAATTCAAGAGATCATCTGAGAGAATATTTATGCAGAAATTTATGAAATATTATGGTGTGATTTTCTTGTATTACCTACTAACTAGTTAGCATGGTTGGAATATTATTTCTTTACACCAAGGATGGAAGAAACTATAGACTGATTACAAAGTTTGGAAATTGACTAGGCAAGATCAATATGACATTGGGTTTCTACTAAAGTAGATGGATATATAACTAGGTTTGTAGTGCAAGGAAACATAGATTTTGATGCTAGGAAGGAATGTTTTGTTAGAGGAATTTGAGGAATTTTTTTAAAATAACTACCTATCCTAGTGAAGAACATGGTTATAGACAAGGCCATGGTGCCTACTCCAACCAATATGGAGTATTTTTTTTAGGTTTATGGGGGTGTGTGACATGATAGTGAATGATGATTAGATTACCAAATAAGGTT
Source organism: Torreya grandis (assembly GCA_037957365.1). Lineage (NCBI taxonomy): Eukaryota > Viridiplantae > Streptophyta > Pinopsida > Cupressales > Taxaceae > Torreya > Torreya grandis. The sequence continues at coordinate 894,377 of JARHVA010003468.1, read as the reverse complement.
TGGATGTGAATCCAAAATGGAGAGATGAGGAAAGAAGTTTCAGAAGAAGAATTAGGATTTAGAACGTGAGCTACAATAATAGAATAAATGGAGTAAATAGAAAAATACCTAGGTAGATATAAGTAGAGTTAAGAGTAAAAATAAAATAGTTGAAGAAAAATTAGGAAAAAGTGATGAATGAGAAGAAAGAGGCAAAAAATGAATAAATATGATATGGAAAAAGAAGATGAATGCTGACAAAAATAAAGAAGTGATGTAGAGTGAGAGGGAAAAGAGATGTTCAAAGATGAAGATGAGAATATTATAGAGGTAGATGAGTTAGTTGATAGATGTGGTGTACAACTACAAGAATGGGTATTGCCTAAAAAAATACATGGAGTATTAAGCAAATAAGTAAGACAAAGTCATATAGTAATCATAGGTTCAATTATGGAAAGAGAAGTCACTAAAAAGAATCATTCACTAAAATAGTACACATCCTTGTACCCCAATTTTTTATATTGCAATAAAAGTTTTCAACTAGAAGGACATGCAAATAGTAGTTGGGAAGGTCCATTTTTAGAGAAAGTATATATATGGGGTACTAAAATTGAAACAACCTCAATTTGTAAGGTTTTGAAGGTTGTAGGGTTAATTGAAGCCAATCAAAGAAAATAAAAAAATATTGAAAAGAAAAGTGCATAAACAAACTCTCCTAGTGCACATGTATGTTTTCTTAGTGCATAGTCAAGATCACACAAAGCATATCCTCCCACTATAATATTTGTGTAGCAGATGCCCTCGATACCAATTTATAATATTAGGTAATTTTGGAGCATTTATAAACCTAGTGCCATATGTGGGTCTGTATACCATGAGTAGTACTTATTAACATATGAGATTAAATGGTAATTTAAGGGTATTAATGATGAAGCTATAAAGAAGTGTGAAATAATCATGACTCTGAATGGAAGAGCACTTGAGTTTATATACCATAGAGATATCAGTTAGGCAAATTTATAAAATATTAAGGAGTGAATTATCATAGAATTTAAAACAAATAAATGTACAAGTCAGAATATCCTTGACCTAAAGGTGATTAGGTAGAAGATACAAGAATTAGTTTATGATCATGATCATAGGTTCTCAAATGTTATGAATAATTTGGATTTTTCCCTTGAAGATAAAGATAAATTTTCATGGTTTTTTGAAGGACTACACTTTAGGATGAGGTTTTCTATAGTGCATACTCAAGCTTCCAATAAGAAAGATGATACAACTATTGCTATCTAGGTGTAGGAAATTAAAGATTATGGGGAAGCTCCCATAGTGGGTTCTAAGATTGAAAATACATTGAAATCTTTTATGAAGAAGATGGGAGAGTATGATGAAGCAAATAAGCTTAAGATAAGTCTATGGTGTATGGAGTATGGAAAAAAATGACATCACAAGAATGATTATCCTAATATTAAGATAAATTTCAGTAAAATATATAGAATATTGGGGCACACAATAATGTAATTCCATCTCTTTAAATAGTATATAAAACTCCACTATTATTTGTATTGGAATTTTTGTAAATTGCACAATCATGATGAAAATAATTATATGGATTTAAAATATCTCAAAGAAGGTATTACAAAGAATGTATTCATCATCACTGCACAAGTATCCTTGATAAATCATATGATTCCTAGCCTAGAGGTCGATAAGTGTTGTGTGAACCAAATAGGTCCATAATAGATTGCCAATTTGCCTTAATACCAGCCTCAAGGTTTGATCAAATTGACTCTTCCTTCACTAGGTCGGACACCTCCATCACTAAAATACTAGTACTCAGCACCTTGGAATCTAACAATGACATAACAATAACAAATTATTTGGACTCAACCAATTACAAAACAATAATATGGGATTAAAGATAATAACCATAAACATTAGAAATAGAATACAATACATCAATAGGGAGGATATAGAGGAGGATATTAGTCAAATAGAGGAGGAGATATGGGAGGATATAGTAGAGGTTATTAAGCTGGAAGAGGAAACAATTATTAACTCTCTCATTTTCAATGTTACTTATGTGGAGAGTATAACCATGTGTTACACTATCATGTTTTGGAAATGAAAATAAAATAAAAGGCCATAATGAATGTTAACATGGTGAATGTATAGCCTAAGTAGGATGCATTTTTGAATGCCATTATGAGACACCAACACGTAGAGAGAGGATTACCTCTTCTCAAAATGCCTTAAGACTAGGGAATAATAAAAGTGAAATAGGATAAATATTTAGACCTAGATATAGAAAATAGGTTGATGTATAAAACTACATAGATGTTAAAGAATATTCAACACCAAGCCACTATTGAAGGAAATGATACAATAGTAGATGCCCAAATGTATTATTAGATTGTTAGCATTATGAAATATGATGGAGTTGTTACTGCACTAACATATTTACTAAATTTGATTGGTACACTACACAATAAAGATATTTCCAAGAACATTAAACATCTTCTACATTATTTACTACAATGTGTGTATCAATGGAAATATAAGATATAAAAACTTTTTTAGTATCTAAAAACAAAGAAGCCATGAGATGTGGATGCATGAAATGATATTGAAGTTTTAGTATTTGAAATTCTAAATGATATCTTTGATTTTGGAAGCACAACTAACATGACCCCGAGGTCTACAAGGGAGGTGATTGGACAACTAGTTATTAGTTATATCCTAGTGACTCAAAATTTAATAGAATATAGAAGAGTTAAACCTATTGGTTGGTAGGAATACATTGATATCAATGTCATAAAATTGAGCCTATGAGGTGACTTTGAATTCATAAATATGAAGGTAATATAAAATCACTATTCTACACTAGTTGGCAAGAAATGGGCATATGATGGTCAGATGACTATTAATACTAGGAAAAATTATTTAGAGGTGCATCATGGAGATAAGATTTTAGTCATTCCTCTAAATAATCCACATAAATCTTGCATCATTCTAGATAAACTAGAGTCTACTTATGGATCACAAGAAACCAACTGGATGAAGGTAAACTCTAAGGAGAACCTAAAAACTCTACATGTAACTAAGTGTAATTTATTATATGGGCATAATAAACCTTAGGTGTAGTCTTTACTCACTAAATATTTTAAGACATTTGAACAATGGAATCCTAAAACAATAATTACTCAACCACTAACACCTCAAGTTTTTCATATAAGATTGTGTCTCCATGTCTTCTAAATCTCCTACTCACTTAGAAATTGATTTTTTCTATCAAGAAGATGATCATATGTAGTATTATATAGAGCCAACCAAATAAGGCACCTTGCCTTGGGAAATAACTTCATTTTTAAGTGGAGACTTAGATATGTATCTACTCAACTGGGCTTATGGTGATCATGAAATATAGCCTATTAGTATGGTATTCACCAATAAAGTACAACTTCTACTATACTTTACAAGCAAGGATATCAATCAATTCATTATGTCCCTACAAGTTCATTTTCCTATGATCAACCAGTGGGTTAGTGCCTTCAATTATTATTTGAAGAGAGTTTTAGTGACATGTTGGACAATTCATATAAATGATTATCTCAATTATGATGATTCCTCCAAACTTATGATTAGTATATTTTAACTAACATAGGTAATCAAAATTAATTTGAATTTATTTTAGGAAGGTGAGTACCCTAAAATACATATCTATAAATGTGTTGTAGTTTGGATTGAAGAACCATTGGCACTCTTTCATTACATACTTTCCCCTTTACCATCAACTTGGTATATGTATCAAGAAATCAACAAGGAGATAAAGCAATGGGCATAGGTTCATATTGACTTCATATATACTTTTGTTTTTGAATATGAGAATTTTATGGTTCATAATGTGCTACCCAAAATCAAACATTTCCTATGCCATGGGTGCATAAAGGATTTAATCACCATGATGGAGACTACTGCATAAAATAACATAGATTGTGATCTAAATAGAGAAATACAAAGATATAAAGCTACCATGATGGAAGAACAATATATTACCCATTTGTGCCATCAAATAAATGATAAAGAGGAGGAAACTAAAGATTCAAATACTGATGGTGATATTTATATGTAATTTTATTGAACTTGAATGGATAGTAGAACCATTAAATAATCTAGTTGTAAAACTCATTTTAGAAGAAAAATTGTGTAACATATAAATTTTGAAGCATGAAGGCAAATTAATTCTAAAAGAATATATAACTAAGGAAAAGTGAAATATTTATCAACACCCTATTAAAAATCATGTGGAAAACATCAAAAGGATATTTCTAAATTAGCACATATGGGTGACTATTGGATTGAATCCAAAGTTCTAGAAGGTATGCAACTCTAGTGGGATTATCAATATGTGTTTCCCATGAAATTTTCAAAATTTAGAGAAGTAGATCTTTCCCTAGGTGAAATGCATATCAATTTTAAGGAGTGAACATAACCCATAAATAAAAGTTTGTATAAGTTGAATCCAAACATGAAGTTGAAAGTGAAGGCTAAACTAGACATAATGTAGGAAGTAGGTATAATCTATCCTATAGAGAAGGTAGATTGGGGTAGTCCCATGGTAGTGCATCCTAATAAAATAGGGGAGATTAGAGTATGTGGTGACTATAAAATTTTGAATGACACATGTGTGAATGACCCATTTATGATTCCCTTTGCAGATCAATTTTTGGAATCTAGCATAGGTCATGAAGTTTGCTCCTTCACATAAGGGTTCAGTGGGTATCATAAAATACCCATCATAGAAGAAGATAGATATAATAATTTTTTCCATATAATAGGCATAATTTTCCTACAAGGTAATGCCTTTTGGTCTCAAGAATTCACCTATAGTTTTTTCTATAGCATTCATGATTACCTTTAAAGAATTCATTCATGACTTCTTGGAAGTGTATTTAGATGATTGAACAATCTTATCTTTGTTTAAATATCACTTGTACAAGATTAAACTCATGATAAAATTTTATTTAGCTTTGTTTATTTCCATAAATTTGAAAAAAATATTATTTTTTTACACCTTTTGGTGTCCTTCTAGGTCATGTGGTGTATAGTGAAGGGATTTTGGTAGACTAGGCCAAAATTTTAGTAATTGTTAGTATGCTCCCACCAGTTAGTTCAATGGAAGTGTGATCCTTTATTTGACACATAGGTTATTATTATAAGTTAATCAAGGGATATTCATCCATTTATTCTCCATTGGATTATTTATCACATAAAGGTATAATGTTTGTCTAGACCTTTGAGTGTCAACCAAATTTCTTAGAACTAAAGCAGAGATTGGTCACTATGCCTATTCTAGTTCTTATAGATTAGAGTATGCCCTTTCATGTGCATGCTGATGCTTCTAGTATCACAATCAATTTTTTTCTTTCATAGCTAGGAGATGGTAGGCTAGACCACCCCATACATTTTGCAAGCCAAAAGTTGTCTGACACAAAAAATAATTACACAACAACTAAAATAGAAACACTTGATATAGTGTTCAAACTATAGAAATTCAAACATTATCTTCTTTTGAAACCATTTTATTTTTCATATATCATAAATATCTTCACTACCTATTCAATAATCATATGCTTAGAGGATAAATTTCAATATGGTTGATGCTCTTTCAAAAATTCCAATTTCACATCAATTTCAAACTAGGTAGATAAAATGTTGGTTTGGATCATCTTAGTTGCATCATTAATGGGTAAGATCCATTAAAAATAAAGGAATATTATCTTGATTCCCATATTTTTCAAGTTTCTACAATGCCTAATAATTTTAAATAAATTGTTCATTTCCTATAATAAGGAGTATTCCTTGTGCACTGTGAAGAAAGAAAAATAAAAGCAATTTGTCACCAATTTTTTTCCATATGCTATTATAAATGGGTATTATATCTTCTAGGGAAGGATGAAGTACTGATTAGGGTAGTTTTATAACATGAATTTTCATAACTCTTATATAAATCACACCAAGGAATTACAAGAGATTATTTTTCTATAGAAGCTACTACAAGCAAACTATTATACAATGGATTATGGTGGCTAAATATTTTTTAGGATGCACATAGAGTAGCACATAATTATTATTTATGTTAATTAATGGGTAAACCCCACCAAAAGGATGAAATTCCCTTTCAACCTTTATTATCTAAGAAACCTTTTGAACAATCGGGCATCAATTTTTAGGACCTATCAATCCCCTAAGTAAATAGAGAAAATCTTAGTATATTATCACTATGATAGACTAATTTACCAAATGGGTTGAGGCTACTATGAAAATAAAATATGGGTTTAAGGATGCAATAAATTTCCTTTACAATAATTTTATCACATGGTTTGGACATCCCATCGATCTTGTCAATAATTAAGGGACACACTGAACAATACTATTAAAGATCTTACTAAAGAATTAATTGTTTCCCATCACAAAAGTATTGTATACCGTCTAATGGATAAGTTGAGGATTCTCATAAAGTGTTAGGTAAGATGTTGACAAAGATATATGATGTCAAGAGGGATGATTGGGAAGATAACATTCCTCAAATTCTCTGAGCTTATCAAACACAATATAAGAGGGTTATAGGTTTTAATCCATTTCAATTGGTCTGTGGGATTGATTTAGTAATGCATGCATTAAAATGGTTATGAGACCAAGGAATCATGAATATCTCACAAATATGCTTCTTAAATTGAATTATATGGATGAGTATTGATGTAGAGCATCTTAGATGTAGGAAGTTCATAAACAGAGTTAGAAAGCATGGCATGACAAGAACTTATGACATAAGGAATTCAATAAAGATCAACCAATTTTTTTATATGATAGTTACTTCAAAGAATTTATAGGTAAATTATAGATCAAGCGGAAAGGGCCTTATATTATACATGAAAATTTCAATAAGGAAATGTTATTCTAAGTGATCTATAGGGAATCGATCTACTAGGGTGGGTGAATGGTTGTAGGCTTAAGCCCTACCAGCACTAATCTTAATTAATCTCTTTCTACTAAAAGAGTGGGTTATAAGTGGCACCGAGTATATTCAAATTTCCCATTTCTATATCTATTCTTATGTCTTTCTTTTTGTATTTGTGTGTGTGTGTGTGTGTGTGTGTGTGTGTGTGTGTGTGTGTGTGTAGGTTAGATTCTCTTTTCATCAAATTTTGGAATTATTGGTGGTCTATATTAAACCCTGGCTAGGCAAGGCATTGTTTAGGTCCTCTACCTAGATCTAGTCCTGTATGGGACTGACCCCAAGCTATTAGTATCCTATAATTGGGTTAAACCTATAGTATTTTTAATGAGACTAGCTCCTTTAATGCATTATTTTATCTCATTTCCACTACTAGAACCCACTAATGACCAGGGAAAAGGGAGAGAGATATAACATGAAAAGGAAACCTAAGAAAAATATGGTCATTCATGTAAATTATGGTTGATATACTCTATTTAACTCTAAAAACACTAATGAAGTAATTAAAATACTAGAACTAGGATTCTAAATATCTATCATACATTAGTATTTCATGCAGAGGTTCTCTAAATGATCAAAAGTTGAGGGAAGTGATGGAGAGATCTAGTGCAAGACACTACACATTCAAAGTATCCACATACAACTTCAATCAAAAGATATTTGAACACTAAACATGACCTACATAAAAAAATCAACTAGTAACTAGGTGAGATTAGGACTTGACAAGGGAGAGGTTTCTACCACATATGTAAATCAAATTGACATGTACACACTATACAAAAATAGTGAAATCTAAAATAGTCTTGTTTTCATCTCAAGAATTTACAATCTCCATCTTCATAGAGTTTAATCATACCTAAGAGAGGGATCAACAAGATACGTTTTTGGGCTCCAAAGCCTTTATATATAGTAGAAAAGAAGAGAGAGAGAGAGAGAGAGAGAGAGAGAGAGAGAGAGAGAGAGAAGGGAAAAAGGTGTAAGAGAGTGTAAAAAGATATCCTAGTCATTTGGTGGTATCTCATTAATTGCTTTTTATATACATGCCCTCTTCCAAAAAACAAGAGATTTTTTCTCCAATAACCTTTGAGCTCCTTTCATTGGCTAGTGTTATCTCATTAATTGCTTTCTTCATACATGCCCTCTTCCAACCAACTAGAATTTTCTTTATCTAATAACCTTTGAGCTCCTTTCATTTGTTGAGAGATCCCACTAAAAGATAAGGGTTTATTTTGCATGATGACAAATTCTATCTGGATAGAATTGATGCCCTAAATACTTCTCCAACTACCTATTCACCACCTTGGGACCCTAAGCCCACTTGAATCATTCAAGAAGATCAAATCCTCAAATCTTGAAACTAACATAGCCATGCCATGAATAGTAGTTGGTACCTACTTTGTAGATGATAGAGCCATGATATATAAAGAGACCGTTTGCATTGATCACATATCTGATTGATTTCCATATATAGATCATAAGTCCTTTTTATATATGGAAAACCTGTCTAAGATTATTGGTTTTCCTATACTTATCATATTGATGAAAACCTATAAACTGCATAGCCCATTTTATGGATCCAAATGGATCCAATAGACCCATTCTATCTATGTAATAATTGAGAATTCACCATATTCATAGATCACTTTAAGAATGGTGACCATAATCATATAATGAACCCTACAACCTATAAAATGTTGAACCAGAAGTCTATATTGATATTTAATGGCATCCCTTTATGTTATTAATCACCTTGGCTACAACACTATGTCTTTTTCATGGTATTTGATTAAGCTTCAATGGCATCATGTGCCCTTTGAAAAGTTTTCCCTTGTTTGACCTTGGTCATGTATTTGATCTACAGAAAGTACTTTAGCTTCTTAATCTTTAATTTCATTGGTTATTGATACTAGCTAGCTCCAATAAAATTACACCAAAATATTTTTTCTCTCATTGGTCTCATAGATCCTTGCTATCAGATCTTGACTCTTTGACCTCATATACACCATAAATTTCTTTCATGCAAATAAACACAGTCCATGGATTTATATCCTATGACTCATTTGACATGTTGACTTGAGATCTCACCACTAGATAAAGATGTATGAAATAATGTGGACCATTGGATTTGCCTAGACCCACCATTTAAACTCAAATAATTGTAGTCATATAAAATGTGAAAATTGGTAGCTTAAGCATGGCTTGTGACACACAACCCATAGGTCCCTCTTGTATGCTCTCATGACCCTTATATCCACCTTTTCACTAATTACCAATCATCTATAGACTTACAAAATATAATTATAGCTTAGCCAGGTTGCTTTTCCCATACCCTCAAGACAATAGTTCCCAAGTTAGACTATAATTCTAGACCCTAGGATGTCCCATTTTCAATACTCTTATCCAATCACCTTTCAATCCTAGATGAAAATTTTGATGATAATTTTATCCTAATTCCTCTTCTTCATTACGGCATCCTAGCATGAATGCATCTATCCCATGACCAATAGATCTCTATAAAATCCCATTCAAAGTTCATATAGAAGGGGTTGGAAATTATTTCAAAATCAAGCAAGAATACAGGTAAGACTACTCAATCACATTTCCCTATTCTTTACATACAACCATCCAAAATAGCCACAATCTTATTCAAACCCTCATACCAGTCCCTAACCACCTCAAACACACCTATTTTAGCATTTCCACATCTTCATTACACTATTACATAAAACACATCAAGTGGGAGATCTAAATTTGGCTTGATCCCTCTTTATAGTATTGGTATGTTGGAAACATGCCCACACAAGTGGTGTGGATAAATTTTCAATGCACATTACACAAACTAACCCCCCTCTTTCTCCAAGTTTTCATTCAAGTTCAACAAAAGGAAGATATAAGGTTGGAGATTAAATCAACTCTACAAAGAGCTCCATTGATAGACAAGACAAGAAATTTCATAGGTATACTAATACAAAGATAGTAGACAAAACCCAAAAAATACAAATCTCTATGATTAGTTTAGTTAATAGTGATAGGACTTGGACTATAACATTATACCTCAAAGTGTCCTATTTTTGGTGCTCCTATCCTTTCACTGAATGAAAGCCAGATCTTGATTTTTGATAGTGTCCCAATCCTACACAACTAGTACCAGCTTCTATTTCATTTGTTTCAGTCTTGTTTAAGCTAAGTTAAATTTCTTCTCACTTATTACTATTTTTAGAAAGGTTTAAATCACAATCAAATTATACAAATCACTATCTTAATTTATTGCAATATATTTTACTAATTTAATTAACTTAGACCCTTAACTAAATTGGGAATAAAACTATAATATTCCCAAAATATTTTAATCATTTGGTGAACCCGAGTTACTTAGTTTGCACATAAAAACCTTGAAACACTAAGGTAAATTCCTTGCTAATTTTTCCAGTAGTATTATGATTTTTTACCTGCATATTTAAAATAAAAAATTAGCATTAATTTTTAAAATCCCATAGTAATTTAAAAAAATATTTCTAACCCTAGTTGCATACACTAGGTCCTTTCAAATTAATAATTTTTCCAATGTTTTTCTACCTGCATATTTAAATAAAAAATTCACATCAAATTTTAAAATTCCATAGTAAATTATCAAAATATCATATTCAAAATCCTAGTTGCATTTACTAGGTCCTTTTAATTACTTGAGGTATCACCTTACACCTAAAAATAGATTTCACATAATAAAAAATTGGATCTCACTTATTTACAATATTTCTTGTATTTCTTGTAAATAATAAGGAGATCATACTCAATCTTTTCATGTACATGAATGATGAAGTTTACCGTATGTTAGTACAAAGTTTCACTCTTTGAATTGCATGCTTAATTTTCATAATATGGGATTATATTAAGAAAGGTATTGTTAAACATAGTAAGATCCTTCCCTTTCAAAGCAATTTTTACTTCTCTTTAGTACAAAGTTTCATTACTTATTTCTATCTCTCATATGCAAAATTTTTCAAGTTTACCTTGCTAAACATATTAGAAATACCATAGCATATGTAGAAGTTTGTTATGAATTCATTCAACATTTCATCCTCTCTATCCCTTGCTATATATCTCTCATATGGAAAAAATTTCAAGTTTGTATTGCTAAACATATTGTAAATATCATATCACATGTCAAAATTACTTATGCATTAATGTACAAATCCATGTTATCTTTCCCTTAATTGCTATCTCTCATGTGGAATGCTCTTTATAAACATATTGTTATACAACTTATAACTCCAAATTCATGAATTTCATTTCATATTCATGATTTTTACCTGGATGGATATAACTCATTGGCTACTTTTGAGTATTTCCCTATCACTACTAGACACAAGAAAACACTAGTGGGCATATCTATCCCTCCCCCTTTCAAAATTGGTACAGATATATCTTATCCCACACCTACTACCAACTTTTTTCCTATAGTAGATCATGTGGTACATGTTATCACCTTAGTTTATGAAGATAGGCATGTCAATTACACTCATGGCTATAGCTTTATAACTCAGGTTAGCACCCCTTTTGATATAGTTTTAGTTCTCAAGCTCCTTCAATAATTGAATGTTTATAAATATATATTATATGAAACCCTTCATAATACTAAAATTATTATTTATATTTAACTAGCTTATGTTGACTCTATACTCAACACAATGCAATGGAATAAACAGAATATTTACTTTAAGAAAGAGTATTTAACCCCATGACACATCATTTAACAACATCTACCTCTATATATTCAATTAAGAATCAATGATGTGGGGGTAAAAAGAGTGTTAGTTGATAATGGTTCAGGACTCAACAATTGTAACATTTATTTTTTGTAACATCTTAATATATAACCTCAAGATTTAGACCATTCTAACATGAACATTAGAAGTTTTGACAACATCCCATGGAAGTTCATGGGTCAAATAACACTCAATCATACCTTAGGGCCTAAGACACTACCAACTACTTTCCAAGTCATGCTAAATGATCTCAATTATAATTTATTACTTGGTCAGACTTGGATTCATTATATGCAAGTTGTCCCTTCTATACTCCATGCTTGTCTAAAATTTAGTCACAAAGGCTATATCTACATATACCTAATATATAAAAAAACATTTTAAATACTACCATGTTGTCAAATTCCCATAAAATTATATTTTTCAAAAAAATATTAGAAATGTACCTACACAACCCATTACTCATAGTGCACCCTCAAACCATGCAACATATCAAACAATTCTAGGTTTTGTAATAACACCAACACCAAATCACCAATTACTTCCCCTTTTGCACATAAATGTCTTAATAAGATGGGATATCATGGTAAATTTCTTGGAAAGAATAAATAAGGAATCATCAATCTTGTCATGGAATCCACACAACATGGAAAGTAAGGGTTAGGATATCAACTTACCCTTCTTCGTGATAAACCTTCTTCCATTGGTTTAAAGCATATAAAGTTTTGTCCACCCATTACATTGGTAGACCACATTGTTATTCATATTTCAACATTATCACTGATATATCCTGATCTCATTGATGATAAGGTTTCCCTAGATATGTTCACATTAGATGAATTCTCTAATGATGAATCCCTCGTACAATTTATTAGATCATACAAAAACCTCCCATCTTGATATCATAAAAATAGATTTCCTCACCACCCAAATTCCCATGCATACTTTGAATGAAATCTAGATTCTCCCCAAGAAATATGAGTTGATTTAGATGATATTATTCCTATAACCCCTTACACAATAGATCATTCCACATTGATTAATGAATAAATAATTAATTTCAATTATGGAACTGATCAGGATCCCTACATTATCATGTTAGACACTACCCTAAAAAAGTAAGAGGATTCATATATTCATAAAAATTTAATAGATTTTCTAGAACTCTTTTCTTGGTATTACTCAAATATGCTAGGAATTAATACATCTATAGTAATTCATCATATTCCCTTATACCTAGCTACTAAAAGAGTTAAAAAAAAGATTCACAAAATGTATCTTGAGGTGTCTCTCTTAGTCAAAGATGAGATCCAATGCCTCTTAGATGTTGAATTCATTCAACCATTAGCACACCTTGAATGGGTTTTTGATATTGTCCCCATAGTAAAACCCAATGGACAAATCTAGTGTTGTTCTGATTCTCAAGATTTAAATCAAGCATGCCCAAAAGAAGATTTTCCTTTACCTAAAATTGATAGAATTATAGATTTCATAGCTAGATATGAAATTTTATCATTTATGGATGGATTTGTATGATACAACCAAATTAAAATCATTGAACAAGATAAAGATAAAACATCTTTTACAACACCTTCAGGCACATTTTGTTACATTATCATGCCTTATGGATTAAAAACATAGTAGCCACATATCAATGTATCATGACTCATATATTTCACAACTTGATTCACTATACTATCAATGATTATGTCGATGATATATTAAAAAAATACAAACAATGACAACATCATGTTATTGATTTATGAAAAATATTTTAAAGACTCAAGCAATATAATGTCCAATTAAACCTAAATAAATGTGTGTGTGGAGTTATATCAGGAAAACTCTTAGGTTTAATTATTTCTTAATATGTCATAGAGGTTAACCCTAATAAATTCAAGTCAATTATCGATATGCCACCGCCTATGGACTTAAAGAAACTTTGATCCTTTTAAGGCAAAATCTAAGAAATCCACCATTTTGTACCTCAACTTATTGATAAAAATAAGTCATTCACTTGATTATTAAAGAAAGATACAAAGTTTGTCTTGGATCAAGCCTCTCAAGGAATCTTTGATACAATCAAGCAATATCTTCTTAATACACCTGTTTTAGTACCACCTATACTTGAGAGACCTTTCCTCCTATATATCTTAGTAACAGATCATACATTATGTGCACTCTTAGCAAAAAATTATGATCAACATATCAAGTGAAATTTATTACATTAGTTCCACATTAGTTGATTATGAAAAAGATTATTCTATGATATAAAAACTATGTCTAGCATTAGTTTTTTCCATACAAAAACTATGACATTACGTATTAAATAATGAGACTTAGGTTATCAAAAAATAAGATCCCTAGAAGTTTATCATGGAAAAACCACATCTCTCTAGTCTCATTGATAAATGGGTCATGTTATTTATAGAGTTTGACTTAAAAATGGTTCTCAAAAAATTAATAAAGGGCCATTTCATTATAGACCATTTAGAAATCACACCAATCCTGGACACTAATCCTATTAGTGACACATTTAGAGATGATTTCAATACCTATTCTACTCATTATGATACTTATACCATGTTATTTGATGTTTCTCGATGTTCATCCAATGTGGGGGTTGGCATTGTCTTTGTCAACCCTTCTAGTCACATAGTTCCTATTGCATATCAATTAAGTTTCTCCTAAACTAACAACACTAAAGAATATGAAGCACTTATCTTAGGTCTATTTGCCACCCAATCCCTCCAAATTATATCTATTCAAGTTTTTAGTGATTCTCAACTTATGGTCAATCAAGTCAATGATGTCTATCAGACAAATTAAGAACATCTTATCCCAAACCAAAATATGGTACAATGTTTATCATCATACTTTGACTACTTTCCTATAAAAAGTATACCAAGAAAAGATAATCAACATGGAGATGTAATGATAAGTGTATCATATTTTACTATTATTGACATTAATGATGATCAAGTTATTTTCATAATTAAGTGATTACAATTACCATCAATATCTAATGCATATTTAATTGCATTATCTCTCTTAACCACTACACACAGTTCCATAGATATAGAATGGTTCTTTGATATCTATAACTTTCTAAACAAATATATTACACCAGACACTTTTTCACACAATGAAAAATTCAAGTTGCACAAACAAGTACTATACTATGTAATCATTGGCAGAGAAATTTCTAAATGATCCTTCAAAAGATAATTTCTTTGATGTTTGGCTTCAATAGAATCCAAAATTGCTCTTACATAGATACATGATAGTGAGTGTGGTGGTCACTTTAGTGGAAAGGCCATGTCACAAAAATTACCATGACAAAGATATTACTAGCCCACCATGGAAGATGAATGCTAACATTTGCAAAGATATGTGATAAATGTCAATGACATAGTAACTTACAACATGCACCATCACAACAATTGTAGCCTATTATCTCTCTATGTCTAGTTATGTTATGGGGATTTAATCTTATTATAAAAATTAAACCCAAATCTAATGATGGGCATAAGTTCATCATCATAGCTATAGAATATTTTACCAAGTGGGTAGAATCCATTCCACTCTAATATATCATAGGGGAGGACATTTGTATCTTCCTCATGACTCATATTATTTCATGTTTCAACCTACCTATCACCATCATGTTCGATAATGGAACATCATTTAAGAACAAAACTATCAATAAATTTTGCACAAAATATAAGATTAAAGACATGTTATCCAGTTCATATTACCCACAAGTAAATATTCAAGTAGAGGCTACCAATAAAACCATTAATAACATTTTGAGAAAAATAGTAACCAAATTTGGAGATGACTGGCATAATCAACTAGATTTTGCATTATGGGCTTATCGCATAAGTATTCATACACCTATAGGAGACACTCATTATTCACTCATCTATGGAATAGAAGAAATTTTACCATTTAAATTAGAAATCCCATCTCTTTGTGTATCCTTTAAATGTATCCTCACTGATCACTAGTAAAGTGAAAAGTGTCTACACCAACTCAAAAAGTTAGACCATACATGTATTCAAGCAGACAAAGATCATAAAATCTACCAACAAAGTTTACAATGGTCCTATAAAAAAATTCACACTAGAGAATTTTAATTTAATGATATCATTCTCAAAAAAAATATTCACAATGTTAATGCCAAAGAAGAAACCAAAGGAAAATTCAAGCCAAACTGGCTAGGTCCATACATTATTACCAAAAAGCTTATCCCTAAAGTGTATCATCTATCCTCACTTAAAGGAAATAAACTCAAAAATTCAATGAATATTATGCATACACATAGATTCCATGTCTACAATTTCATTTCACACATTGTACCATACATAATGTTTCAAAATTACTTGTATATAGCTACCTTTCAATTACTTATACATAGTTTCTTTTTGCTTACTTGTACATAGCTTCTTAGTATTTATTGTACATTGTCTCTTTATGATTTATTTTACATATCTCATCTCAAAAATACCAAAACATTCAAATATATTCCAAAATACCCAAAAAATTACAAAATTTCAAAACACAAAAACATTCAAATATTCAAAACTTCAAAAAACAATTCAATTGTATGCATTATCCATGCTTTACATTTTCACTACCATGATAGACTTACATTTTTTATTTTATGCTATTGTTTATGAATTTATCTATATTACCATGCTTCACTTGATCTTCTTTGAGTGTGTGGAGTGACTTTGAGATCCTTGATTGCTTCACTCTACCCATTGAGGGTGCATCTTACTTCTAAATTTGATACATAAATTGATATATTTACCCACTAGGGTAATCTTATATATGACTACACCATCCAAGTTATGTCATTCCTATACCACACACTCTAGTTATCATGTTGATGTACATTACTTACTAGTTTACATAGATTACTCTATTGATGCTCACTAGTATATAACACTCATGTATTTCTTAGCATATACCTAAGCTTATACTACATGTCTTGCATACTTTCACTTCTTGATTTGATTAGTTACATGTGATTGTATTTATGGTATATTACATGCTTTCCTTTATTTATTTACATAGATAGATGTGATTACATTTATTAGTTCTTATTTTTTCTCTTGAATGTGCATTAGGACATTTACCAATGTCCTTTGCTTCTATTCTTGTACACGCCTTAGGACATTTTCCAATGTCCTTTAACTATAATCTTTTCTATGATTGAGGCTTTCATGCCAACCTTGTTTTTTTTCTAATTATATGTGTCTATGGCATTTGAACATGCCTTATATGATTTATTTCCATTTTGTGTGACATGTGCTCATGTCCTTTATTTGCTTAGCCCCTTGGCCATTCTTCTATGCTTCTTTATTCTTTCCTTGTGTGCTTGTTTCTTGACTGGTTTTCAACTATTTAAAAGGACATGATCCACATCATGCATTATCTTGCTTTCTTAGATGCCATGATGGACATCATGTTCCATCCCTTGTTGATAACTAGTAACTAATTAGACTTCCAATTATATTTCACTATATTGCACATATTATTACATTGTTATACCTATCTAGGTATACCCTTGTTTATCTAAAAATCTCCATTACAAACCATGATATATCTTGAGATATCTTGTCGATTATCATTTCTATATCATGTATTCATGTAGAATAACACACTTGTAGGGCTCTTTTTTTTAGGGTAGTCATTGTAGGGTCTTCATTCCTACCCTCATAAAAGGGGGAAACAAATAGGGGTTGTTTCATAGAGATTAAATCTCCTACCGATTGAAAAATCAATTTATAAAACACTCAGAACACCAATCAGAGGTCAAATTAGGTAGAACAAACTAGAAAAAGAGTGATAATTCTAGAATAGTCTTTAGTTTCAATAAAAGACAATATTACTAGACATGGACAATAATGTTAGACACTAAGGTGTCTTGTTTTTACTACTCTTATCCAAACAAAAAAAACCCAAATTTTCCAAAAATAGGTAGAAAGATAAGCTCAACTATAGTCTTGCACATATATACTAGTTCAGATTTAATAGTTTTAGTACATTTTTTATTAGAAAACCCAGATATAGAGGGAATCATGCATATCATGATGGCTCTTGATTCTATTATTAGATTGGGAATTTGGTATAACATCTAAATCATAATCCATGTTATATATACTAATTATTGGGGGTAATGTGCACTACACATTGGTATTCTTTTCCTTTCAAGTTTAACATATTACCTATGCATTCTCAATAATTACATACTTTACTTCATCTATAGGTGGTTATTATAATTTTAGATTGTCTTTCATACAAGCTTAATCTCCACCTTTTTTTCAAGTTGGCCAAGATTAGCCTTATTTTTAGCACACATTCGACTATCCACTCCACATTGTTAGATTACAGTACATTCATGGGCTTTAAGAGCCATCTCCTATAAAAAAAAATTCATATTGATATTAGTTCATAGCTTCACTTCATAGGTCAATCACAGAGCCAAAGGACTAGTTATCCCTTGTATTCTTAAGCCACCTACTCAGAGGGATTGAACACATAGTCAAAACATTGATTAGCACATGCATGATCACATAGATTTATTTAGTGGATGATGATGGAGACAAAGGGCCAACCTTTATGTTATTGAGCCACTCCCAAGCAATTGAGCACTCATCTCCTTTCAAAATATTACTCTTGGTATAACACATACCCAATATTACTCAACATCATCGATCATCACTCAACATCACAACATATTTTGTATTGGTTCACATACCCAATGAAGTGTATTCATTCCTTTCTCTTCCCATCTCTCTTACCTAGATTTTTAGACATCCTTATTTTAGATATATCATATATATTAAGAATTTATATACTCTTTATTTTCTCTTGTATATTTACATTTCACAATGTACTCTCTCTATGCACACCCAACATCACATAGCTTCATGGGATTCACCCTTGTAGGTAAGTTAAGGTACACTTTCTATTTCTCCTTTATCCTAGTATTTTGCTTTGCTAAATCAATAGTATAAAGGGGTGGAAATGTAGTCATATAAAATATGAAAACTGGTAGCTTGAGTGTGGTTTTTAGTACCATAGGTCCCTATTGCATGCTCGCATGACCCTTCTATCCACCTTTTTGTTGATTCCCAATAATCTGTAGACTTTTGAAATCTAATTTCAACTCAACTAGGATACTTTTCCCATGACAAATCCATTCCCATAGGTCCCATATCATTAGGACAATATCACCCAAGCTGGACTATAGTGTTGGACCCTAGGGGGTCCCATTTTTAGTGCTTTTGTTTAATCACCTTTCCAGTTGAGATGAATATTTTCTCCTAATTCCTCTTCTTCATTATGTTAGTCTAGCATGAATATATCTAACCCATGACCAATATATCTCTATAAAATTCCATTCAAAGTTCATTTAGAAGGGGTTTGTAATTATTTCAGAAGAATAAAATAATACAAGCAAGATTACTCAAACATATTTCCTTATTCTCTACATACGGCCTTCCAAAATAGCCACAAGCTTATTAAAACCCTCACATTAGTCCCTAACCACCTTAAACACACCTAGTTTATAATTTTTGCATCTTCATTAAATTATTGCATAAACCACATCAAGTGGGAGAACTATATATGACTTGATCCCTCTTGAGAGTATTGGTATGTAGGAAGCATTCCCACACAAGGGGTATGGATACAAGTTCAGTGCATCTTACACACACTAACACCCCTTCTTTCTCTAATATTTTATTCAAATTAAAGCACAAGGAATATCTAGGGTTGTAGATTAGATTAGCTCTACAAAGAGCTCCATTAATAGTCAAGACTTGAAATTTCATAAGTAGACAAATATAGGGATATCAAACAAAACCTAGAAAACATAGATCTTTGTGACCAATTTGGACAATAGCAATAGGACCTAGACTATAAAATCAAACCCTGAAGTGTCCTATTTTTCTTACTCCTATCCTTTCACTTAAAAAAATTTATATCTTGATTTATGATAGTGTCCTAGTCTTGCACAACTAGTACCATCTACTATCTCAACTATCTCAGTCTTATTTAACTAAGTTACATTTCTCCTCACTTATTAGTATTTTTAAAAATGTTTAAATCACAATCAAATTATAAAAAATAGTTTATTAATTTATTGTAATATATTTTACTTATTTAATTAACTTAGAACCTTAACTAAATTAGGTATAAAACTCCAATATTCCAAATTTGATGTTTGTCTACATGTATTTGACATTTTCATGATTGTATTTAAGTTTTTTAAACCCCAATGGTTATTTTTTGTGTCTAAATTTGACATTCACTCTCCCATAATTTGAAGTTTACACAGATGTCAATGACATCTGCATGATCATCAAATTTTGTAACCCAATAGATAAATGTTTAAATTTATTTTGACATCCATGCAAATGTTATGTTCTATAGGTTAAACTTTGAATGCTTATAACTCAAGCTAGAGAATTTTCTAAGGCATGAAAATTTTATAAGATGATCTTGGCACTAAAAAATTCATGGAGTAGCAATCCTTTAGTGAATGGGGGATTCTTAAGTGAATATAAAAAAATTATCAAACAAGCTAGTTTGATCATTTTTTCATGACATCTTGGTGATGGTTTGGTCCTTCAAACTTGACAAATTTATCCTTTTATCATTCCTTCAAGGTTTTGATGGATTCTTAAGATTTATACAACCTAGTTCATGTTATTGAATGCTTGAATCATTATGAGAACCTACTGGTCTTTAAAATATACAACCTTAGACCCCTTTGCTAATACATTTGAACCACTACTTCATTAGGATATTTTCTCATACTCTTTGTCTAGGCAAAATATTATTATGTGTGCCAAAATGGACAACATTTCTAGTGACTTATAACGAAGCATGCCTGATATGATTTGAGAACCCAAATAATTTGCCTTGTCTAGGACATTGGGCATGGATTCTCTACATGGGTCCAACATATTGACATGGATCCAATATTGGTTGTCAATCTTTTGGTTAACCTCTTTTGAAATAAATAGGAACAAAAATGAACAAAACAACATAAAGTGCCCAAGGCACTTATGAATGGAAACATATAACTAAAGAAAACTAACCTAAATATAGAAAGTCTTGCAAATAAAGCATTCACTTGAAACAAAACACAAATAAATAAATGTACTAAAGTAGCACTTGGAGGAATTTTTAACAAAAATATCATAATATGTATAGCTTAAAACTATATATACCTTTTCTCCTATATTAAAAGGAATGTTTGATGACCTTCTTGTACCATGAGATGAGGAATTGAATGAGGCTACAACTTCTTAACCCTTGGTCTTGATGCCTACATGTTCTCTATGGCATCTATCAACTTCTTTAGCATGATGTTCAATGAGAACCAAGAATCTCCAAATAGGTGAGATATGTGCATCCATATAGTCTCAACTTATTCATATGGCTCCTCAACTCTGACCTCAAATGGTGGGTCAATATTGTATAACTTCTTGATTTCCACAATGTCCTTAATAAGACTAGGCTTCTTCTAAGCTACAATCTCTTCAATCTCATCTAGGAGCTCTACATAATCCACCCAATCCTAGTCATTTCCATCAATGGAAAAATATTTCTCTACCTTCTCAATTAATTGACCCTCAACTTGACAAAGATATTTAGTCTCTTAAAAGAGCTTCATTTATAGCTACTAACGGTCTTCTTCTTCAGAAATTCTCTCTACCTCAACAATAGTTCTATGTGAGTTGTCTTTATGGCTATCTTCAAAAAATTTATGAGATTGTACTTGATCTATATTAGATACCACAAGATTTTCTTCCAACCCTTGATTTTAGATAGCTAATATGTGATCATAAGGTTCTTGATAACTATTCTCTTAATGCAAATCTAATACTTCTTCTTGTTGGATCTCATCTCTAAATTGTACTTAATCCTATAACTCATCTTATTTGACATTATGAAAGACTAAAACATGATCACTCTTGTCAGGTGGTGTTTTAATAATGATCTCCTCTTCTATCTTTGATAATTCATCATCATCAGTTATAATTTCACTATGGAGTTCACTACTTACCTATTTAAGGAGTGACAAAGGATACTCTAGGGATGACTTCAAGAGAGATGAGATATATGTGACACCTTCTTAGTCCAACTACTTATATTTTATATTCATGTCATCCTCCTTTTGCATACTTCTATTTATGGGTTTCAAAGATGAAAATGACCTAGATTCCTATGGAGGGATGGATTGGGGTTGAGTATCTTTAGGTTTTCTTGACTGCATGATCTAAATCATAGATGGAAAAGCTAGAGGTCTTTCTTTACCCTTATAATTTTCATTTTCCTCCTCCTTCCTTATCTTCAACTCTAATTCTTTGATTTTCCTATCAATTTTTATTCTTGAAATAACTTCTCTTTAAGGTGGTCAGTGGCTTCATGAAGATAAGGAACACAAGAATATTCTTGAGGAGGGATGAGAGAGGTTTGCATAGATTTAGATTCTAATATAACTTGGTCTCTTAAATATATATTTGCCTTACTTTTCCCACCCCATTAATTCACCACTTAATTATAGCTTGGAACATTAAAGGACTTCTTAATGGGTTCTTGAGGAAGAATGGAGTCTTGGAGCTCAACAAAAAGTTGTTACATAATAGTCCCATTATTTCTTTGATAAGTCTCTTAGATTTAATTCTAAGAAGGGAAGGTCTAAGGAATACATGAAAAACTTGGAACACTCAAATGATAACTTGGGATGGCCTTTTGGGGAAGAATGGGTGGCACATAAGAAAGTTGAGGTAGTGTATATGAAGGCACATACTATTAGTGAGGTTAGACCTGCTAATCATCAAGGCCTTTTAACTTATCCTCAATGCTTCAAATGTAACCACTTACATCCATCATCTCTTTTGTCATATTTTTCCAATTTTCTCTCTCAATAGGTGCCTATTATTCTTTCACTTTCTACAATAACTCCCTCACATAATAGATCTGGTGAGTAGGGAGATCTTGTCCATACTATTTTTATGAGTGCAATTATAATGCATGCTTACCAAGGCTCACTAAAGTTTTTTAAGTGTTTTGGTATGGATGGATTATTATAGGGCTGGTAGGGAGCAATATTATGATGGGCTTATTGTTCATATGGAGGATCAGGATAATATTCCTACATGTATGATTGATATAGGTCCTCATATTACTAGTGAGGACCATAAGAAACCTATCAAGGCTCACCTTAGATTTTATAGGACTCTTGGTAGGGATGATTAGGCTCATATAGATCATGGGGATCATATTAATACTATTGATAAGGAGGTGGATAATAGGGTAATTTTCCACAATTCTCCATATTAACCTCATATGTCAAATGAGATACAAAAATTGACTAAGATCTTTAATGAGACATACCTAGTCTTCTCATTACCAAAAAATTGGATTCAAATTTACCATTAGTAGCAATTTTATTACTTCCAAAATTTGACCAGAGGAAAGATACACCAAGATCTTCCCACTCTTTTAGACCTTGGTCCCATCGGGCATGCTAGAACTATTGGTGGTATAGATTGCACCCTAGTTGGGAAAAGGATTTTTTTAAGTCCTATACCTAAATCTAGTCCAACATGGGACTAACTATAAGCTATGATTATCCTATAATGGGGTCAAGTCTCTAGGATTTTTAACAAGGTTAGCTCTTTTGATGCATCATTTTAGCTCATTTCCACTACTAAAACCCACTAATGACTAGGGAAAATGGAGAGAGATATAACATGAAAAGGAAACCTAAGATAAAAATGGTGATGCACCTAAATGATGGTTTATCCACTCTATTTGACTCTTAAAATAGTAATAAAACAAGTTAAAGACTATATCTAGGATTCCAAATATCTATCAAACATTAGTATTTCATGCAAAGGTTCATCAAGTGATCAAAGGTTGAGAGAAGTGATGGAGAGATATAATTTAATACACTAACCAATAAAAATATCTACATGTGGGCTTCAATCAAAATATATTTGAATACTAAACATGACCTAAATAACAAGATCAACTAGTAACTAGGAGAGATCAAGACTTGACAAGGGAGACGATTCTACGACATATTCAAATCAAAATGACATGTACACACTATACTAGAATAATGAAATCTAAAATAATCTTATATTTATATCAAGAGGTTACAAGCTCCATCTTGGTAGTGTTTAGTCATGTCTAAGAGAGGGATCAAAGGGATACATTTTTGGGCTCCAAATCCTCTATATATAGTAAAAAAGGAGAGAAAGATAGAGAGAGAGAGAGATGGGAAAAATTATAAAGAGAGTGGAGAAAGATATCCAAGTTATGTGGTGGTAGCTCATTGATTGATTTTTATATATGTTCTTTCCTCCAACCAACTAGCCTTTTATTGCTCTAATAACCTTCAATCTCCTTTCATTGGCTGAGTTATCCCAATAGAAGATAAGGGTTTATTTTTCATGATGAAAAAGTCTATTTGGATTGAATAAATGCCCTAACTTCTTATCTAAATACATGTTTTCCACCTTGGGACCCTAAGCCCACTTGACTTGTTCATGAGGATCAAATCCTCAAATCTTGAAATTGATAAATCCATGCTATGAATGGTGGTTAGTACTTACTTTATCAATTATAGAACCAAATTAATGGATGAAACCCTTTGTATTAATCACATATCTACTCATTTCCATATCGAGATCATAGGTCCATTCTATAGACAAAAAACCAATCTAAGATTATTGGTTTTCCTATAGTTTTCATATTGATGCAAACCTATAGACTACATAGCACCTTATTTATATCCAAATAGGTCCAAATAGACCCATTATATCTTTGAAAGAATTTATAATTCACCATATGGATGAATCCCTTTCAGAATGGTAAACATAGTTGTAAAATGAACCTTGAAAGATATTAAATGTCAAACCAGAGGTCCATATTGATCTTTAATGGCATCCTTTTATGTTCTTAATGACCTTGACTGAATCACTATGTATTTTTCATATTATTCAATTAAGTTTCAATGGTAGTATGTGCCCTTTGAAAATATTTCCCTGGTTCAACCTTGGTCATGTGTTCAATCTCCAAAAATTCCTTTAGCTTCTCAACCTTTAATTTTATTCGTCATTGATATCAGCTTGAGCCAATAAAATTACACCAAACTATTTTTGTTGTCATTAGTCCCATAGATCCCTACTATCAGATCTTGACTCTTTAACCTCATATTCATCATAGATTTATTTTATGTAAACAAACACAGTCTACATATTTAGATCATATGACTCCTTTGACATGTTAACTTTAGATCTCACCATTGGATCAAGATGTATGAAAGAACGTGAACCATTGGATTTACTTGGAACCACAATTTAAACTCAAATAATTGTAGCCATATAAAATGTGAAAATTGGTAGCTTAAGTGTGGCTTGTGACACCCAACCCATAGGTCCCTCTTGCATACTCTCATGACCCTTCTATCTACCTTTTCACTAATTCCTAATCATTCATAGACTTCTAAAATCTAATTCTAGCATAGCTAGGATAATTTTCCCATGACAAATATATCTTCCCAAGTCTTTTACCCTAAAGACAATAACACCCAAGTTGGACTATAGCATTGGATCCTGGGATGTCCAATTTCTAGTGCTCTTAGCCAATCACCTTTTGATCCCATATGGCCATTTTCTCTTTATTCCTCTTCTTCATTATGTTAGCCTAGTGTGAATTCATCTAACCCATGACCAATAGATCTCTATAAAAGTGAGTTCAAAATTCATTTAGAAGGGGTTGTTAATTACTTCAAAATAAAAAAAGAATACAAGTAATACTACTCAAGAATATTTCCCCATTTTTTACAAATAACCATCCAACACATCCACAATATTATTCAAACCTTCACACCATTCCCTAGCCACCTCAAGCACACCTAGTTTAGAATTTTTGCATCTCCATTACACTATTACATAAAGTACATCAAGTGGGAAAACTACATATGGCTTGATCCCTCTTTTGAGTATTAGTATGTTGACAACATGCCTACATAAGGGGTGTGGATACACATTCAATGCATCTTACACACACTAACCCTCCTTTCTCTAAGTTTTCATTCAAGTTCAAGAATAAGGAAGATCTAGGGTTTTAGATTAAATCAGCTCTAAAAGGAGATCCATCACTATTCAAGACTTGAAATTTCATAGGTAGACTAATATAGGGATAGTAGACAAAACCTAGTAAACTCAAATATATATGATTAGTTTAGAAAATAGTGATAAGACTTGGGCTATAGCACTAGACCCCAAAGTGTCCTATTTTTGATGCTCCCATCCTTTCACTAAATGAAATATAGATCCTAATTTGGTATAGTGTCTCAGTCTTACACAACCAGTAACAGCTTCTGTCTCAACTATCTTAGTCTTGTTTAAGCTAAGTTATAGTTCTCCTCATGTATTACTATTTTTAGAAAGGCTTAAATCACAATCAAACTATAAAAATCACTAACTTAATTTATTGTAATATATTTTAATGATTTAATTAAATTATACTCTTAACTAAATTAGAAATAAAACTCCAATATTCCCAAAATAGTTAAATCATTTAGTGAACTTGACTTCATTTTTGCATAAAAACCCTAAAAAACCTAGGGTAAATTCCTTGCTAAATTTTTATATAGATTTAAGAATGGTAAACATAATTATAAAACTTAGATTGGTATGCATCAATATCATTATTTTTATTTACCCTTCAATTGAGCTTTAATGGTGGCATGCACCCTTTGAAAATATTTCCCTAGTTCAACCTTGTTCATATGTTTGATCTTAAAAAAATCCCTTAGCTTCTTTGTCTTTAATTTCATTGGTCATCGATACTAGTTCAGGCCAATCAAATCCAAACTATCTTTTCTCTTATTGGTTCCATAGATGCCTACTATTATATCTTGAATCTTTGACATCCTATGTACCATATATTTTTTTAGTGTGAATGAGTGTGGTCAATTGATTTAGATGCTCTGATTCCTTTCACATGTTGACTTGATCTCGCACCATTAGATAAAAATGTATGAAAAAAAATAGACCATCATATTTGCCTAGACACACCATTTGAACTCAAATGAATAATTCATGAGACAAAACTTTGACATATGTGTGCTCATATTTAATGTCTATGTGAATGTATTTTATGTTTGCATGATCATCATTAAAAATTTTAAACACCAATGGTTATTTTTTGTGTCTAAATTTGATGTTTACATGCACATAATTTGACATATACAAGGTTTTTAATGACATCCATGTGACCATCAAATTTTGGACCCTAATAGATAAATGATGAGCTTTATTTTGACATATACATGAACAATTCATTCTATAGGTTCAACTATGAACTCTTATAACTTGAGATAAAGAATTTACCAGGGTATTAAACTTTTAAAGGACGATCTTTGCACAAAAAACTTCATGGTGTTAAAATCCTTAAGCTCATGGGTTCTTCTTGAGTGAAGATAAAATATTCTCAAACAAGATGGTCTGATCAATCCTACATGGCATCTTGGTGATGGTCTAGTCCTTCAAACTTGACAAATTCATCCTTTGATCATTCCTTTAAGGTTCTAATGGATTATTAAGATTTGTGTAACTTGGTTCATGCTCTCAAATTCTTGAATCTCTATGAGAACCTAATGGTCTTTAAAATTTACAACCTTAGACCCCTTTGCTAAGCCCTTTGATCCACTACTTCATTAGAAACTTAGACCATCCTCTTTGTCCATAAAAAAGCCTAGTATGTCAGCCAAAATGGCCAATAAGAACTATGATAAGAAATATAGAGTGTGACACATATGTGAAAATGAGTTTAGGCGCATCATTATTGGTCTTAATAGAAGAAAATGAAAGAAATTAAGTCTAATAAATGTATGGTTAAGTCACATCAGCCAAGATCTCAATAATATAATGGTCATCACAAGTAGTTAATGCTAGAGCCTAGCATTGATTGATCTAAAATTTACCAAATTGGTAGTTGATTAACATCATCAATACATGACCCAATAGAGATAAAAAATAATATAACAATGTAACTTGACACATGTACCAATAACTAACTACCTTTATTGTCAGATCAGATAAGATTTTCCACATCAACATTCAAATTGATATCAAAGGAATAGATTAGTGTAACATTTACATGGAAATCAAAATGCATGAAATATATAAAGGCACAAGGCTGCTAACCAAGTTTTAATTTAATTATTTAAACCATTCTACAAGCTAAATTTTTAGAGTTGAGCCAACTTATCCAACGTAGAAAGTAAAAAGATTTTAATTTTTAGTATTCATATACTATGAATCATTTATAACTCATAAAAAATTTAATAGATGTCCAGAAAGAATAAATGGGCATCAATATTTTGATTTGAAAGACTAAATATAATGATTTTAAGCTGTCTGATGACCTTTGAGCTGTAGAACAAAAAAATTTCCAACTAGATCTAGTAGATGCTACACAACCACTTACTCTTACATCCCCATATCATTTTTAGAACACTAATGTTGAGCACTTGCTTTGGATGCCTACCTTTAGTAATTTAGGGTAGATTGTGAAAATAATTCATGACTTCTATAATGAGGGAAACATTTACATCAACCAATATATCACTATCATCATCGACAACAAGATAATGGCTAAAACTTTAGGCATGTCAACATGGGGTGATTCTCTTACTCCCTACAAGTTAAGAATGTCTCCTATATTTTAGGAGGTTAGATATGCATATGACTTATGGGTCTATAGGAATCCCAATTGAATATATCTATATTAGTTATTGGACATCTTAGTTTAGTGAATTTTACATGCATTCTGGTAGACCACCAAGTCTACAAACCAAATACCCAAAGGAGTGGTCCACATTGCGCATCACATGATCCACTATAATAAGCTATTCAACCAGACTGAGTACTTTGTGTAAGATATGATTAAAAATATTGAAAAGTGCCACATAACTTATAAAAAGACCTTTCAATACCATTTTTTGATCTTTATCCTATGTTTCACTCAATAGAAGTCACTTTAAGGAGAAGTTCACCTAGACATTGACTACTAGCTAGTGTAACAATTTTATAATTTGATATTGACACCTAAGTGTGATGCTCTATATTATGATGTAAAATTTATTAAATGGTGGGTGAAATGTTTTTAAATTATTACTAAACACCCATGGGCACTACCAAACATCATGTAGTACCTAAGACAACATGTTGTTATCACTTTTCTTCCGAAAGGTATCTTAATTCATATACATGAGTTACCTAGATCACCATTTAGACCCATGACATAATTTGATACCATGGTAATGGTGAAATATAAGGTTTTCAACCAAAAATCATATGCATCTAGGCATGTTACACCTCTTAAAACCATACCACCTAGTGTAATAGTTCCTTCAGTGTAACTATAACTAAACGCCACAACCTCACAACATAAGAAAGTAAACTAAAATATTTTTACATAATAACAACCATAATTTCCACTAAAATACAAGATTATGAGTATAAAAACTTGGTTTTATGATCCCAAGGTACCATATATCACAAACACCTATGACCTACATCACATGGGGATTGATGAGCAAGAGGTCTAACAGGGAATGCTTGAAGATATGGCATGTAACCTATATGTGAAAGAGGAAGAGAAGGAGTTATTATTTTGGAAGGAAGTGCACACAATTCAAGTACATAATGAGGTCACTCCAATTATTTTGGTATAAATACCACATACCCAACATCCATCTTTATTGATACCATGTGAAAAAAGGCTAAACAAAGTAGAAAATAGCCAAACTCTTTGAGGAAAAACATTTCACCACTTCCAAACTCATTGATATATTTAATCCAATTCTTGATAGTATGTAGGAGACTCTAATGTGTAGACATATAACCTAATGAGAGTATGGGGTTTCTCATACTCTTAGAAATGCACATTTGGTAGGGTATCCACTATGGAAGAAGTACAACATTCTCCTTCCTAAAATTCATTACCAAATAAATTTAGGTAGGTTACTTTAGAGTAAAATAAATCATATGTTTCCAACTCTATTGTCTATCCAAGTGGTTCATCACCCATAGAAAAAGACCCTAATATCAAAAATTTAATACGAAATCAGCCTACAGCTGAAGATCAAAAGGCTTCATTAGAATAAGTAACTCACATAGCAGAATAACAAGTACATCAAGAAGAAAATAATTAATAGAAAGAGAAGGCCCAATAACATCAAGTTGAGCAAGCACACAATCAATCTAAAGAAGCTAAGGCCAATTAAAAGGCCCATGATGTATAAGCTCAACGATAGCAAGTTATCGAGGAAGTAAGGAAGGAAAAAGAAGCTACCAATGTAACAAAGTAGGTGTAGGAAATACACTAGAAAAATATGGGTGAAGATAAGAAAAATAAAGAGGCTTCACTCATAGTCAAGGCCAAGGAATAAAATGATAAACAATGAGAAGACACATAGGTATAGACAAATAAGGCTCTAGAGGATTCCACTCTCACCCAATAATAAGATGAAGAAGCTAAGAGGAAGAAAAAATAAGAAGAAGTTGAATCCTTGCATAAATAGTAGTCTCAAGCATAGGAATAATAATCACATGTAGCCAAATCATAGGCTAATCTAGAGGCATAAGTACCAGGTTAAGCCTAAACAAGATAAGGATGTTGTACTTGAAGTTCATAAAAGGAAGAAGAGTATGTGTAAAAATATAAGGTAGAGGAACATGAAAAGAAGAAAGTAGAGGAATAAGAATAAAAAAAAATTGATGGGATAGAAGCTAAGTCAAAAATAAATAGAGGAAACAAAGAGAAAATAAGATGGAGATTTTTTGTAGCATCTGAAGACTAAATAATACTATAATGTGTGGTATCAACAAGTGCCTGAATAGTAAAAAAATATGGGTCAGATTATCCAATACAATAAGAAGACAAATCCCTAGATACAATAAGTGATAAAAAATTGGGCTTGCCTTTATGAGGAGTCTATATCTAGGATGTTCCAACATTAGGTGCTTAGTGCATTACCTTTTCCCTTCTAATCATGACCATGCCATGACCTGTTCCTTTAACTACCATAGGAAATTTGGTAGCCTTCCCACTTTATCAAGAAGAATCATTAGATGTTTCTAGGTAACCATTGAGGAAGTAGTTGTAGGGCACTATGGTGTTTCAAGAGTCCACATAAAAGGCCATCTTGTTATAATAGGAGGTTGATCAAACTAAGGTCAAGAACATTATATTACAAACATGACTTTAGGAAGCTACAAAACTTATCCAAAATACTTATCTAGATTTGGTCACTTGATCAATTGGGGAGCAAGTAATGTCCAAATAGTATAGACTCAATAAACTTGTCTGTTAATTAACAAAAGATTGGTGCATAACACATAAACTATGCACATTACAAACATTGAGAAAGGATGTCAAGGGCAAGGCTGACACACTCATCACTTTTCTAGCTGACACACTCATCACTTTTCTAGAGGAGTACCAAGGTATGCTCAATTCTACCATAGTTTATGTCTACCAAGTTGCATGTAGATTTCTTTATTGAAAGCAAAAATTGAATACTACATTATCTATTTCCAACATGGAGTTTTCAAAGGATGACAGAACTAAAGAAACCATGATAAGCCACACTAAAAATGTGGAGAAGATGGATGTATCACTCCAATAATAATTAAATTCCAAGGTTAATGTGTACGATAACATTATATAATTTTATATCCAACTATTACACAATCCTTTTGTTAGCCTCGAAGCTCAATACATGTATACAAGATGAATTAGTTTAATGGAAAGATTTAGATAAGGGTTATGAACACCAACACCACATTGAGAATCATTGATGATGAAAAACTCAAGTAGATCATTGGCTACCAAGTTCCATTTTCACCCTATTTTGTTTGGTATAATAAGTGATGTTGGATTTGAATGCATATAAAAGAGATCTAACTCCTTTCTCTAACTCAATTTTGTAATTTATGAATACACCTACTTATAGGCCTCCTTTATATCTCCAAGAGATCATCATAAAGTGTAAGGCTACTTAGTCCCAGTATAAAGACTCTTCCATTACACCTTCCTATGTGTCCATGTTACCACCTTTGAGTTAAGTACTATGTTAAGTATAAGTATTGTAAATTTTGTTTTAGGGAAGACTTAGTAAGCTAAATGGGGATAGGTTGTTTGAAAAATCATAAAGGGTGGCCACGAGGTTATGCCAACGTACTAAAAACTAATAAAGGGTGGTAGGCTGGTACACTACTTAATTGAAAACCCAACAGGGAAGTTAAGTAGTGCACAAGAGATGAAATTTGGAAATGACACTTTGAGTGATTATTTTTACTCACACTGGTCCAACCATTTCTTCATCTCCCTATAATTTATACATTCTCAAATATCTTATGATGTTATCTCAAGATGAGACAACATTTTAAGTCCAAGAAAGTGTTGGTAGAATAATTTGGATCGTAAAGTTGTGTAATATATTTGTTTGATATTCCTATGATATGCACTCATTTTGTCCTTGTATAGCATATTTTCTTGTATCTTAATGAGCTGTAATAAAATATAATATTAAGATACTCCATTTTTAGCACTAAGTAAAAGATGAAGATGAAAACTCATATATTGGAAACATCTATATATACTTTTATTTGTAAGAAGAAGAGGGTTTTGCTTTTAAAAGAGATATAAAGATTATCTGGTTATAGCTACCTATATGATTTTTTGTTATGTTCTTTTCATGAAATATCATGTGTAATGTCTTGGTTACTTTCTATATGCACTATTATTAATGTATTGTTTCAATCTATACAATACTAGTTGTTCATAAATTACTTGATAACATTGCATAATTAATGCATCTTACATTTCTATCATCCATTTTTTTGTATTTTATGATAAATTGTTTTGTGCACATGAAGTATCTTTTACCTATCCTCATCCTTAACATGTTATAATTATTTAGGAACCTATTTATGTCAAAATAACCTCATTTATAAAAAAACAAGGACCCTTAAGTCAAATTAAAAAAAAATCATTTCTTAAAATTAAAAAATTCACTTGATCAATGTGTCACTAGCATGTTTACACTTTTTTATATTGAAGCTCATCCACACCATGGTCTGACTGACTTATTGGTTTATGATTTTATTTTGAACTTCTCTAATTTTATTATAATTTATTATTTGTGTTCAGGTTACAAGTTTGATATGGCCTTTTTTGAATAAGCTATATCTGAATTTCTTGATTTAATCTTAATTTGGTCCTTTACTAGTTTTTGATTTGTAGAAAGTCAAGTAAGTTCATTTAAAGGGTTATTTACCAATTTAAAAATCCTATGGATAGGTTTTAGGGACCCTATGAGGTGTCAAGAATGATTGGAGTAAGCATAGAAGTGCATGATATTCAGGTGGTTCCTCATTGTGCCCATCTCAACATTCTGATATGATGCTAGAAAATATGAATGAATAGTTGTTAATAGGTCATATTTCATACGTATATATGTTTAAAGAGAAATTATTAAATATATTTGTTCATATTCGTGCCTAGATCATACATGTCATTTTTTAGCTTCTGTGATGAAGCATGTCAAAAGTTATGGGTGTTCAAAGTTTCCCACTAAAGCATTTTTTATTATATTTTTCAGGTGCAAAATGAGCCTAGTAGGCATATTCAAGAAGTCATATCTCTCACGAAATTCAAATTCAAGACAAATGATAAAATGGTTTTGTTAAAACTCATTGAAATAAAATTTTCACAAATTTTGAGCTATGTGACATAAGCGACTCAAAATTTATGGGCATGCAAAATTGGTCTTCAAAGTATTTTGGTTGGTTTTTTGGGTCCAAATAGAGCCTACGGGCATATTGAACATGATATATATCTCATCTAATACCACTTAAAAACAAATGGTCAAATAGGTTTGTTTAATATCATACAAGGAACATTTGAGCAAAGTTTTATCTATGTGACATAAGCGATTCAAAAGTTATGTGCATACAATGTTGGCCTCCAAGCCATATTTTGCAGTTTTTCTTAGCCAAATTTTTAGGGTGCAAATAGAGCCTAGTGAGCATATTCAACAAGCCATATCTCTCATGAGCTTAATTTTCAAGGAAAATGGTCAAATGAGTTTTTTGACCCTCATACAAAGAATAATTTTACAAAGTTTGAGCTATGTAACATAAGCACCTCAAAAGTTATGAACATACAAAGTTGATCTCTAAGGCATTTTTTGACCGGTTTTTTTGGTCAAAATAGATCCTAGTAGGTCTTTTCATAAAGTCATATCTCTCACGTACTACAACTTTAGATGAATTGATCAAATGGGTTTATTCACATATTGACAAGACACATTTACGTAAAGTTTGAGTTATGCAACATAAATGACTCAAATGTTAAGAGCATGAAAAGTTTCCCTCCAATGTAATTTTTGTTGTTTTTCTAGACAACCAATTTTCTAGGGTCTATATTGATCCTAGTAGGCATTTTTAAGATATCATATCTCACAAATGCTGCTTTTTCAAGATAAATGATTAAATGGGTTTGTTCAACTTTGTGCCAAAACCATTTGTGCCATGTTTCAACTTACGCAAGAATCAAACCAAAAGATACAAGCACAGGAAGTTTCCCTCCAAAGCATTTTTTATTTTTTTCCCACACAACCACTTGTCAAATAGAGCCATTGGTTTTTAAATGGAGGATCCCAATAGTTTGGTGGTAAGGTTATGCAGCTTGTAGGATTTTTATTAATATAAATTTCTAAATGAAAACCAATCTTTTAATCAGTTTTTAATATATGTTTGGGTTGAATTAAAAAATATATATATAGCCACTCAATATAAATATAGCAATGAGTATTTTTTTAGCACTAATAAGGGGCTTCATTAACACAGGACCCACCAGCTAGCTAGAAATATTTTTTTTAATAAATTTTATAATATTCAAAAGTAGAATATTTTTTGTAAAGGCATATGTTGGTTTATTGTCATGTTTTCCTATGGGTTATTTCATTTTGAAAAAGCAAATATATTCTAGAAACTTTGCAAAAAGGATAGTTATCTTTACTTTTATACATTTATTATCAATAGGATTAATCGGTATACTACCTTATCCTTATATAAAAGGTAGTATTTTTATTTAACGAAGGAGGGGGAGGTTTATAGCCAAAATTAATTTTTAAACATGGATTAAGTAATACAAGAAAGGAAATTTGCAAAGATTGTCTAATATTTATCTATGTGTTTACTATCATGGCTTCTCTCTCATTTACTTGTTCTGATTTCTAGATTTGAAGGATTTTTATGGATACTTAGTGTGCATATTTAATTATATAGTTGTTAACATATGCTAATATTAGGCTGACTAAAATACTTTAGTTTCATTTCATTTTATTTTCCCTTCTTGCATCTGGGCTAATACTATTTACTTGCAGAGGAATACTCTTTAAAGTGAAATTGATTCTTATTTACATTATTTATACCTTCTTTAAAAGTTTTCCTAATGTGTGATGTGATTTGGGATAAGCTATCTCACTCTATATGTTGGTCTTAAATGCATGCTTGGATGAAATCTAAACTTTGTCATGATGTTTGGAATGAAGATCAATAATATTTATTTATGTCCTACCCTTCTTGCTTTTTTTTTTGACCTGGATCACCTTAGTTCAACTTGTCATTGTAAATATACATTCTAAATTAATTCTTAATATAGTTCTTGATTATAATTCAATATTATTTTCATAATTACTTGTATAGATCTATTGTTTGGTGATGGTGGATCTCAACTACCAACTAATATAAATATTATGAAACAATCACTTGTTATATCTCTATTCTACCAATAGATAATAGGATTATCATAACCTATAACTCATGCACTTAATTTTATGAATTCTAAAATGAGAAGTGTTTCTAAAATTTCTAGGCACTTGTGGTACATATTTAAGTATTAACAGGAGGAGCTTTGTTGGCACTAGATGGAGGGTCTTCACTAATTGTTTGTGAATATGTAGGATCTTTGCTAGTTTTGGTGTATTTTGATCAAAATCACTCTATTTTTTATATATTTGTGTTTCTTTTAGCATAATTGTGTAGAGGTTAGTGATCTTCATAGTTTTAAACTACTCGTTGGGCTTATTTAGACAATGATTTATATTCTTTGAATACATATGCTTAGTTGTGATAAAGATAGCTCTAGATATGTGAATCCATAGTATTTAAGGTTAGAATAGCTTGTTTTGATCAAAGTTTGGTATATCATTCAAAAATATGATTTTATTTGAACTTAAAATTGTAAATATTAACCATATTTGTGTAATTGGACACATATTTTAGCTAGCTTAGTTAAAATTTGATGCCCTTTGTTTTTCTTTATTTATATCTTTACAAAATTAGCTTAATGTGTAGGTTTAATTCTTATTCTTTGTAAAAGTTGATTTGACACATCATATTTTAAATAAGATTCAAAGTCACAAGCTAGAATTATCTCAAGAAAATCCTAGGTGAGAAAAATTTCTAAAATCTCAAGTGCTTCCTTAGTTCAAGGTACTCATGTGTTCAAGGTATGGCTTAGTTAAGTGGTTCTTCAATCAATGTGTCAGGTATAGTACATGATCTTCACCAAAATATTGAATGATATTTGTCTTATTTTAGTCATGATAATGTTGTCTCTGATGAAGAGCATTTTATAAGTTTCAAAGCTAATATGAGATTACTGAATGTGATTCGTGAAGACATGGCCTATAGGTTATTTCTATTTAATTTTAAAAATGTTGCATATGAATGATTTCTTAACCTTCTAGAGGATTACATTACTGGCTAGAATGACTTCAATAATGTTTTCATTGATCAATTTGGAAAAATTATTAGTCCTTATAGTTTGTATTAGTAGATTTCCATAACTAAAATGGATGTTAATAAAACCATTAGAGCATTCAACACACAATTCTAAAAATATTTAGCAAAACTGTAGCTCCTTATATACCCAATGAGGCTTCAGCCTTAAAATTTTACAAGGATAATATGGATCCCATGACCTTTGTATTCTTATAAATATCTTTCCCAATCATAAACACATTTATTTGGACCTAATCTTAAGCCATGATCATTAATGACCAAATGTAACCTTCAGGTCGGATGGCATATTTCATACCTAGTGTTAATTTGAATTGACCTATCTAGAATGTCATTCCTAGTATAGCTACCTTAAGACTAGTTAAGAACCATTTTTATTTGAGTAATGCATGTCCTACCCAACAACTAGAGCTCCTGAATGACACTACAGGTGGATTTCATACATAAAATCATAGAACTCTAATGTCCACAATGAGTAATAATACTTTAATTCATGACCCTGAGACACCAAAAAATTCAAATGACTTGATATTATAAATTATCCAAAAACTAAGCATTGAATTTATTCAATTATAAAAACAAGTAGGAAATATAAATAAGGAATCTAACATTAACTATGCTTCTCAAAATATTGATAACCCTCCAAGAAGTCTCATGATGATAACAATAATGTATCATTTGAAAACATACAAATAAGTTTATGTAGTATTGTTTTGGATGATCATTGTAATATTTTTGAAACCTCTAAAATTATGTCTAATCAAGAATTTACTACATGAACATCTGGATTTGTAAGAGCATCTCAAGGTTTCGTGTAAACCTTGGATTTTTCATTTGAAGATAGAGATGAAGATTATGATGAGCTAATTGAAGAAGTTGCATATGAGATGACTTGCATTCCTAAAGATGTAAGAGAGATTACAATTAAAAATCAACAAGATGTCATCATTAGTACATGTATGGATGAAGAAGAAAATGTACTTGAAATAGATATGGATAACATACAAGATGATATTTCTTTAGAAGGTATCTATGGAGGCAGTCCACGTAGGTTTATTTTTGAAATGGATAATACTCTTGAAGAAGATGATCATTGGAAATAGTCATACCATGATTTATTGAGTAAAATTAAGGAGTTGGAGAAGGTAAATGAAGGGATAGAATAACATATGAATGTTTCATCTAAGGATTTCATCAATGAGCTAGAGTTTCCAAAAGGTGTTATTATTTTGGAGGAACCAAACTAAGACAAGTTGAAGCTTGATTGGATGGAAGAGAAGCCCCTCTTCACCAAGGATTAAGATGAAACATATGAATCAGATCAATAATTATCATGTGACTTTATCAAAAGGTCAGAAATATGGGACCAACATTTTTCTCATGATGAAATTCTAGATGAACATTATTCAATTAATCAAGATGAAGAAGCCTTTTGGGATAAATTGGAAGATTTTTATGGAAAGATTGGTAGTCCACTTCCACCTCATAAATAACCTAATAAATACATCAATCTGAAGATGCAAGTTGAGCTACCATTATTGAGTAAATATGATATTAACTGGTACCTATCTATGGATGAAGCAGGACTAGTAGTCCTGTTGCAAAGTAGTAGAATTTGGGAGGAAGAAGATTGGATTTTAGACTCACATCTTTGATCCATGTATTTTAAGATGCATATGAGAGCCCAAGTCACACCATCTTGAAGACCTAAGCATTCAAATACACTTATTGGTATGAATATGCCATCAAAAAACACTCAGATTTTAAATTTGTGTACTAGACTAAGTAATTTTCCATTTGATCATAGAGGTAAGTATTTTATGAAGTTAGTATAGGACTTATATTAGTTTATTTTTGTTCTTTATTTATTTCTTTTCCTTCATGTCCCTTGTTTGTATGCTATGCCTATAATTATTTGTTTGCCTTTTGTGCCTTGTTCCTTTCATTTCAATTAAGTTATTTTGGACAATCCTCAGCTCAAATTTCATTTAGGTTACTCAAAAGCTTCACAGTTCAAAAATTAAGGTATGACTTCTCAACATTGGTTGATCATGGGTTGATAGAATGTGAGCTTGATGTTGTAGTTTAAACAAACTAGTAAACAATGGTGGATAAGTTAATTTTTTTTATAAAGATTTTAAACATTCTTCTGATCTAATCTTGGTGTTAAGAAGGATTTCACATGTAGAATGAAGATTAAACTATTAAAACATAGTCCTTATTGCATTTAATAAATATTAATTACTTGAAACAAAGTTTATAGTTAAAAATGATTATTTAAAAATCAAACACTTGATTAAATACCTAAACATAGCTAATATGGTTCCCAACCTTTACTGAAAGGTCAAAAAATTATCAAAAACATAAAAAAATAATATCTTATTTTAAAATCAAAAGCTTTTCAAGCAAAGGTGATTCTGGTAATCTCCACCAGCACTATGGACACCTCGCTAGTAGTGGAACAAGGCTATGAATATATCCAAAGGCATTTATATCAAAGCTATGGACACTTGGCTTATATCAGAGCAATACTCAACCCTTCAATGAGCTAAGACATGGTTCTTAATAAATATTCAAACATGCTAAACATTAGTGTTAATGAATAAAATCATGAACCTAAAAATTATTTTCTAAATCCTTTGGAAGTTAGTAAGTGGAATCAAAGCACACACATAACATGACTAGGTTTTGATGTTTGATCCTAATTTTATATATGCATTAATTTTTTTATAACCATGAATTTATCTTAATGATGGTGTTTGATCAAATGAAATAAGTAGCTTAATTATTAGTCTGAACCAGAGTCTCTAAATTCTAACATATTATTATGTGTCCTTCAAAAGTCACCATTTTTTGAGGTCAATATAACCTTATTTATAAAAAATGGGGACCCTTGTACCAAATTACACAAATTTGTATCTTAAAATTAAAAAATTCACTTGATCCAAGTGTCACTAGCATGTTTGCACCTTTTTATTTTAAATCTCATCCACACCATGGTTTGACTAACTTATTGATTCATAATTTTAGTTTGACTTCATCTAAATTTATTAGCATTTCTTCTTCATGTTCAAATTATAGATTTTATGAGGCTTTTTTTGAATGACTTATGTCTGAATTTCATGATTTAAGCCTAATTTGGTCCTTTACTAACCTTTAGTCTATATAAAGTCAAGTAATTTCATTTAAAGTGTTATTTGTCAATTTAAAAAGGTAATGGGAAGGTTTGAAAGACCCTATGGAGTGTCAAGAGTTATTAGAGTAAGCATATAAGTGCATGGTATTTATTTGGTTCCTCATTGTGCCTATCTGGACATTTTGATCTGATGGCAAAAAATATGACTAGACAATATTTAAAAGGTCATATTTCACACATATGGATGTTTCAAGAGAAATGGTCAAATATGTTTTTTCATATTCATACCTAGATCATACATGTCAATTTTTATATCTTAAAATAAAACATGTAAAAAATTATGGAGATCCAAAGTTGCCCTCCAAAGCATTTTTTACTATGTTTTTCAAGTGCAAAATGAGTGTAGTAGGCATTTCCAAGAAGTCATATCTATCATAAAATTCAACCTCAAGAAAAATGGTCAAATAAATTTATTAACCCTCATAAAATAAACATTTATCTAATGTTTGAGATATGCGACATAATCAAATCAAAAGTTATGGTCATGCAAAGTTGGTCTTCAAAGTATTTTGGCTAGTTTTTTGGGTCCAAACAGAGCCTAGTGGGCATATTGAACATGTCATATCTCTCATGCGCTATCAATTCAATATAAATTGTCAAATGGATTTTTTCAAACTCATATAAGAAACATTTTAGAAAATTTTTAGCTATGTGAGATAAGTGACTCAAAATTTATGGGCATACAAAGTTGGCCTCCAAGCCACATTTTGCAATTTTTCCTATAACCAATTGTCTAGGGTGCAAACAAAGCCTAGTGAGCATATTTAATAATCCATATATCTTATGAGATTAATTTTAAAGGTAAATGTTTAAATGGGTTTTTAAAATCTCATACAAGAAATATTTTTGCAAAGTTTGAGCTATGTGACATAAACACCTAAAAAGTTATGAGCATGCAATGTTGGTCTCTAAGGCATTTTTTGAGTAGTTTTTTGGGTCCAAACAAAGCCTAATAAGTCTTTTTATGAAACCATATCTCTCATATACTAAAAATTTAGAAGAAATGATCAAATAGGTTTTTTCACATTTACACAAGGAATATTTGCACAAAGTTTGAGCTATGCGACATAAGTGACTCAAAAGTTATGAGCATGCAAAGTTTCCCTGCAATGCACTTTTTATTATTTTTCTAGACTACCAATTTTTCAGGGTCTAAATTGATCCTAGTAGGCATTTTCAAGATGTCATATCTCACAAGTGTTGTATTTTTAGGATAAATAGTCAAATGGATTTGTTCAGCTATGTGCCAAGTTTCAGCCCATGCAATGAAGTATGCCAAAAGATAAAAGCATGGAAAGTTTCCCTCAAAATAATTTTATATTATTTTTTCATACTCAACCACTTTTAAAATATAGCCATTGGTTTTTAAATGGAGGATCCCAATATTTTGATGGCCAGGCTATGCAACCTATAAGATTTTCATTAATACAAACTGCTAAATAAAAACCAAATTTTTAATTGGTTTTTAATATATGTCTAGGTTGAAGTAAAACAAAAATATATATCCACTCAATGAAAATACATCCATGAGTATGTTTTTAGTAGTAGAAAGGGTATTCATCAACACATGACCCACCAGCTAGCTAGAAATATACTTTTTTTAGCAAATTTTATAATATTCAAAAATAGAATGTTTTTTGTAAAGGAATATGTTAGTTTGTTAGCATGTTTGCCTATGGATAAGTCTATTCTGAAAAAGGAAATGTGTTCTATAAACTTTACAAAAAAGACAAATATCTTTACCTTTTTACATTTGTTGTCAACATGATTAACTAATATGCTACCTTGTCCTTCTATAATAGATAGTATTTTCATTTCATAGAGAAGGGGGAGTTTTAGATCCAAAATTACTTTGTAAACTTCCAGTACATAATACAAGCAAGGAATTATACAAATATTGTCCAACATTTATCTGTGTGTTTGTTGTCATGGTTTCTCTCTCATTTCCTTATTCTAATTTCTAGATTTGAAAGGTTCTTATAGATTCTTGGTATGCATATTTAATTGTAGATCTCTTAACATGTGTCAATGGTAGGTTGATTAAAAATCTTTAGTTTTATTTCATTTTTTCCCCTTCTTGCATCTAAGCCAATGTTATTTGCTTACAAAGGTATAATCTTTCAAGTGAAACTGATTCTTATTTGCATTATTTCTACCTTTCATAGAAGTTTGCCTGATGTGTGATGTGATTTGGGCTAAGTTATTTTTACTTTACATGTTAGTTTTAAGTGCATGCTTGGATGAAATCTAAACTTGATCATGATGTTTGGAATGAATATCAGCAATATTTTTTTCTGCCCTACCCTTCCCTTTGCTTTGTTTTACCTAGATCACCTTAGTTCAGCTTGTCACTGTAAATATCCATTTTAAATTATTTATTAATTTAGTTCTTCATCATAATTAACTATTCTTTACATAATTACTACATACTTATCATAGATATGTTATTTGGCCATGGTGGCTCCTAACCACCAACTAATATAAATATTATGAAATAGTCACTTGTTCTACTTCTATTTTACCAATAGATAGCAAGATTATCATAACCTGTAACTCATGTACTAAATTTTATAAATTCCAAAATAAGAAGTATTTCTAAACATTCTAAGCACCTATAGTACATATTTAAGTATTAACAAGAGGAGTTTCACTTTCACTAAAACGAGGGCCTTCAACAAATCTTTGTGAATTTATAGGATCTTTGTTAGTTTTGGTGTATTTTCATTAAAGATCACTCTATTTTTTTATATATTTATGTTTCTTTTAGCATAATTATATAGAGGTTGGTGACCTTCATAGTTTTAGACTAGTCTTTAGGATTATTTAGACAAAGATTGACATTCTTTGAATATATATGCTTAGTTGTGGTAAAGATAGTTTTAGATCTATGAATCCATAGTATTTGAGGTTACAATAATTTATTTTGATTAGAGATTGGTATATTTTTAAAAAAATCTAAGTTTATTTGAACGTAAGATTGTATATTTTAACCATATTTGCATAACTGGACACATTTTAGCTACCTTAGTAAAAATTTGATGCCCTTTGTTGTTCTTTATATATATCTTTACAAAATTAGCTTAATGTGTAGGTTTAATTCTTATTTTTTATAAAGGTTAATTTGACACATCATCTTTTAAATAGGATTCAAAGCCATAAGTTAGAATTATCTTAGGCAAAGCCTAGGTGACCAAAATTTCCAAAATCTTAAATGCTTCCTCAGTTCAAATTACTCATGTGTTCAAGTTATGGCTTGGCTAAGTGGTTCTTCAATCAACATGCTAGGTATAGTACATGATCTTCCACAAAATCTTGAAAGATATTTGCCTTCTTTTAATCCTGATAATATTGTCTCTACTGAAGAGCATGTTATAAGTTTCAAATATACTCTAAGATTAATGAATGTGATTCATGAAGATGTGGCCTATAGGTTATTTCCATTTACTTGTAAAAATGCTACCTATAAATGATATTTTAACCTTCTAGAGGATTACATTACTAGATAAAATGAATTCAACAATGTTTTCATTGATCAATTTGGCAAAATTATTAGTCCTTATATTTTGTACCATTACTTTACCATAATTAAAAGAGATGTTAATGAAACCATTAGAGCATTTAATGCATAGTTCCAAAAAATATTTAGCATAATTGTAGCTCCTTATAGACCTAATGAGGATGTATCCTTAAAAATTTTATAAGGACATTTTGGATCCCATGACCTCTATATTCCTAAAAAGATGTTTCTCAGTCATAAACACATTGATCTAGGCCTACTCTAAAGCCATGATCATTGATATCCAAATGCAACCTCAAGGTCAAATGGCATATTCATACCTAGTGTTAATTCAAATTAGCCCATCTAGAACCTACTATACCTACATTAACACCAGTTCATAACCATTTTTCGTTGAGTAATGCATTTCCTAGCTAATAAATAGAGTTATTTAATG
Organism: Torreya grandis; assembly: GCA_037957365.1. Lineage (NCBI taxonomy): Eukaryota > Viridiplantae > Streptophyta > Pinopsida > Cupressales > Taxaceae > Torreya > Torreya grandis. The sequence goes on along the minus strand of JARHVA010003468.1, from coordinate 850,539 downwards.
ACACTACAAGTTGATTTCATCCAAAAAATCATATAAATTTAGTGTCCACAACTAGTAATAATGTTTCAATTCTTGAGCCTGAGACACCAAAAAATTCAAATGACTTGATATTAGAAATAGTCCAAAAATTGAACACTAACTTTATTCAATTAGAAAAACAAGTAGGTAATACAAAGAAAGACTCTAATATAAACAATGATTCTAAATTTTTTGATAACCCTTCAAGTAGGTATTATGATGAAAATAATAATGTGTCATCTAAAAACATACAAATAAGTTTTTGTGATATTGTTTTGGCTAATCATTGTAATATTTTTGAAACCTCTAAAATTATGCCTAATCAAGAATTTAATGCAGGGACATCTGGCTTTGTATAGGCATCTCAAGGTTTCATGCAAACCTTTGATTTTTTATTTGAAGATGGAGATGAAGATGAAGATGAAGATGAGCTAATTGAAGAAGTTGCATCTAGGATGACTTGCACTCTTAAAGATGTAAGAGAGATTACAATTGAAGATCAATAAGACATCATCATTAGTAAATATATGGATGAATAAGAAGAGTAATTATAAATAGATATAGATCAAATACAAGATGATATTTATTTATAAGGTATCTATAGAGACAACACACGTATGTTTATTTTTGAAATGGAGAATAGTCTTGAAGAAGATGATCATTGGCAATAGTCATACCATGATTTCTTGAATAAAATCAAGGAGTTGGAGATGGAAAATGAAGGGATAGAACATCATATGAATGATTCATCTAAGGATTTAATCAATGAGATAGAGTTTTTAAAAGGTGTTACTATTTTAGAGGAACCAAACCAAGACAAGCTAAAGCTTGATTGGATGGAAGAGATGCCCCTCTTCACCAAGGATGAAGATGAAGTATATGAATCAGATCAAGAATTATCATGTGAATTTATCAAAAGGTTAGAAATATGCTACCATCATGTTTCTCATTGTGATATTCTAGATAAACATTATTTAGTTGATCAGGATGAAGAAGCCTTTTGGGATGAATTGGAGGATTTTTGTGCAAAGATTGGTAGTCCACTTATACCTCAAAAAGAACCTAATAAAGACATCAATCTGAAGATGTAAACTAGGCTACTATTATTGAGTAAAGATGATATTAAGCAATAATTATCTATGGATGAAGTAGGACTAATACTCCTATTGAAAATTAGTAGGATTTTGGAGGAAGAGGATTGGATTTTACACACACATCTTTGATTTCTGTACTTGAGGATGCATATGAGAGCCCAAGTCACACTATCTAGAATACCTAGCTATCTAAATGCCTTTATTGGTATGAAGATGCCATAAAAAAAACATAGATTTTAAATTTCTATAGTAGACTAAGTAATTTTCCATTTGATTATGGAGGTAGGTATTTTATATAGTTAGTATAAGGCTTATATTAGTTTCTTTCTTTATGTTCTTTCTTTCTTATTTTTTTCCTTTATGTCCCTTGTTTGTATATAATGCCTATAAATATTTGTTTTCCTTTTGTGCCTTGTTTCTTGCTTATAAATTAAGTTATTTTAGATATCCCTTAGTTTGAATTTCATTTAGGTTGCTCAAAATCTTTAAATTTCAAAAATTAAGGTATGACTTCTCAACATTGGTTGATCATTTATTGCTAGAATGTGAGTTTGATGTTGTAGTTTAAAGAAACTAGTAAAGACTAGTGGATAAGTTAATTATTACTTTATATTTTACATCTTGTTCTGATCTAATCTTGGTTTTAAGAAGGATTGTACATGTAAGATGAAGATTAAACTATTAAAACATGGTCCTTCTTGCACTTAAAAAACATTAATTACTTGGGACAAAGTTTACATCCAAAATTGATTGTCTAAAAATCAAACACTGGACCAAATCCCTAAACCTAGTTAATCTGGTTCCAAAAATTTACTGGAAGGTCAAAAAATGATCTAAAAAATATAAAAATAAGAGCTTATTTCAAAATCAAAATTTTTTCAAGCAACAGTTATTCTGGTAATCTTTATCAAGGTTATGGATGCTTGGCTAGCAGTGGAACAAGGCCATGAATGGAGCCAAAGGCATATCTATCCAGGCTATGGACACCTAACTTGAAACAAAGTAATACCCAATCCTTTTCTAAGCGAAGACATCATTCTTAATGAATATTTAAACATGTTGAAATTTAGTGTTAATGATTAAAGCCATGAACCTAGAAGTTGATTTCTAAATCCTTTGGTAATCAGTAAGTGGAATCAAAGTACACACACAACATGAATACATTTTGATGTTTGATCCCAATTTTATAAATGTATTATTTTTTTCATAACCATGAATTGATCTAATGATGGTGCCTGATAAAATGGAATAAGTAGCTTAATTATTAGTCTAAACTAGAGTCTTTAAATTCTAACATATTGTTATATTTCTCTCAAAAGTTGCCATTTTTTAAGGTCAACATACACCCATTTATAAAAAAATAAGTATCTTTAATTAAAATTTCATAAATTTGTATCTTAAAATTGAAAATTTCACTTGATCAAAATGTCACTAGCATGTTTACACCTTTTTTTATTTTGAAGCTCATCCACACCATGGTTTGATTGACTTATTGATTCATGAATTTGGTCCAACCTTATCTATATTTGTTAGTATTTGTTCTTTGTGTTCAAGTTATAGGTCTGATGAGGCATTTTTAAAAAGAGATATGTCTAAATTTCATGATTTAATCTTAGTTTGGTCATTTACTACCCTTTGGTCTTTAGAAAGTCAAGTAAGATCATTCAAAGTGTTATTTATCAATTTACAAAGACTATGGGTAGGTTACAAGGATCCTATGGGGTGCCAAGAGTTATTGGAGTAAGCATTGAAGTGTATGGTATTCATTTGGTTCCTCATTGTGCCCATCTAAACACTTTGATCTAATGATAAAAAATATGATTAGACAATTTTTAAGAGGCCATATTTCACACATATGGATGTTTCAAGAGAAATGATCAAATAATTTTTTTTCATTTTTTTGTGTAAATAATACATGTAAATTTTTAGATCTTGAAATAAAGCATGTCAAAATTTATGGAGATCCAAAGTTGCTCTCCAAAGCATTTTTTACTATGTTTTCTAGGTGCAAAATGAGCCTAGTATGCATTTTCAAGAAGCCATATCTCTCATGTGCTTCAACTTCAAGAAAAATGGTCAATTATGTTTGTTACCCATCATATAAATAAAATTTTCACAAAATTTGGGATATGAAAAATAAGTGACTCAAAATTTATGGTCATAAAAAGTTGGTCTTCAAAGCATTTTGGCTACTATTTTAGGTCCAAACAGATCCTAGTGGGCATATTGAACATGCCATATCTCTCATGCACTACTACTTCATTATAAATGGTAAAATGGGTTTGTTAACCCTCATTTAGATAATTTTTTTGTAAATTTTGGGATATGAAACATAAGTGACTCAAACATTATGGGCATATAGAGTTATCCTCCAAGCGATATTTCATAGTTTTTCCCATAACCAATTTTTCATGGTGCAAACAGAGCCTAGTAAGCATATTCAACAAAACATATCTTTCATTATCTTCATTTTCAAGGAAAATGGTCAAATTATTTTAATAATCCTTATACAAGGAATATTTTCATAAAGTTTGAGCTATGTGACATAAGTGCCTCAAAAGTTATGGGCATGCAAAGTTGGTCTCCAAGGCATTTTTTGACTAGTTTTTTGGGTCCAAATAGATCTTGGTAGGTATTTTTATAAATACATATCTCTCATGTAGTATAATTTTATATGAAATGGTCAAATGGGTTTGTTCACATTTACACAATGAACATTTGCACAAAGTTTGAGCTATATGACATAAGTTATTCAAAAGTTACAAGCATGCAATATTACCATCCAACACACTTTTTGTTGTTTTTTTAGATAGCCAATTTTGTAGTGTCTAAATTGATTCTAATAGGCATTTTGAATATGTCATATCTCACAATCACTATAGTTTTAGAATAAATGGTCAAATGGGTATGTTTAACTTTGTGCCAAGACTATTTGTACGTAATTTTAGCTCAAGTGATGAAGCACAAAAAAAGAAAGAAGCATATAAATTTTCCCTCTAAAGCATTTTTTTCTATTTTTCCACACTCAACCACTTGTCAAATATATCCATTGGTTTTTAAATGGAGGGTCCTAGTAGTTTGGTGGCAAGGCTATGTAGTCTCTAGGATTTTCATTAATACATATTGTTAAATGAAAACCAATCTTTTAATTAATTTTTAATATATGTCTAGTCTGAATTAAAATAAAAATATATATCCACTCAATACAAATACAACCATGAGTATTTTTTTAGTATTAGCAAGGGGTTTCATCAACATAGGATCCACCAACCAACTAGAAATATTCTTTTCATAGCAAATTTTGTAATATTCAAAATAGAATATTTTTTGTAAAGGTATATGTTGGTTTGTTAGCATGTTTGCCTATGGGTTAGTCTATTTTAGAGAATCAAATGTATTCTATATTTTTTTCCAAAAGGATAGTTGTCTTTACTTTTGTACATTTTTTGTTAACAGGATTAATTGGTATGCTACCTTGTCTTTCTATAAAAGGTAGTATTTTTATTTCATAGAGGAGGGGAGTTTTAGAGATAAAATTATTTTGTAAACTTGGAGGAAGCAATACAAGAAAGGAATTTTACAAATATTTTCTAGTATTTCTTTGTGTGTTTATTGTCATGGTTGCTCTCTCATTTGATTGTTCTAATTTCCATATTTGAAGGGTTCTTATGGATTTTTGGTGTGCATCTTTAATTATAGAGTTGTTAACTTTTTCTAATTCTAGGTTAAATAAAAGTCTTTAGTTTCATTTCATTTTCTTTGCCCTTCTTACTTTTGGGCCAATGTTATTTTCTTGCAAAGGTATAATCTTTAAAGTGAAACCAGTTTTTATTTTCATTATTTTTACATTCTTTAGAAGTTTTATTGATGTGTGATGTGATTTGAGATAAGATATATTTACTTTACATGTTGGTATTAAGTGCATGATTAGATGAAATTTAAACTTTTTCACAATGTTTGGAATGAAGATTTATAATATTTCTTTCTTCCCTACTCTTCCTTTTGCTTTTTTTGACCTAGATCACCTTAGTTCATCTTGTCATTGTAAATATCCATTCTAAATTAATTTTTAATTTAGTTCTTGATCATAATTCACTTTTATTTTCATAATTACTACATACTTTTCATAGATCTGTTGGTTGGCCATGGTGGCTCCTAACAACAAGCTAATATAAAATATTGTGAAACAATCACTTCTTCTTCCTCTATTCTACCAATAGATAGTAAGATTATCATAACCTGTAACCCAATCATTGAATTTTTTGAATTCTAAAATGTTAAGTGTTTCTAAACATTTTGGGCACTTATGGTACATATTTAGGCATCAACAAAACCTCTACTAATGAGAACATACTTTACCATGTTTGATAGCTTTTCTATTGACTATGCCAATACTTGTATAATGTTCTTATTTCATACACAAAGAACCTTTCTCCAGTATTATCTCATCATACGTACTAAAATTATCCTCAATTTTGAAAATACCCTTGGGTAACTTGTTATACTTTAGCAGAACTATTTGATCACCATACTACTATAAAAGTTTTGAATGATTTCTAAAAAATATTTCAACATCTTTTAGGAAATGAATGGCTTGATTATCATAGTCAAAAAATTTCTAATTCACATTATTATCATGAATATAAGGTCTTATCATAATATTTATGTATGGATTAATTTTATCATTCTTTACATCATCTCTAATGTAATATTGAACTCTTATTACATCCAACCTATCTGCATATTTATTGCTCTTTCTAGGCACTACTTGTATGTCAAATGCATAAAAATCCTCTCAAAAATCCCATAACATGTTTTTGTATGATTTTAAAAATAGAATTTTACACACATTCATACCTCATATTTTATGTATCAAAATATCACTATCTATAAATGTTTGTAAGAGGTTAGCTCCCATCTTTTTATCCCATTATAAACCATGAACTAAGGCCTCATATTCTACCACCTTGTTACAGTGTCCAAATAGAAATTTCATAGAAACATAGTAACTTTATTTATAAGGTTAAAATAACATCATGACAACCCCTATACCATGTAAATTATATGATCCATCAAAATATATTTTCTATAAACCATCATTTTTCTCATCTTCTTTGTATAGAGCTAAAATATGTGCACCTTTTATATGTAAACAATAAACTCCAAGTCCTTATTCCTCTATCATCTTGTATGGATCATGATCATGAATATCAATATGTCATTAATAAATTAAAAAATAAATAACACCATAAATAAATTAGTTTTCCTTAGCTTCACTAGTTTCCTCTACTTCATCCATGATGACACAATTGGTATTAACAATACTAGTCACGTATGGTTCTAAATGAAAATGATCAATAGGGTCTAAATGAATTGTAAATTTTGTTCCAAACCTTATTTTAAACATGAGTCATGTATAATAAATTAAAATATACATTTTAGAATCACAACCATTGAGAGTGGGTTGAATCAGCGTACAAACTTTTATTTTAATTTTACATATCATTTATTAACCATTCAAACTAAGATAGAGATAGAGTAGTGCACAATCAACCATTCATATGAGCATAAAGAAACAATATAACACATGAACACAATATATATGTTGGAAACCCTCATTGGAAATAAAACCATTGACATATCTTGGACTATAGTCCTATAAGAAATTAATAAAGATTTAGTGAGGCACTAACCCCTCACTAGTCAAGCACCAACTCAACTAGTCCTTTAACAAGCACCAACTTGAAAGGAGGAGACAAAACCCTAGGTAAATTAAAATAAAATAAACTAAATATAACCTATGATAAATTTAGGATACCTATTTATTACTCAACTAATGATGATCACCTTATTTTTCTCTTCACACTCTTCTACCTCTCTCAAACAGCCTATTAGGCCTTTTTCCTCAACTAGCCCTCTTCTTGTTAGATTCAAGTCATATAAACTTACTCATAATTTTTAGAATCACTATTTTAACTTCATGACATATTATAAATACCTATTTTATGGTCTTAAATCCCTCTACTTATTTTCCAAACTTCTATTTCATTTGTTCACCATGCAAATATTCTAACTATTTAAATTAGGTCTGTTAGACCTTCTTCTTATACTTGAATATTAATTTCACAATCCTTGGTAAAAAAACCTATAAATAATTTTATCACCCTTTTAATATATTAAAAAATATATTTAAAAATTTAAACAACCATTACATAGGTTAGTCACCACTCATAAGGACCAAAACCACCATTAGACCTAGTAGAGACCTAATGCAATTATGCCTTCTCAAAGCACACATTTCACCTTGACCACCTTGGAACATATTGATACTCAATAAAAATATGAAAAAATTAAAAAACAATTAATTTATATATCTGATAATCTCACCTTAGGTCCCCAATACCATTTATCTCATTTCACTCGTTTAACCACACCATTAGGCCTACTCACAATTAGGCCTTCTTACTCTTAGAAAGCCTACCAGTAAAAAGTGAAGAACATAACTAATTTGATAAAATAACCATAAATTTAAATAATTTTTATATAATATCCATGAACTTAAGGTCATAACCATGATCATTATATTTCACCAAATAGGGCAAAATACCTCAAATTTCTCACTTCCATATGCTCACTCAAAACTGCAAACAAGCCTAAAACATTAGTCAAGAACCTTTGAATTTTCAAACCTTAATAGGAGTTAATAATGAATAAAAAGACATAAAAATAAACATATGAGACCTATATAACAAATTTATGTTTATTATATTATTCAAATATGGTCATAATGACTCATGAACATCAATCTCACTAACATAGAGAAAATTGTCTGATTGTTCCAAAACATAGTCATGGAAACAATGACTTAAAATACATGTAGAGTTAATATAATGAAAATAAATTAGGTTTAAATGACCCTTAATAATTATTATAAAATATTAAAAAAAAATATATAATTTATAATATTAATATTGGTCTTACAAACCAATCTCATGTCTTCACTGTATACAAACCTCACTATGTTAGACAGGTCAATTTGAGAACAAATTTTTACATATATATATATATATATATATATATATATATATATATATAAATATTAAATTCAATATTTATGTGTTACATTTATTTATTAAAAAAACTATCCAATTTTATACATCCCTAATCCTTAGAAACACATCCCTAATCTCATTCCCACTTCTACCTATTTTCTTCATTATCTTTCTCACGAGAACTTTTTAGCGATAGGTCAATTTATATGATCAGTTTACCATATTTTAAATTTATAACCAAATAATAAACTTAAATGTACATAAAATAAAAGTATCACACACCATCCTCTAATCATTTTGATGCTTTGACCTGGTCAATGATGCCTACTCCATAAAAAATATGAGAAATAAGGGGTTTCTTGTAGATTCCACTCACTCTTATAATAGAAAAATTCCACTTAGAAGTACTTGGGAGAGTCCTATATATGATAAAATAATCAAAATAGGTCATAAAATTCATTCTAAGCCATTTATATCAACATATTCTATATTGGGTCAATTTTAGGGTTTTAGATAGGGTTAAGACCACCTTATAGTCTTAATGATCATTCATAAATATTTGGATCTTAATCAAAAAAATAATACTTATAAAAATGATATGTGGACCTCCCCAAACTTACATGAAATTATTAGTATCTCATGAAAATATTTCACATTCCAACAAGCATGAGAAAATACTTATCAATTTTATAATACCTCATTTTGTGCACATAAAAAACCTCAAAACAATATTTCATGCTTTCTCATTTAGATTTTGACCTTAGATTTGGTAAAAAAAACTTTAAATAACCTTTCACAACTCTAAAAATTATATCATGAGCTCTATCACCTTGGAAACTAAAATTGACCCCTCATTAGGCCACACTAGGTCTTGTTGCACATTAGGCCTTCAACTACCAGTCACACATAGACCTTGGACATACCTTAAAATCACTTTAACTTCTATTGATACCTTATAATAATGTCATAAAAACTCATACCATATTCAAATATTTCTAGACTTATTCTCACAAGCCTCAAACTTGTGACCTCAACATGCTACCAAGCCTATGCCTTCACATTAGGTCTCTCAAGTACAGACTCATGAATTCAAGCTCAAGGAAATCAAATACAACTCAAAATGACATCAGTGAAACTTTCATGAAATCAAGGAAAACTCCATGCATACCTTAGATCACATTATCAACAATCTCCCCCTTCATAGGAGTTCATCATGAATAAAAATACATAAAAATAACCATATGAGAAATATATAAAAAATTTATGTGTATTATATTCTTCAAATATGGGCATACTGACTTAGGAACATCAATCTCACTAATAGATAAAATTGCCTCAATGTTCCAAAACATAGTCATGGAAATAATGACATAGAATACATGGAGAGTTACTATCATGAAATTACAATGGGTTTATATGATCCTTAATAATTATTATAAAATATTAAAACAAATAAATTATAAGTTATAATATCAATATTGGTCTTACAGACCAATCTCATGTCTTCACTATATACAAACCTCACTATGTTAGACAGGTCAATTTGAGATTAATTTTTTGCATATATATAAGCATCTCTAAATATTATATACAATAGGTATATGTGTTACATGTCTTTAGTAAAAAACTTATGCCATTGGATACATCCCTAATCCTTAGAAACACATCCTTAATCTCATTCCCACTTCTGCCTATTTTCTTCATTATCTTTCTCACTAGGCATTTCTAGCGATAGTTTAATTTATATGATTGGTTTAGCATATTTGAAAATTTTAACCTGATCATAAACTTACATGTACACAAAATAAAAGTATTACACATCATCCTCCAATCATTTTCATGCTTTGATCTGGTCAATGATGCCTGCTACAATAAAAATATGAGAAACAAGGGGTTTTTTTTAGCTTCCACTCACTCTTATGATAGACCAATTCCAATTAGAGGTACTTGGGAGAGTCCTCTATATGATCCAATCATAAAATTAGGTTATCAAATTAATTCTAATCCATTTCTATCAAGATATTCTCTATTGGGTCAATTTTAGGGTTTTAGATAGGGTTAAGAAAACCTAATAGTCTTAATGATCATTCATAAATATTTGGCTCTTAATCCAAAAACTAATACTTATAAACTTGATATATGGACCTACCCCAACTTCCATGAACTTATTAGTATCTCATGAAAATATTTCACATGCCAACAAGCATGAGAAAATACTTATCAATTTTATAATACCTCATTTTGTACACATTTAAAACCTCAAAACCATATTTCATGATTTCTCCTTTATACTTTGACCTTATATTTGGTCAAAACACTTTAAATAACCTTTGACACCTTTGAAAATTATAGCATGAGCTCTATCACCTTGGAAACTGAAATTGACTCCTCATTAGGCCACACTAGTTCTTTTTGCACATTAGGCCTTCAACTACCAGTCACACATAGACCTTGAACATACCTTGAAATAACTTTAAATTATCTTGATACCTTATAATAATGTCATAAAACCTCATACCATACTCAAATGTTTCCAAACTTATTCTCACAAGCATCAAACTTCTCACCTCAACATGCTACCAAGCCTATGCCTTCTCACTAGGTCTCTCAAGTACATGATTCATGAACTCAAGCTCAAGGAAATAAAATAAAACTAAAAATGACATCAATTAAAATTTCATGACATAAAGGAAAACTCCATGCATACCTTAGATCACATTATCAACAATCTCCCACTTTGTCATTGATAGCAACCACTTATTGATGGTAACCATTCAAAGAATCTTCTTTCATTGGGAGACATCTCCCCATATAGATAAATCTCCCCCTTTGAAATTAATGATAAAAAAATACATATAAAAAAACTCAATATACAATATTAAAATATCATATCAACAAGATCCTCCCATCTCAGTCCATATCTCCGACATCTTCTTGACAAACTAATATGACTTCCCCTTTAACCTGATAGTTTTGCACTTCTTTCCTACTCTTAAAGCTAAATAACCTCCTTATTATATCCCATTAACTAATTTAATTTCTTAGTGACTTTTAGGAGAATTAATCACACCTAATTACTATCTCGGATGTTCAAAAGTAGCCTTTGGAATAGGCTTAGTCAAGATATCTACAATCTAGTCCTTAGTAGACATAGATTTAAGCTTAATAATTTATTCACTTACATGTTCTCTTAAGAAATAATATTTTATATGAATTTTCTTGGTACTTTAATTAATTATAGGATTATTTGAAACACTTATGACACTAGTATTATCACAAAAAATAGGACTAGGACCATCAAACTCTAGTTTGTAGTCTTTTAAGGTTTATCTCATCCACAACACCTAAGTGTAACATGAAGCTACTAAAATATACTTAGATTCACAAGTATATAAATCCATTTATGGTTTCTTATTAATTATCCATGATACTAGGAATTCACCTAATAATAAGGCTCCTCCACTAGTTCTCTTTATATCATCTAGACAACCCAGTTTGCATCTGTATACGCTACTAGATCAAACTTCTTGGTCCTTGGGTACCATAATACATGCTCTATATTTCCTATGAGATACATAAATATCCTCTTGACTACTTTTATATGATTTTTTTATGATCTACTTTAAATATTCTGATAAGACCTATTAATTTCATTATGTCAAGTCTAGAGGTAGTAGTATAAAACAAACTTGTAATCATTGATCTATAATTTATCCAATTGACTCTTGAAGATTTATCCTCCTTTATTAGCTCACATCATGTACCTATAGGTGCACTTACAACCTTAAAATATTACATTCAAAACTTTTTTAACATCTCTTTTATATATTTGGATTATGAAATGAACATACCTTTTTAAAATTGACTGATTTTAAGTTCAAGAAAAAATGATAGTTCTCCAAGCATAGAAATTTCAAATTTTGACTTCATCACCTCTACAAAGCCCTTGGTCATGTTATTAATGTTTACACCAAATATGATATCATCTACATATACCAAAATAAATAGTTTATGGTTATTTTCATTCTTGATATACAAGTTACTATTTACAACTCCTCTCTTGAAACCTTGGTCCAAAAGATACTTATCTAGTCTATCATACCAAGCTCAAGGAGCTTGTTTTACACATAAAGAGACTTATTCAACCTGAAGACATAGTCCTTTTTATTAATCAATATGAAACCTTCAATTTTTTCAATGTACACTTCTTCCTCCAAGTTCCCATTTATGAAATATAACTTGACATCCATCTAGTATATCTTGAAGCCTTTGAAACTTGTATAGGCAATAAATAGCCTAATATCCTCTAAGCTTACTACTAGAGCAAAGGTTTCCTCAAATTCCACTCCTACTTCATAATATCCCTTTCATACTAGTCTAACCTTGCTTTTAGTGACTTCTCTCCATTCTCATTCAACTTTTTTTTAAACACCCATTTTGTACCAATGACATTTTTATCTTTATGCCTATGTACTAATTCACAAGTCTCATTTTTCTCAATTTTATTTAACTCCTCATTTATGGAATCTATCAAAAACATATCTTCACTTGATTATACATAGATTTTAGGTTTAAATTTATATAGTAAGGTAGTATCTTCTTGATTAACATTACTCACCATTCTTCATATTTGTATGCATGCACTTTTGTTGCCAATGATCTGAGATTCACGATGATATTTTTGAATCTACCTAGAAGGACCTTTTGATTCATTTCTCTCCTCAATTTATTATTCATCCACATCTATCTCTATTTATATTCATCATTATTTGACTGAGAATATGATTTACTTGTCTCATTAATCTTCACATTTGTGCTCTCTATTGTCTTTTATAACCTCTTGTTGTAACATCTATAAGTAACACTAATCGATGAATATCCCAATAAAATAACTTCATCAAACTTTGATTCAAACCTTATTAATTACTCATCATATTTCTTGATATAACACTTACTTCCAAACAATTTAAAATGTTCAAACAAATAGTTCTATCATTCCATAATTCATATGGAGTCTTATTACCATTTATCCTAATTTATCCTCTATTCAAAGTGTAAATTATTATACTCATAGATTATCTCTAGTATCCATTAGACAACTTTTACTCATTAAACATGGTCCTTGCCATTTCTTGAATATTTCCATTATTTCTTTTAATTACCTCACTTTATTGAGGTGTTCTAGAAATTGAGAACTCTCTTCTTATTCTATTTACCTCACAAAACACATCAAACTCATTTGACCAAAACTCTCATCTTTTGTCCCTAAGACAGTTTATCTTCATATTGATCTCATTTTCAACCAAATCCTTGAAAGTTTTAAACTTACCTATTTTTTCTAACATCTCTTTCAAGAATGCAACCCAAGTCATTCTTGTGTAGTCATCTATAAGAAACATGAAGTAACTATTACCTTGAATTATTTTAATCCTTATAAGACCACATAGGTAAATATTAATTATTTATAAAGGTATAGTAGTAGAGTATTATTTAGACTTTAATCTCCTCATAGTCTACTTACCATTTTGACATACCTTGCAAAGAGGATCTACAGGTTTGAAATTTTTGGGAATGTTCTTCATAGATGCCTTGGAGATGATCATGAATATATTATCAAAGTTAAAATGATCAAAACTCATATTAAATATAAAAATTTAATCTACATTTGTCATAAAACACTTCTATCTTATGATCTCATTCAATACACAGATTGTTCTCAATTCTCTTATATTTGGCAATTAACCTCCCTAATTTTGCTCTTCTTATCTTGCATCCTTTATCATGAAAATTTAGGGCATGTCATTGGGTTCACATTTGATTTAAAATTAACAATTTTTGTTTCAATCCATATACATATAATAAATTTTCTATCTTGCCGTTCCCATCATCCAAGATCAAGGCACATTTACCAACTATATTGGTAGATGTGTTATATCTAAACCTCATTGATCCTATGACATTCTTCTTCAAACTAATGAATTTAATATTATGTATTATCATGTGACTTTAATATACATTTTATATGTACCAATTAAAATATTCATTCAAATTATGAAATGTAGTTTGAGCTATCGTAGATTATTCTCCTCTATATTCATATTTATCCTTCTTCTTACCCATAGGGTCTACTTTCTTGATCCATTATTTATTTTAATGAATATATATATATATATATATATATATATATATATATATATATTATTAACTTTATTTTTATTCTCCATAGGTGTTTTATTCCAATACCTTTCAATATTTCCTCTTTGGATTTAGATATAAAACATGATTCTACTTCTCCATCTATAGTCAATAGATATATGTCCATATTGACCACAAGAGAAAAAATAACCATTAAAAGAATCCACATAATTTGATAGTATAACTTAATTTTTATTTTTATGATCATTTGATGATACATGACTTCCTTTGATATCTTTTGAAGGAATAAAACACTTCTTGGCTTGTTGATGATTGACTTAAAACTTGACTACTTTTGCATAGGTCTTTATTATAATAGCATTATCACTCCTTCATAGATCATTTACTTTTGGAAACTGACTCTCCTTGAAATAATTTTGTTCCTTGTTTAATAAAATACCTATATTATCATTATATTATATTTGAATATTCAACATATTGTTAAACTTTTCAATACTCTCCTCAAATTTTAGATATGCCTTTATCTTGATTGTATCTTTCTTTAATTGTGCCTCTAAATAATTTAATCTCATTCTTAGATGGGTGCATTATTACATATTATTATTCTATTTTGAACAAAATTTACAATTTTTTCCAATAAATTTTTGTACATCTTCATTTAAATCATAATAAGCATTTTCATTATCATGATTCATACAAGTGCTTAAAAAGATCTCCCTTATGTTGTTAGGCCTGCACAAGGAACCTGCTCTGATATCAATTTTTGGAAGAAAAATCATTGATATGGGGGGTTAAATTATTTTAAAAAAAATTATTTAAATTTCAACAATCATTCATTAACCATTCAAACTAACATAGAGATAGAGCAATGCATAATCAACCATTCATATGAGCATGAAGTAGAAACATAAAACATGAACACAAGAGCTATGTGGAAAAAACTCATGGGGAATTAAAAACACTAAAAAATATAATTTAAAAAATTCATACAATTAATTAATAAATATTTATTGAGGCACCAACCCAACAAGGAGCACCAACACCTCACTAGTCAAGCACCAACTCAACTAGTCCTTTAACAAGCACCAACTTGCAAGGATGAACCAACCCCCTAGATAACATAGAAAAAAATCAACCAAATAGAACATTTTATCAGCTTAGGACACTTTTTTATATCTCAAATAATTATTTTCACCTTATTTTTCTCTTCACGCTATTATCTCTCTCTCAAACAACCTATTAGGCCTTGTCACTCAACTAACCCTCTTCTTGGTAAATTTATATCATATGACCTTGATCATCATCTCTAAAATCATAGATATAACTTCATGACATATTATACATACATATATTATTTTATTAAGTCCATCTACCTAGCTTCCAAACTTATATTTAATTCATTCACCATGTCAATTTTCTAACTAGTCAAATAAGGCCTATTAAACCTTCTTCTTATACTTGATTCTTGATTTCAAAAACCATGGTCAGAAATAAACCTTTACATAATTGTAAAATAATTTAAATATATAAAAAATAACAATAAAATTTTAAAAAAACCATTACATAGGTTGGTCACCACTCATAAAGACCAAAACCACCACCAGGCCTAATAGAGACCTAATGCAATTAGTCCTTCTCAAAGCACACGTTTCACCTTAACCACATTAGAACATATTGATCCTAAATAAATGGATTAAAAAATTAAAAAAATAATAAAATATACCCCTTATAACTCATTTAGGTCCCCAACACCATTTATCTCATTTTACTCCTTGAACCACACCATTAAGCCTGCTCACAATTATGCCTTCTTACTGTTAGAAAGTCTGCTAATAAAAATTGAAACTCAACCAATTTTAGTAAAAAACCATACCATTAATTAATATTTATAAATTATAAATTAACTTAGGTTAATAATAATTATCATTATATTTCACCAAATATGAAAGAAAAAACTCTAATTTACCACTTTTATATGCTCACTGAGAACTACAAACAAGCCTAAAAAACTAGTCAAGAACCTTTGACTTTTCACATCTTCATAGGATTTTATCATGAATAAAAATACATTTAAATTAGCCTATGATACCTATATAAAAAATTTGTGTATTATATTATTAAACTCTAGGCATAATGGACCAGGAACATCAATCTCACTAACATCCAAAAAATAACCTGAATGCTCCAAAACATAGTCATGGAAATAATGACTCAGAACACCTATAGAGTTACTATCATGAAATTTCAATGGTTTTATATGATTTTTAATAATTTTATAAAATATTTAAACAAATATTCTATAATTTATAATATAAATATTGGTATTACATACCAATCTCATGTCTTCATTGTACATAGACCTCATTATGTTAGCTAGGTCAATTTGAGAACAACTTTATACATATTTATAAGCATATAAAAATATTATATATAATATGGATATGTGTTAAATTTATTTAATAACAACCCTATTAAATTTTATACATCTCTAATCCTTAACAACACATCCCTAATCTCATTCCCACTTCTGCCTAATTTCCTCACTGTCTTTCTCACTAGGCCTTTTTAGCAATAGGTCAACTTCCATTACCATTTTAGCATATTTGAAGTATATAACATGATAATAAAATTAAAGTAAAGTAAAATAAAATTATCACACATAATCCTCTAATAATTTTCATGATTTGACTTTGTTAACCATGCTTATAACATTAAAAATTTGAGAAATAAGGGATTTCCTATAACTTTCACTCACTCTCCTGATAGACCAATGCCACATATAGGTATGTGGGAGAGTCCTATATATTATTTAATCATAAAAATATGTCATAAAACTCATTCTAATCCATTTTTATCAATGCATTCCATATGAGTCATTTTTAGGGTTTTAAATAGGGTTAAGACCACCTTATAGTCTTAAGGATCATTCATAAAGCTTGGGCTCTTAATAAAAATAATAATGCTTAGAAAATTGATATATTATCCTTTCCTAACTTCCATGAATTTATCAGGATATCATTAAAATATTTCACATACTAAAGACCATGAGAAAACCATTCTTGAGTTTACAATACATCATTTTATAGACACAAAAATCCTCAAAATAATATTTCATGTTTTCTCCTTCATACTTTAACCTCATACTTGGTCAACACACTAGAAAAAAAAATTCACACTTTTAACAATTTTTTCATGAGCCTTATCACCTTGAAAAATTAAAATTAACCCCTCATTTAGCCACACTAAGTCTCTTTCCACATTGGACCTTGAACTACCAATCATACTTAAACCTTGAAAATACCTTAAAATCACTTTCACTTATCTCAATACCTCATACTAATGTCATTAAATATAATACTATGCCCACGTACTACCAAAATTCTTCTCACAAGCCTTATACTTCTCACGTCAACATGCTACCAAGCTTGTGCCTTCTCACTAGGTCTCTCAATTACATGACTCATGAACTCAACCTCAGGAACATCACACTTTAATAACATAAATTAACACTCAATTCATATCTTATAAAAAATTCTTAATAATACCCACCTATATTTGAATTGGATTTATGTGATAAGCACATAATAAAGTATGGAGGAAGATCCAACACCACCACATCTTGTTGAATGTTCACATTTAGGTATGCATGAAGTGTTAATTTAATATTCATATTATACATAATATATTGGTTAGATATCCATAAATATTAAAAACACCCTTACTATTTGGATCATACACCAAACCTAACTTATCTAAAATATATTCTGGCATTACTATTCTACTTGCTCCACTATCAACCATGAAATTATGAACTAGTGTGTTTTCAACAATCAACTAAAGATAGAAAGGAGTTGTCCTACTTGGTTTTGCATAATATTTACTGACATTTACCCATTTATATACCTATTATACTTATTTTTTATCTTATTGATATAAATTTGTTAGAAACACACTTTCCTTCTCTACTGGTTTTGTAGACAAGATAGGGCCTGGAAGCTCATGGATAAGGGTGTATTTTTGTCTTGGGATTTAAAATGAATCCCACATGGTCATGATTATTTTATTTTTCTTCATGTTATCTACTATGATAAAGGAAGAGCCTCCAATATTTGGTTTTACCTTTGGAGCTATAAGATGTTCTTGTATTTGAGGAACTTGGAAAACCTTACTTGATTCAACATGATGATTCTTATTTTATAAAGGGGAAGCAATATGATCATTATTACCTTTATAAACCATACTAGGAACATTTTAATGATGACTTACCTATTGGGTCTAATATATATCCCCTTGCTTAGCTCTTGTGATGGATGCAACCAAGTTTGATTTTCTTGGCTCATCAATTTAATTTACTACCACATGATCATCAGCTTGACAACTCATCAATGTATCATTTTTTTATACTTGTCCATGATTCACTTACCCTTGTTTTATCATCACCTCATTATGTTGGTCTCCTTGAAAAAAAGATTTCTCTTTTGTCATTTAAAGAATTACCATATTTTGTTTCATTAAAAATTGATTTTGCACATTATTGGTGTTATAAGGCCACCAATATAAATATTACATCAAATTAATTTTTATTGGTACAAGGGTCTTAGATGAGGTAAGAGAATTGGGATAAATATGGTAGGACTTTGAGGGTCTTAGAAGTGGGGCTAATGATGGAGCTTAAGTAGATGGAATGCGATGAATTTATGTAAAAATTGGTATTAGAGGCATAGGTGTAAGTTTACCAACTTCAATTAGACTATTTTCAGATCTAATGGCAACCTCATAGGCATCTAGGAGTATCCTAAAACCCATGGACTATATCATTAGTGAAATATCATAATTCAAAGCTCTCAAAAAGTATAAGAAAGTATAATAAGGATATGTATTTATCATGGGAGGTATTATGTTCTTTGTTCTCTAACATTTATGATTGAAATCAATCATAAATTTATGTCGTGATCTTTTGATGGTAGTGAGCTACTCAATAATAGATAAATGGTCTGATTTATCTCCAAATTATCTACAAAATATTGTACTTAAATCATCCCAAGTGGAAATGTATTTCAAGGGAAGGTTCATATACCATTTCAATTACTTTCCCTTGAAGGATGAAACAAATAAATATATGGAAAGATTCTCTTGGGTAACATGGTGGAA
This sequence comes from Torreya grandis, assembly GCA_037957365.1. Lineage (NCBI taxonomy): Eukaryota > Viridiplantae > Streptophyta > Pinopsida > Cupressales > Taxaceae > Torreya > Torreya grandis. The sequence continues at coordinate 831,068 of JARHVA010003468.1, read as the reverse complement.
TGAACACAAGTTATCCACATCTTTGATATCTTCTAAGGGTGTATTTTGATCTTCACCTATGAAATATGGTAGGATTTTGAGGTTTGAGGTTAGGATATCATCATATTGGACATAATTATGAGGGATCCCATAATTGAAAGGAATAAGCACATGGTTTTTATGGATAACCATGTTGATAGTGGGATTTGAATTTGAAATGGTTTACACAATGGGTTGATTTGGTGACTAAAATAGCCTTATAAGATATGGAACCATTCTTAAAAACATTATTATTTTGTTTGAATGTTCAAATAATCTAGAAAAAATAAATGGTATACCTCTAATTGTAGAACTTATAGTGATCTTAGGCATGCAATTGGTACTTCTCTACTATTATAAATGTATTTTTTATCTCTAATATGTGACTCATCAAGTACACTAGAAGCTGTAATCACTTAGAAGTGCACCCTTGCAAAAATGAGTACTTGTTCTCACTCATATTGACATAATGGAAACTCTCCAATGTGTGGGTGACATTACATTCAAGATAATATCTATATGAATGGCTTATTTCCTTTGGTACACTCACCTAATTCTCTCTAAACTCTCTAATTTGGTGATTTATTGACTAGGAGAAGAGTAGAGGAGCAATATTTAAGCTTAAAGTAAACATGAAAACTAAAAAATTGGGGTGATGCACCAGTTTTAAGGTCAATTATGCATATATCTGATGCACTTTAAAAGTTATAATCTCTCACACATTCACTTCATCTTCATATAATGGCTCTTGTATCAATATTTCATATAAAGGTATTAAAAACACTCACACTAACATGGAAGGAATAAACATAGGTTGAATTCACTTTAAAATTAGATATAAATCAAACTTAGACACTTTATATGACTTGAATAAATTCTTATTTTTTGAAAGTGAAAATTTCAAGCATAAACATATGAAAAATAATCATTCACTAAGTTGCATCAATGAACATGAGACATACACTTCATGGAAAATGTAAAAATGGAGGAAAAATTATCTTATTATTACTTCAAAGGTGATGTAGTATAAATTTTGGTAAAGATTCTATATATAAAAAAGCATAATCTAATCAATTTCTCTAAAAATTAATATAAATATAGAAAAGGAAGAAAGGAAAGAGGATTCAAAGTAACCCTAAATTAGGGATGAGTTATCATCCTAGTCATCCTTAAATCTTCAAATCCACTCCAACTCAACCACCAAACTACTACATCTATATTTATAACTTCTCTTCTTGGAATATGGTGTAGGACAGAGAGATCATCATGTTTTAACATTTTTAAAAAGTCAAGGTTCTTCTACATATTATAATGGTTTTTAATATTGAAAATATATTGATCATCTTCACTTAACTCCTTTTGAATATCTTATTCAATATCCATGAGACTCTTCATCTATCTAGTTAGTAACTTTAACTATCTTACTTACATCTTGGAGTTTGACTTCAGTTATCTTCCTTACATCTTGGAGTTTGATCTCAGCTCTCTTAATTATATCTTTGATGCATGTTTCTATATCTCAACCTCCTCAAATATATCCAAGGTGGAATAGTGGGAGAGATATTGCATGTTTTTTTAAGGAGTATCCTCTATTAAAATAACGCTGATTGACTTGATCAAGTCTTCCACCTTTATAGTGTTGAGTTAAGGCTTATACATGTTTTACTTGATTTTTTTTAAAAAATTATCTCAAAGGGGGAATAAAATGGGAGATAATTTTTTTTTTTTTTTTAAAACTTCTATTTGAACATGGATTTCATTTTTAAAACAAACACTTAACCCTTTCTTGATCTCTAGATAGCAAGGAGCACGTGTTTGACTAGGTAAGGTTGTTGAAGATTTATATGCATTGATTGAGATTATATATTACATTATTAATATAATATTCCATATAATTTATAGATATATAATGATTAATTATTATTTATTTTCATTAAATACCCTTCCTAAAAGTCTATTTGATGAGGTACAATCACAACTCTCCATACTAGTTCTTCTTGGATATGTCTATCTTCTCGAACTTGACAAGCTTGTCAAATGCACCATGAGAACCTTAAAATTTATTAATTTTTATTATTTTAATATATAAGGAGTATAAATATGATTTTAAAATCATCATCATGGTTTCACAGACCTTTAGACAAAATTTTGGCTCAAAATTCCACTTACAACTTCCAAAAATGTTCTTTTGTGTTTTTTAGGCCTAAAAAAATCTTGATTTGGATTTGGGGATTTAAAATTAGTTATACACATAAAAATAAAATAATAATATTATAATTTTATAGTTATAAATTTTTTATACCTATAAAAGTTTTAAAATATTTAAAACTCTTCACCAAACTCTCAAACAAAAACTAATAAAAAAGTGCCTACTTGCTGCCCACATGGTGATTTAGAGATGTTTTTCTTTTATATAAGCATGTTTTCAATTATTTTTAATTTTATTAATTATAAATCATATAAATTCATTTTATTCCCTTGAAAATATATGAAACACTCATTTATAACTCCATTTATGATCAAATTAGTGAAAACCCCTGATTTCCTTCATGGTGCAGACTTGTGTTTTGTCATTTTATCTCTCCTAAAGCATATTAAGGATATTTAAATTTTTTTAAAATTAAAATAAATAAAAATATACATCCTTTTAAAATTTTAATAAGTTTCACTTAATAAATTTTAAAATATGCACTTTTAGTGTTTCTTGGTTTGCATAATCTTATTTATTAATGCATGTAGGTTTGAGTTTTGGAATTTTATTGAGTTTTATGAGGCATAAATACCTAATTATTTTTTAATTATGACCTTTAATAACCTTTATAATCATTAAAGCAATTGTATATTCTCAAATAATCACTTAAACATTTCAAAAATTTCTTTTTTTGATTGTCTCTCTTGCATGATTGAAACCCTACAACATGTACATCTACCTTTCTCCATTATTTACATAAATGTATTGATTGAGTAATGTTTATTAAGGTTATTTATACCAAATAATATCTCATAAAACTTTTAATTTTTAACAAATAACTCAAAAATACAATCACATCTCACAAAACTGAGTTATAAGTGTTTTAAAGCACCTTTCCTTCTTAACGATTACTCATAAATTTAAGCCACTATAACATAAAAAAGTTAATTTAATATTTAGGTAATATTAATATATATATTCCAACAATATAATTAAAACTAAATCTTATTCTCCTTCATAAATCAAACATTGTAAAATTGCCCTTACTAACTTGCAACTAACTGGTTAGAGGAATAAAAGAATCTTATGCAAGAAATTTTTGCTATTATTGAACATGGATTTCAATTTATTAAGTTTTAGGGATGTTTTTTAGATATTATTTAATCTTAAATCCATGAATTGAGTCTTATTTCAACTTACATAGAAGTAACCTTAACCAATGGTGGTAGAATTTGACAATAATACACCATCTTCATAGTAGACTAACGACTTGATAAGAGGTCTTGAGGAATGGGGAACATGTTATGGAAAGGTGGGAAAATTTTAATTTCTTTATCAATATAAAATTAAATTTTTAATATTAGTATCTTAATTATTTTCCTATACATCTATGGGCTTATTTTGAGTAGGTATCATTGGTATTTTGATGATCACTAGAGTCTTAGTGTCTTTCCTTCTTGCCTAGTATGCATCATGTTTACTAAGGTTTTATCATAAAATGCCTATTTCATGATTTTTCCATTCCCTATTTTAATTAAAAAATACTAATATTCCCCCTTGATGAATATTTTTTTGTTAATTGATCATACCCCCTAGGGTTTCCTTTTGTGAGTTACATTGTAAGACCTTGGATAGGACTACGCATTCCTCACAAAACATTTCCTTAATTTTTTATTATTTCACATTCAGCTCATTGCTATTCACCTTGTGAGTTTTAGTGTCAGACCTTGTACAAGACTAGTATCTCCTCACAAATTACCACATTAAAATATCTTTAAATTAATATGACATTTGTCTTCACCTTATTTCTGTTCACCTTGTGAGTTGCACTATAAAAGCATGGATAAGGACCAAGATATCCTCACAAATTACCACATTAAAACATATTTAAATTATTCCCACATTTATCTACACCTCATTGGTGTTCCTTTTTTGAGTTGCAATGTAAGACCAGGGATAGGACTAGGCCCTAGTCAAAGAATATTTGAATAAATAGTTTATACTATAACTAAGTGACAATAAAATTGCATGCTTCAAATTTGAGATAATATGTGTTACATTATGATTTACATGTCATTTACATACTTCCCATATTTTTTTTTATGTTTTATTCTTACTTTCATAAATAGTTCACTTTTATTTTTTTATTTTTCAATTGTGAGTATGTTTACAATCATTTTATTAAACTTATCATACTTTCCATCTTGATTTAGTATGATTAGTTTGATTTATAGTTACATTTTGTTCTTCTTTTCATATTTACCATCTTCATCTAGTACAATTGATTAAATTTATGGTTCATTTGTTTTTATACCATTGGTTTTATCACTTTTTCCACTTTATTACAAAATTTCACACGTATCAGCTTGATATAGTATGACTTTTATTTTCTTTTATTTGGTGCAATTATTTTACATAGGTTGAAAACATTTATTACCTGTTACTTTACCATTTTGGTTTGTCATATTTATTTATCTCTTGATTTTACACATTTCTCATCATGATTTATTGTGTATTACATTTTATGTTTATTTATAATTTTATAAATCATTTTGATTTTATTTTTAACCATGCATGTGTATCACAAAATGTTATAAATTAAAATATACATCACATATTTTCCATAGCATATACAACAAAACTAAAATACATGTGCTAAAAATAAAATATGTCCTTATATCTATCCACAAATAAATAAAAATCATAGACAAAGAAATTTCCATATAATTATATATACCATGAGTTTTATACAATATATGCTACACCCTTAACCTTTGGTATGTCTAGGGATATGTGTGGTCAACTTGTGGCTTACATACTTCTTTTACATTTATCTATGCTATTAGTTAGGTTGGCCTATAGAATAACCATGGCTAAGTAGACTATATGTAGGAGGTAGTGGTTAATCTTTAATCATCATATTAAGTATTCTATTCTTATTGAATTGTTGTGGAGGTTTCCCCTTCAAAGTGTATTTGATATATTATCTAGTATTCTACTCTACTATCAAGTATTATTGGGTTATCTCTCATATTTACTTATTCTATGTGATATATAATCATTTTGTGTAAATATATACGTAATTTCATTACAAGTGGTATCAGAGCTTTGATTTAGGTAAGTTCCATATGGTGTTGTTTTTTTAGATCTAGGGAGGTATGACTTCTGTGAGTGGAAGGAGTGAAAAAACATAACTTGTAATCTAGGAAGAATTAATTTTTTGTATCAGCATAGTATTGTTCAAAATGCTTTTTAGAAAAAAAATTAGAAAAAAAGTCCAATTTTTTTTTCCTTTACACATTTTTAGTCAATGAATTTATCTTAGTGAGATGATCACAATAGTATATTCTATTGGTATACTTTTTTATTGTTGAATTTTTTTTACCGTAGTGCATAAAGGTAGTCATTTGATTCATCTTGGTGAGGTGATCGCAATGGTACCATCCCATAGTAGAATTTTTTTAGGGAAAATACCTTCCTAGGGTTTGTATATAGTAGGTCCTTCTACTTGAAGAATAAAATGTGGGTAAGAAACTCCTAAGAATCCTTTTACTAGTGACATGGAATTTGGAAATTCAGATCCATTTATTTCTTAACTTTAGCTTAACATAAAGGGTTTGGTGTGGCATGATGAATTTGTTTCAATTTAAAATGATGTTCCATAGATGTGAGAAGAGATTAATGGGGTTCACACTCAATTTAATTAGATCATTATGAAATTGGCTGCCCTTTCATCTCAATTATAGTCAAACAACCCTCTACTTCATCATTTGGTTCCTCCTCTAAACACTAACAACTCCAATTCCAGTGTGAAATTATTGTTTCTAAAATTAGACATATGGAAGTTTGATGGTAAGGATCCTATAACTTAGATTACCCAAATTGATAATTTATTTGATCTACATCAAACTCCTAGTTCTCAGAAGGAGATAGTGGCATCTTTGTATCTAGAACCTAAGTAATTCATTTGGTATCACTGGTTGTGTGCTCAAAAGAAAAATAAAGGTGCTCTTATTACATGGTATATTTTCAATAATTATTTTTTATCTCATTATTATAATAATGTCTATGAGAACTACTTCACCTACTTAGATAAACTATGACAAGTAGGAACTGTGAAGGATTATATTCATCAATTTTAGAATCTATCTTTACAGGTAGAAGACATCAGTAAGGAAAATTTGACTGATATATTTTTGGGTGGCCTTGAATATCGAATCAAATTGGAGGTATTAATGTTAAACCCAACATCTATATTAAAATCTATTACAAAGGCACACATGGAAAAAGAAAAAGAGATCATCAAATGGAAAACTTTCACTACTGGTCATGATCACATCTTTCTAGCACCATTATTTCCTTAACCCACCAAATTAACACCTCTAAAAATTAAGTAGAAGTGATCCAAAGGGATGTGTTATGGTTTCAATATAAAATGGATAAAAAACAATTTTTATGCTAAAAAAATCTATTTTACATCGAAGGTGTTAATGAGGATGATGATGATGAGGAGGTAATTGATGAGGATGAAGAAGTTCCCGAGGAAGAATACTCTCTACTTAGTATTTCCTATCATGCCCTTTTAGGTATTAGTACTCCCCAAACTCTTAAGGTGGTGGGTTTTTTTAAAGAAATAAAAGGTCACTATATTTATTTATTCTAAGAGCACATAAAACTTTATCAACAGTAAGTTGGTTGCTTATTTGAACTATTTCATTTATCCCACTATAGAATTTTAGGTCATAATTGTAGATGGTGGTACTGTTAGATGCTCAAGAAAATGCCATAGTTTTAAGCTAGCCAAGGGAGACTACTTGTAGGATTATCCTATGTTTTCCATTACCATGGGGGAACTAACATTGTTTTAGAAGTATAATGGCTTATCACTTTGGGCAATATTGAGATGAATTATTAGGAATTATTCATGCACTTTCATTCTGAAGGAAGGACATTTGAGATAAGAGGATTAAGGGATAAATCTACACAACTTATTATCTCCCATAAAATGACAAATATTATTCATAAGTGTGATAAAGGATTTGTAGCTCACTTATTTTTCATTGAAGTTTAGCCAACTCAACCATCTACACCTCCTAGTCTAGAATAAGTGATTGATGTCCATTCAGTTGTTTTTAGTGACATGCTAAAAGGAATTACACCTAGCCACACATATGATCATACTATCAAACTTATTTTTGGTAGTACATCACCCAACATCAGGTCATAAAGGTATCCCTATGCCCAAAAAAGTGAAATTGAAAAGATGGCATATGAGATTTTGGATGTAGGAATCATTCACCATAGCCAAAGAAAATATTCTTCACCAGTTGTCATGATGAGAAAGAAATATGACACTTGGAGGATGTGCCCTGACTATAGAGAACTCAGTAAGTAAAATATCAAAGATAAGTTTCCTATTCTTGTCATTGATGATTTTCTAGATGAATTGAATGGTGATATTTATTTTACCAAGTTAGATTTGCATTTTAGGTATCATCAAATCTAGATCCATGATGAAGACATACCCTAAACAACTTTTAGGACTCATTAGGGTCATTATGAGTTTTTGTTTATTCATTTTGGTCTAAAAAATTCATCATCCACCTTTCAAAGTTTTATGAATAATGTTTTTAGGCCATTTTTGAGGAAATTTTTTCTTATATCCTCATTTATAGTGAGAATTGAGAAGACTATCTACACCATGTGAAACATGTACTATCAATTATATAATAACATTAGTTATATGCCAAACATTCCAAATTTAATTTTGGAGCCTATGAGGTTGAGTATTTGAGTCATATAATTTCACATGCAGGAGTGAAATGGGATCCTAAAAGAATCCAAATAATGGTGGACTAACTAATTCTTAAAACACTCAAGAAACTAAGGGGATTTTTGGGTTTAACTAGTCACTATCATAGGTTTGTAAGAAATTATGATAGAATTATAGCTCCACTCACCTCTTTGTTTAAGAAAGATTACTTTTAGTGGACTGATATAGCTATTAGGACATTTGAATAATTGAAATTGGCTATATGCACCACTCCAGTGTTAGCCACTTCTAATTTTTCCAAGACTTTTGTGGTTCAATGTGATACATATAGTTATGGTATGGGTGTTTTACTCATGCAATAAGGTATACCACTTAGATTTTAAATTAATCAAATAAAGGGTAAAAATCAACACAAGCCCATTTATGAGAAGGAAATGATGGCCATTTTTCAAGCAGCCAAACAATGGAGGCCTTATTTGATGGGTCATCACTTTTAGGTAAAAATTAATCATGATACTCTTAAATATTTTTTAGAACAATTTTTGTCATCTAAAAAATAATATAAATGGGTAACTAAGATTTTAGGATATGATTTTGAAATAGTTTACAAGAAAAGCAAGGACAATGTAGTGGTAGATACACTATCTAGGAAGGATGAACCAATTGAGGCATTGTTATGTGCTATGACCATTCTATGGGTAGATTGGATAGAGAAAAGATGATCAAAATGAGAAAATTATAGTGCTACCCATGATTTAATTCATAATCTATAGCAAGGTTTGGATGGATTTGAAAAATTCACATGGAAGGGTGATGCATTATGTTATAAATATATATTATAACTATGTAATGATTCTCTTCTTAAACAAAATATCTTTTAGAAAATTCATGCAACTCCAATTGGGGGTAATTTAAGGTTTTTGAAAACCTATCATATAATCAAGTAATATTTTTCTTGGGAAGGATTCAAGGGGGATGTCCAAAAATATGTGGATGAATGTATGAAATGTCAAAAAAATAAAAGAGAAACCATTAAAATCCTATTTCTTTTGTAGCCTATATCCATCCCTAACCAATGTTTGGAACATGTGTCTATAGATTTTATTATAGGTTTACCAAGATATGATGGTCAAAATGTTATCATGGTTATGGTAGATCATCTTATTAATTATGTTCATTTTTATTCTTTATCACAACCATTTATTCCTAGTATAATAGCTTAGACTTTTCTCAATATAGTTCAAAACTTGCATGGTACCCCTAATATCATTAATAGTGATAAAGATCCCATTTCACTAGAATTTTTTTGACTAAGTTATTTGCATATTTAGGAACCCATTTGGCTCATATTTCATCTTATAATCCTCAATTATATGTAAAAAATAAGGTAGTCAATAAATGTCTAGAAGGATATCTCTGTTATTTTATTTCTGATAAATAAGATAAATGGGTTCATTGGTTTCCACTTGGTGAATGGTGGTGTAATACTTATATTCATAGTTATTTCAAAATGTATCTTTTTTTTGCACTATATGGATACCACACTCCATCCATCACTTCAACCTTTAAGGTCCATTCTATGGTTCGTTCAGTTGAATAACATATTCACCATCAATAGGAGGTCCTTGCAAGTTTGCTTGAAAATTTAGCCATGGCCCAAAATTGCATAGAGAAGTAGGTAGATTAACATATGAGTGAGAGGAATTTTTGACATTGGTTATTGGGTATTTGTTTTCTTACATCCATATAAGTATATGTCCTTGAAGTAACATAAAAAGATAACAAGCTATTCCCTAAGTATTATGGGCCTTATTAGATCTTGCATAAAATTGATAGTGTGGCATATAGATTAGATATTCCTTCCTCCAATCACATGCATCAAATATTTTATGTATCATTCCTAAATAAAATCATTGGACATAGAGTTTCTACTCAAACTAAGTTACCAAAATTAGATGAGGAAGAAAGATTTATTCTTGATCCTGAGGTGATCCTTCAAATACACACTAAGCAAATGCGATCTAGAATGATTAAGGAGTACCTAATCAAATGTAATCATATACCCTATGAATATGCCACTTGAGAGGATGAATATTTTATGAAATAACATCCAAAGTTGACTCAATGTTGAGGATAACATTGTTTTGAAGGGGAGGGGTATGCTACGCCCTTAACCTTTAGCATATCTAGGGATATGTGTGGAAACTTGTGGCTTACATACCTCTTTTAAATTTCTCTATATTATTAGTTCAGTTAGCCTATGGAATAACCATGGATAAGTATACTATATATAATAGTTAGTGGTTAGTATTTAATCATCATATTAATTATTCTTCTCTTATTGTATTGTTGTGGAAGTTTCCCCCTCAAAGTGGCTTTGTTATATTATCCATTATTATACTCTATTGTTAATTATTATTGTCTAATCTCTCATATTTTATTATTACTTGTGATATATAATCATATTTTGTGAATATCTAAGTAATTTCATTACAATATATTACAAAATACGATAGCTACAACAATAAGGTTGAGATCCATCATGTCTATCCTATGGCTTAGCCACATTACCCATGGATGCCTATGACTAACCCCTATGAATGGTATGTTTTAATTAGGTAGTATAATATCTCAATCCATTTATCTATCCCATTAGATTGTCTACCTAGACCTATACATGTCCAAACTCTATAATGATCACCATATGGGTGGATTGTTCCTATGCCAATGCCTACTAGGCTTAGGCTCACCCTCTTCTACTCTTAGAGGTGGTTGTGATCAATATCCTCATTCCTAAAACTATTGATAAACCTCTACCATAAATATAATTTATCTATCATAAGATGGGGTAGATTGTACCATAGGGTCTACCAAGGCGGATGGCTCATCATGTGATTACATAATGAAACCTAAAAATTAACAACAAGAAAATTACCAAAAGGCCAAGATCATGAAAAAATACTTAGAATTGATTTGTATTGATTGGTTTAAATAATTAATAATCTAAACCATGATCAAATAATCCTCAACTTATAATTTAGAGTTGACATGCAAAAATTCAAAAAATCTAAACAAAATGTAGTTTTTAGCAGTTGTTATTTATAGTAAGTTTCAAATACAAGCACATATGGATATAAAAATTTCTTGAAATAACCTAAATGTTAAAATTAACCTATGGAACTAAATTTGACTTCTAATTCTAAAAATATACAATTTCTAAAAATAGAAGATTCCTAAAAAATCATTAAATGTCAATTTTAGACCCTAAAATGATCATGTTTGGCCTTAGAAAATATCAAATAAAATATAAAAAGGTATAAAATATTATATAATAATAAATTTTTTCAATATGGTCATTTTGGCATGTGGAAGAGCTCAAATAGAGTTACGAGTTAAAAGTTATGGCCTCTAGAAGGTTGGCCTATTTTTTTTGCATCATTCTCCTCTGGTTGAAAATAACTCAACTCCTGTGAGTTGCCTTGATTTTACTAATATAGTTTTTCCTTGTCAATCTTCTTCAACTGCCATTCTATAATCTAAGTGTTGTCTTCTTGCTACAGTCCTTCCCACTGTGCCAAATAGCTGTTAAAATTCCCTTGCCTTGTGCTCACTGTCTTCATATCCAAAACTTGCACTATTTTTCTTTCTTCTTCTTTAGAACTTGTTGATCCCAATTTGCTTCTTCATATTTTTCACCTTCACCATCTTCTCCATGGAAATCATATAAATTTTAAACATTAAATACTATATATATATATATATATATATATATATATATATATATATATATATAAATTATGTGGTAAACTTACCTCATAAGCATTGTCATTGATTTTCTTCACAATTCTACATGGTCCAATTTTCTTGTACCTTAGCTTATTGTATGTGCCTTTTATAAACCTCTCTTTCCTAAATTAAACCATTACCAAATCTATTTTAAATACCTTGGATCTTCTTCTAACATCTACTACTACTTTATATTTCTCATTACTTTCCTACAACTTTCTTCTTGCTCCTTCTTGCGGCTATTGCATATTATCTATAAACACTTCTACATCATCACTAATTCAATCTAAAATTGGAAATTGTACCAAATCTAAAATTACCCATAGGATATCTCCCATAAATAATTTAAAAAGGTGAATTTCTTATTTATCTATTCACTATACTATTATATGCAAACTCAGCTTGTGGTAAAGCCAAGTCACATTGCTTTGGCTTCTCTCCTACTATGCATCTCAATAAATATCCCAAGATCCTATTCACAACTTATGTATGTCCATATATTTATGGGTGATATGAACTAGTTAATTTTAGCTTAGTACCCATTTTCTTCCATAAAGTCCTCCAAAAAGGACTTAAAAATTTTGTGTCCCTATCTGAAGTAATAGTTTTTGGAACACCATAAAATCTCACAATATCCATAAAAAATAATTCTAAAACTCTTGTGGCATCATTGGTTTTCTCACAAGAAATGAAATGAACCATTTTAGAAAATCTATCTATAATAACAAAAATTGAATCATTAATTCTCTGTATATTTGGTAATCTCAACATAAAATTCATTCTCAAATCTATCCATGGCCCTCTTAGAACTAGTAATGGCATATATAATCTAGTATTTTTTGCATTTCCTTTAGCCACTTGACATATTTTTCACCTTGAAACATACCTTGTCACATCTCTCTTCATCTTTGGACAAAAATACTTTTCCTCCACCAAATCTATTGTATTCATCTTACTAAAATATCTATCCAAACCACCACTATGTAATTCTCTTATTATATTGTCTCAAAAAAACCCAATTGGAATTCATAATTATTTCCCTTTAAAGAGATAACCTTCTTTTATAAGATACTCATCATGAATATCATTTATCCCACCTACTAATGGATTCATGCACTGCTCAACTACCTTTCTAAAATATGGATCAATATCATATAATTCTTTAATAGCTTCAAATATAACTACTTCACTCACCATAGTAGTTAATAATGCTACCCTCATGTTCAATGCATCAGCTACCTAATTGTGTTTCATGATTTATGCTTCAACACAAAAGTATACCCCTAGAAGAAAGAAACCCACTTTTCATGCCTACTATTCAACTTATTTTGTGTATTAACATATATCAAAGCCTCATGATCTATAAATAGGATAAATTTCTTATGCATCAGGTAATGCCTCAAGTGTCTTAATGCTTGTACAATTGTATAAAGTTCAACATCATAACTAGAATACTTTTTTCTTACCTCATTCGATTTCTCACTGAAATATGCTATTGGCTTTCCTTCTTAACTCAACACAATACCAATTCCCACAAATGAAGCATTACAATCAACCTAACACACTTTGTTAAAATATGGTAATGCTAAAATTGGTCTTTCTGTAATCTTCTTATTTAAAATTTCAAAGCTTTATGTGGCTACTCTAGTCTATGTAAATTACTTCCCTCTCATGCAATCTATTATTGGTTCCACAATACTACTAATTTTTTTGATAAATTTTATACAAAAATTTGCTAAACCATGGAAACTTCTTACATCTGTAATGATTTTTAGAATATGCCACTCAATAATTACCTTTATCTTTTCTTCATCCATTTTCACACCTCTAAAACTACAAATCCCAAAAATACCAAACTATTCTACATAAACCTGCACTTCTTCAAAATTACATACTTCTCCTTTCTTAACAAATCCATTACCATTCCCAAATATTGTAAGTGTTCTTCTTTAGCTTTACTGAATTAAAAAAATTTCATCAAAATAAACAACCACAAACTTATCACTATATTCTCATAGAATTGTATTCATCACCCTCATAAATGTGCTAGGTACATTAGATAATCTAAATGGCATCACCATCCACTCATATAAGCAATCCCTAGTCTTGAATGTAGTTTTCCACTCATCTCCTTCATGAATTTGAATCTAATAATATCCACTCCTTAGATCAATCTTGGTAAAAACAATTTCTCCTGTAAGCACATCGATCATATCATCTAAATGAGGTATAAGAAACCTTTACTTTATTGTAATTTTATTAATTTCTCTACTATCCACACACATTCCCCATCCTCCATCTTTTTTTGGAGCTAGCAATGCCAACATTGCACATGGACTCATACTCTCCCTTATCACTTTCTTATTTAATAATTTAGTAACCTATTTATTTAATTATGCATGTTTTATTGGACTCATCCTATAAGCTACTTGATTGGATAGAGTTGATCTTGGAATCAAATCAATGTGAAATTGAATATCTCTCTTCAATGGTTAACCATTTGGTAACTCATCAGGCATAACATCTACATATTATTTCAATAGTCTTGTTGCTTCTATTGGTATTAGAACCATTTCTATTTATTCATTTTTTGCTACTAATGCATAATAATAACTTGCCACCTTCATATCTTGGATAAATTCTTTAGTACAAAGTATGATTTTTATCTTATCTTCCTCTTTAAGAGGTAACAAAACTACCTTTGTACCATCTTTCCAAAAATTGTATGTGTTCTTTGCTCCATAATGAACTACTTTCCTATCAAATTTTCATGGTATCCCAAATAACACATGACATACATCCACTAGAATAACATCACACCATATTTCATCATTATAAGTTTTTATTATAGAAAACTTGATTAAGCACCTTTTATCTACTATAACTTCATTCCCTTTCTTAAACCATGAAATTGGATAAGGATTAGGATGTTTTTAATACTTTAGAATTAGTTTTTCAATCATTTCTTTTAGAAACCATATTTTCACAACTATGACCATCTATAATTACTTTGCATACCTTTCCACCTGAAGTATACCTTTTTGGAAAAATATTAGATATTAGCCATGCATCACCACTTTCTTTAATTTTACACTTGATCCTTCCTTAGAGCAATCACGGTTCTTATCATCATGATATTCTCTTCAATATTAGTTGGTGCAACTTTAATATTTTGCTCTTCTATTTTAGCCTCAACTATATTTACTCTTGGGTGATCTTCTTGCCTCCTTTCTTGTTATTAATAGTGTGGACACTCAAACTCTTTGTATCCTTATCCAAATATATAAAAAACATAAGATCTACGTTGATTTCAAAACCATCCTATAGCACCACCATTACCTCATCCTCTCTAAAATCCTCTTCCTCTTTGTTGGTATTGAAACCCTTTCCTATTATCATTTTGCCTTTATGCATCATGTGATGATTCATCTTTATTGGAATTAAATCAACCTATAGTGGTATTAAACACACTTATTCCCCTTATTGGATGGGATCTACCTATTTTTGGACCAATATATATCCTTTTTGAAATTTTTTCTATTTTTTTTTCTACCTTCAAAGCTAATTGATAAGCCTCCTCCATGTTAATTATTCTATGCATGCTTAAATTCATGTTGAATAGAAAAAATTAAACCATTTACATACATTGTATCCATATTCTCTTATGTTTCATCATGCTCCACTCATATGGAAAGTTTATAAAATTCATCTGTATACTGTTGTATATTGTGATCTCTTTGCCTCAAATTCTAAAATCTTCTATATAAGGTTTCTACATAATCCATAGGAAAAAAATTCTCCCTCAGCTTCTTTTCCATATTTTTCCATGAATTAATCTTCTCTTTACCTTTCCTCTATCTCTCTTTTTATATGTGATCCCACCAAATCATTTCATGACCTTTTAATTTCATGCATGTAAACTTTACCTTCTTGTCTTCTCTCATTGTCTTCCACTTAAAGAACTTCTCCATGTTATTCATCTAATCTATCAACTCCTCTAATTTTAAACTACCTCCATAGTCTATAACATCAACATTGATTCCTTCATTTCTTCCTTCTAAATCTTGAACCATCCTCTCTTCCATCAATGTTCGATGCTCTTATTGTTCTTCTTCTTTTTGAATTTCTTCATCATGATCTGTGTCTTCCTCATCACCAACTTGTCTTCTTTGTTGATTGGTGATAACCTCTATTAATTGTTGAGCTTGCCTCTAAATCTCCTATATAGTCTATTTCATCTATACGACACCTCCTCATCGTCTTTCTATTATTTACTCCTCCAAGATTCAAACTTGCTCTGATACCAGATAATGAAACTCAAAAACTATCAAGAACAAGAAAATTACCAATAGGCTAAGATCTTGAAATAATACACATAATTGATTCATATTTATTAATTGAAATAATTACAAACCCAAACCATTTTTAAATAATCCTCAACTCAAAATTTAGAGTTGACATGAAAAAATTTGGAAAATTTAAAAATCTAAAAAAATGTTTATTTTTTGCAACTACTATTTATAGTAAGTTTCATATGCAACTGTGCACGGCTCTAACAATTTATCAAAATAACCTAAACACTAAAATTATCTTATGGAATGAAATTCAAGTGAATTTGACTTTTAGTTCTAAAAATATATAATTTCTAAAAATAGAAAATTATCAAAAAAAACATTAAACATTAATTTTGGACCCTCAAATTATCACATTTGGCCTATGAAAAATATTGAAATAAAATCTAAGTGGATAGAGCATCTTAGGGCAGAATCTAACTTTTAAATATGATTATTTTTGCATGTGGAGGAGCTCAAATGGAGTTATGATTCATAATTTATGGCCTTTAGAAGGTTGGCATATTTTCTTTCATCACAAAACCCCATCCAAAATATCATGGCGTGCGGCCATAATCTTGGCTCCCCATATGATCTCTTCTAATACATTACCTTCAAAATAAAAACCAAATATACATTATATGCTATGTATATATATCTCAAACCATCTATCTATCACTAAATACATAAAAAAATAATGCAATTAGGAATCTATGTCAAAGACTTCATAAATTAAAGCATTATAGTGTTGGTGTTTCCAACCAAATTCTCCCTATCAACTCAAATGTTGAGAACCTCCTCTATCATTTTCCTCCTTGTAATTGTAAAACCTAGATTCACCACCCATTCCTATCATATTCCCCTCCTTAGTGGCCAATCTATCAATGAATTGTGTCCCATAATAGTCATAGGATCACCATGTATGATTAATCATGCCTATATCCCTTTTATTGATGGTGCCTCTATCTCATATGATCTTGACACAACCATTATCTCCCCTAATGTGGTTCCACTCCCACATCCTCACACTTTTCATCTATAATTATAACATGTTCTACACTAGGGCTCATCACATTCTACTACTACTCTTGACATGTCTATGGTCTCACTCATTAAATCCTAACAGAAAGTATCTCTATAGGCATCCCTACACCTCATCTCCCTTCAAATCTCTAATATGTCATTCTCAATAATCAAGAGATAATATATGGTCCATTAGATGTGGTAGGCATACCCACCTAGGTATATGATCTATTAAATGTGGCTCCACCCATGAATTATAATGTTCCATGATTTGAACATGTGCCAAATTAGTAGAAATAATATCCCAAATCACCCATATGGTATCAATATTAGTGTAAGGCTACCACACTATCTTCATGTCACAGTATATAAAGTTGAGACATGGGGCATGACATGTACTACATGATCTTACCTCCATTATACCACCCAAAGTAAACTATCATTAACTACATGGGGAAACACATCCAGCCCATACATAAAGAATATCTCATTAATACAAGTACTTAATAAAATGATGGGGACCATCATCTTTTGGCCTAGGTCAGTATACCATACATATCATGCATGAGATGCACTCAAATGACATATACTAGATCATACAATACCCCTTGCTATAGGATGGACTAACATAAGGCTATTATGTATAGTAGTAACTTCCCATCCAAATTATGACACAACACATGTTATCACAAGTCCTATTAAGGCCTTTCAGATATCTAGAATGGTTGAGATATACACATAAAATAAACTAACCTATAACTTATGATAAATACTATCTAATCATTTTTCCCAATGGGTAAGGGATCACCTCTCATCCTTTATATCCAACACATCACATATGACAATATTCCTAATAATGGAAATTATAAGCAAGGCAAGGACATCATCTAAGGTGATGTTTACCTCTATGGTATCTCCCTCCACCTCCCATTGAAAAGTGGGATCTTAGGAATATGACAACTAAATCAACACTAAATGGGATCCTCCTCATCTCCATGATACCTCTAAATCCCAAAGAAATTAGTTGAGATCAATTTACATCTCGAAACCATTCTAATAAATTTGTAGCCATGATGCATCAACTAGGTACCAAAATATTCTTCACCTCTATAAAATATAAAGCAATAGAGAATGTATTACATATTAATGAAATAATAATTAAATACATTATTAAATATTATTAAAATAATAAATATTACCCACTTCATCAGCCTATTTTTATTTTTTTTCCTTTTAAGACATAGCCAATGCTTTTGATATTAAATTAGTCTTGTCACCTCTTTGCCATACTAAGTCATCCCTCTACTACATAGTTATAGACATAATCATCCCTCTACCACATAGTCATCTTACTTTAATATATTGTATTGGTCACCTATAACATATCACATTGACCTAAATGTACTATGTCAACCATATATATTTTTATAATTAGGCTAGCCCTATGCTACATAGTCAGCCACCCTAGCAATACTAAATCATCTCTCTACTATGTAATCATTTTCCATAAATGCCTTAGGCATTTATTAGTTTAATTATTTCTTACCTAGTATCCCTTTGTACACCTAATTTACCTTAAAATTTCCTAGGGCAATTTTTGATATTTAAATTTTACCTAATATCTATTTTTATATATCTATCTTAATTTAAAATAAAACTACCAAAATAATGAAATTAATGCATCGCTTACCCGAGTTTCACTAGTTGTGGACACTACGCATCTTTCACATTGAATTTGTCGTATCCTCACCATGATCACTTTTTGGGTTCAATTGGGTCTCTCAGAGTAATATTTTCTCAAAATAGTAAAAATAACAAATGAATTAATTTTTTCCCTATTTATATTTACTATTAAAAATTATTTACCTATCAATTTTTAATAATTTACATTCTATTTTTTTCCCATAACTTTGTTTCTACTAACTCTTTTTCTTAACTTAAAGATGTTCTATAATCTTGACATTGTAGAGATTTTTTTTCACATATTACATGTATATTTTTCAAAATAAATTATTTTTTTCGTATTCTATAGGTTCACCTATTGTTCCTTACATTGAACATCTTCAAATTTATATCACTTCCTTATTACTCTATATCACTAAGATAAGTAAATGCACATATTTTTAATTATTTCTTTTCACTTACCTTATTCACTTCTTATTAAAATTTACTTAGCTCAACATTTTTTTTTTGCTATGTTCTTTTCCTGAATAACCATTTTGTGTTAAAACTACATGAAATGTGATGAGATTTGAATAGAACATATGTATACACATAATATTTTAAAACTTTATCAATTAATTATTCTTTTTCTCTTGTAAGAACCCATTTAATATCAATCTCTCTAAGTGCACGCCTTAAAGAGTGCACTAGGAAAGAAGTGGGCAAAGCATTGGTATTTTTCAACATTGTTGTTCCCTATACCACCACTTAAAACCAACACAAACCTCTCCTATACATTTACGTAATCTTTTAAACCTCCATTACACACGCCTCCAAGAAATTTACCACCTCAAACAACCCCTACCTATGAAAAAACCTCTTTATATTATTTATCAAACAAAGTCAACTTGTGTCAAGCCTATTTTTAAAAATAAACATTGTATAGTATTAGGTCAGCCCCAATAAACCTAGTTATGACCTAATTAATTTATTTTATTAAATAATAAGTTTGATTGGATAAAATCTATCAAATAAAATTTTGGAAGAGTTTAGGGTTAGATTCAGGTATATAAACACATATTTTTCACCATTTTCATAGAGAGATAGAGATAATCATTTATTAGTTCATGTGATTATCCACCATTTTACTTGAGGTTCCATTGTTTAGATTTTAGAACTACACTTGGAGAGAAGAATCTTTTCATATGGGATAATTATTTTAGATGCATAGGATAAGTCACGTAGTCTTAATTTGACCTCTCTTTGTTATCCTTACAAACCACATCAACTTCTGTCAAACACCATTGGCCAAGTGGGAGATTGAAGCTTGATGGGTTCATCTTTAAGGTAAGTATTAATAGATCTTTCTCCTCTTTATTAAGTAGATATATTTTTATGTGTTAGCTTATGAATATGTTTCTCGCTCCATACATTAGGATTACAACTACATTGACTTGAGTAGAGTTTTTCTTTACATGATTACTTTTATGTTCATTACCCCCATTTTATGCCACAAGATCTAGTAGTAACTAGATTAGATTTACTTTACTTTGTCATATAATTGATAATAAAACATACAAATTATCTAACATGTTTGTGTGGTATTTATTTACTAGTGGCTTTGGATCCCTCTTTAGTGATATTGTGCGGTAACATACCCCTTAGTTAGGTCTAGCAGATCCATATTGATCATGATCCTTGTTGTCTAAATGTACCAACAAGAAGAAGAGATAGTGTGATTTATATTCTCTAATCTAGGATTGATTTTTAGACCAATTTCAATTTTCATTTATACAATATCCTTTTAAACAACTATAAACTAAGACCAAAGAAAACTCGTGAGTGCCATACTATTCTTTAATATTTATTTTACTTTGTGTATTGATGTATTTAGTTGTATTTATTTAGCAATATCATAGTTATGATTGTTGTATCTATAATAGGATAATTTTAAACTATTGTATTATCTCAATTGTGGCTACATACTTTGAAAAAGGATAAATATATTCATGTATATAATACTATGAGCTAGATTGTACTAATTATGTCTATAACAATATTATGAACTATTATATTCATTTGATATGTTGTTCTGTAGATATAAAAATGTTTTCAATTGGTTTAATGGTGTATTTTATTAAGAATATCAATATAAAGTAAGTAAAACCTAACATGATGTGTACTAAATAATATTATAAGGAAAACCTACAATTTGAATAATGAAATTTGATAGTTAATGTAAGAAAATATATAAGTGATTTTGGTCTATGAGTAATTAGGCTCTCACATTATCTATTCAATAAATTTTGTGTGAGCTAATATCTTATTCCCCATATTTTTTTTAAATTTTTAGATACTAATTATATTATATATTACATTTTTGTAGAGAAAATATAAAAAAATATATGTTTGCCTCTATCATGAATAAATGTGAAATTAAGGTTTTACAAGATAACTTATCTTTGATGGTATGTTTTCCATTGACAATGTGAAAATGAGTCTCAAAATATAGAAATTCATGATCAAAATCTACATCTATGATTCCACCAATTTTTTTTGAAGTGTAGTAATATTGCATCCATTTGAAGAGGCACTAGGTTACATTAAATTGATCTAACTATCTAATAAAAAAATCTATCAAGATATTGTTATTGGTATTTATAATTTGATTGGTGATATAACTCAACTCTAATTTTGATTTTTTTTTCATTTTAAAAAAATTGAATAACCAATAGAGAAGATGGTGAATTATATAATACCTTAATAAAAATACTATGATCTCACATGTAAGGAAGGGTTTTTTTAATTTTTAAATGGATGGGAAGGAATTGAGACTAGGAATAATTAGGAGTGTTAATGATATTCAAATAAGTGAGTGAAAAGAGGTTTCAAATCACTCCTAATGCCAACAAACATGACATATCATGGGTGAAAATAGTGGTAGGTATAATATTTGAAAAGCTTAATGGAGTGTGTTATACACATTTTAATTTAATAAAAGGAGATGACCTATGCTTGAAAATCCTAGACAAGATAGTGGGAAAAGAAAATTGTAAAATGGAGAACACCTTAGTAGGTAATTTTATTAGATCCTATCCTAACATTAATAATTTTTATGAAATGGGTGGTTATGAAATGGAATCCAAAGGGCCAAATTGATATATCAACATTAGTAAATGGTTTTTTCTCATTTCATCTTTAAATAATTAAGAACATGAA
Organism: Torreya grandis; assembly: GCA_037957365.1. Taxonomy (NCBI): domain Eukaryota; kingdom Viridiplantae; phylum Streptophyta; class Pinopsida; order Cupressales; family Taxaceae; genus Torreya; species Torreya grandis. The sequence continues at coordinate 809,065 of JARHVA010003468.1, read as the reverse complement.
AAAAAATGTTGGAAGGACCATGGTTCCTAGGGAAAGAAAGTATGTTCATAAAGAAATAGAAACTAAGATCTTATCCATATATATAAATAATTAAACATGTTCCCATCTAAGATAATATTTTTTTATTTCAATACTAGGAAGAAGAGGTGATCTCAATATTTGGTAAATCGACTAGTCAACTTATAGCCTATGACCCTATCACAAAATCAAGTAAAATATTGGTTTATACCAGTTTTTATGTCAATGTACTTTGAGATATGGTTCTTATGTCATCAAATAAGATGGATTAAAAATATGGATATTGGATCCAATACATAGAATATGAAAGGAAGCCAATCTTTTGTTGTATGTTTAGAAATATGGGGCATGAATCCAATGCATTGAAATAAATAATGGGAAGATAGTATATAGGAGAAGAGGAAATATAATTACTAACCAAAAAAATGGATAAAAATAATGATGTATAAATATATGGAATGTTTAAGGAGAATTTCATACAAAACAAAAGTAGATAGATTAGGTGAACATGAGAAGAATGATGTTGGTATGAATTCTTCCTCAATATTCCAATCACACCCAACTTTTTAAATTTAGTAAGGGGAGGTTGCATAAGAATAAATGGATGGAGAAAATAGAAAGGAATAATCTTATTCAAATAATAAGAAGAAGGTAAATGATGAATTTCAAAGAAGGAAGATAGTGAAGAAAGAGATATAATTTGTAAAGAGCATAAGGGGGAAGAACTAGAGGATATCAAGGATATGGTATTATGTTATTTACCTCAAACCTAAAATATAGTAGTTAAGTAACCAAATGTTTAATGTAAGACAAAAAAGATGTGCCAAACACATTGACATGCGAATAGAATCCAAAAAAGGAATACCAAATCAAAATGATATTAGAAATAGAGAAATTAATAATAATGTGGATAATGGAGTCTAAATAACCTTAGAGGTAACTAGGATATAAAACTCTTATAAACTTAAGTAATTAAGATTATTTATTAGAATATTATATGTTTAAAAAAAAATTATAAAATAGTCATAAATTTTAGAAAAATAGATTGTCCTAATATTTTAATGTTATAAGATACTAATATACATGATAAAATCATCTGAATAATAAATAATATTATCTAGAAGAATTCTATTTGTTCTTGTGTGAGTTCCTTAGAGGTTTTATCTAGGTTATAAATGTTTTGGAACCACATTTATGTGAAGGGAGAGGTTGTACTTAGAAAAATAAATCATCTAGCCATGTTGTTCACTGATAAATAAGAAAATGGAGCATGGATTATATCAAACATCTATGCTCCAAACTATAGGATAGGAAGAAGGAACATATGGGAAGAGATAAATACATTTATTAATATTTTTAAATATTTCAATTAGATTATTTTTAGATAATTCAACACTCATATTTATCCTATGAATAATAAAGGATGGGCCCAAGATGTTTTGAAGAGTATGGTGGACCTTGTAGACTTCATAGCTAATAATGGGCTAGTGGATATGGATCTATGAGGTTCTAAATTTATTGGTCTAATAAAATATTTGGATAAATTTTAATTCAAGTGATATTGGATGTATTGATGTTGTCTATAGAGTTTTATCTCAATATGTATGTCATCCCTTCCCCCTAGTAAGAATTAGTTCCTAAAGCACAACTATTTGGACCTTAACTTTAAAGTACAGGTTATAGAAACAAAACATCATTTAATATTTGATAAAATGTGGCTTCAAAACCCATATTTGAATGAGAGGATTAATGAGTTGTGTAACTAGTAAGTTTAGGGCATGGTGATTTTTAGAGTGGTCAACAAATTAAAAAATGTCAAATTCAATTTGAAAAAATAAAACATGGAAATATATAGATATATATTTTGACCAAAATATAAAGATAGTGGAATAAATTAAACTAATAAATTTTTTTATCCAAATTAAGGGAATGGACCAAAACCTCTTCCAAAGATAAAAATATATGATCAATGAGTTACACTTTCTTGAGGTCAAAGAGGAAACCTTTTTTAGGTAGAAGTAAAGGAATGCATTTTTAAACAAAAGGGTATATAAAATAAAAATACTTCCATATACCTACTCTTAAGCACATAAACTTAAACAAGATAAGATAATTATTCAATATTGAAGGTTCTGAGTGCTTGAATGCTAAGATCGTAAATGAATGAAATATATCCTTTTTTCAAGAATTTCCTTTCTAGGAGAGTCTAACCCACCCCATAAAATGAAGAAGATATTTTAAATTTATTTCCCATAATCCTTTATAAATATGATAACAAAAATTCATTAGTTTATCCTACATTGGAGGGATTTAAATTTGTGGTGTTTACTAAAGAAGGGCACAAGGCTATGGTCCTGACGGGTTCTCCCCACCATCTTTTTCCAAATAATTTGGGATATAATTAATTGAGATGTGGTATAGGTATTGAAGGAATTAATACACTCAAGAAATATTATAAGATATTTAAAAATACTTTCCTATTTCTCATTTAAAAAAATGTGGGGATAAATAATTGAAATTATTTCAAACCCATAAGTCTCTACATCACCATCTACAAGATTTTATCCAAATTATTATCTTTTAGGCTCCAAGTTATGTTACCCAATATAATTTCCACCCATCATGGATATTATTTCACTTCAAGATAGATAACATATGGTGTGGTGATGGTTCATCAAGCCTTACATTCTATAGATAAATCTAATAGAATAGAGATGTTTCTTAAGATTGATACAAATAAAGCTTATTATAGCCTCTCATGGAACATTATTTCAAAAATATTATAAAGACTTGGTTTTAATCTTATGTTTAGAATGTTTATCTCATGTTGCATGTCCATGCATATGTTTTTAGTTATGGTAAATGGCTCTCTATCAATGTTTTTATATCTAAAATGGGATTAAGTTAGGGATACCCTTTGTCTCTTTACCTTCTCATCATAATGGCTAAATATTTAGGAAAAATATTTCATAAATAAAGGTAAGATGGGAATTTGAAATGCATTTAAATATCTCATACCATTTATATTTACCAAGAAATAACCTTCATCTTTGGAGAAGATTTGGTCCAGGAAGATTAAGTCATTAAAAAAACTCCTCCAAGATTATATGAAGGTCTAAGGTCAATGTATCAACTTGGGTAAAAGCTTTATATTTTTCCCTAAATACACAAGTTTCAAATAAAATAATAATTTTAACCATCTTTGACTATGAAAATTAGGCCATTCCTTCATCCTATCTTGGTGTGCCATTATACAAAGGCAGAATGGAACCCAATTTTTAGAATTCCCTCTTGGATAAATTAAAGCATAAGTTAGGAGGATTGAAAAGAAGAGGGTAGTGAGTTGTAATTTCTCAAGAGTTCTCTTCAAGGTCTTCCCACATACCTAATGTCTTTGTTTATATTTAAAATAAATATATCAAATAATATTGATCAAATTAATAAAATATTTCTATAGGCCATTATGGAAGAAAATAATATAATCCATATTGTGGTTTGGGAAAAGGTTTGTTTACCGAAATATCATGGGGGCTTAGGTTTGAGAAATATTAAGATGATGAAAAAATCCATTCTACCCAAAATAGGTTGGATATTACTAAAGAGGAAAACCTATGGAAAAACATTATAAAATCTAAGTACATGGGTCATAGATAAGTTAATATTTTTCCACTTTGGAATCCACTTTGGAATATTCTTTGGAATATTGATCAAATTCTAAAAAAGTAGCTTACTTTGGCATAATTTTTATGGATTTTAGATCTAAATGGTCATTTTTTAAATTAATAATTGACACTTTTAGGGATTTAGGAGGATTTTTTATGCAATATAATTTAGTTTTAGCTTATGATTCAATGAAATTAAAACCTTATGAGGAAAATTATTCCCCATATGACTTCCTATTGGCTTTAATAGTTCAAGCTTTACAAGTATGGAGGCATTACTTTTTGAAACATCCTTTTGATCTCAAAACAAATAATTTGGGACTAAAGTATATACTTACCCAATGAAACCTAAATGATCAAAAAAGATGATGGTTAAAATCTATTTTATAATATAAATTTGGCATAAGCTACATTAAAGGAAAGGAAAATAGAGTTGTAAATGCCCATTTCCATAGAAGGTACATTGAAACTTTAGATTTATTAGGAGTGCCTTCTAAGATTATTTATTTAAGTTATCACTAGGAGATTAATTATATGAGTAGGTCAATAAATCTCTATCATATAATTCAAAATATCTTAGCTATAAATCATTCCAATTGGAGAATGATGGAATTTTAAGATACAATGGAAGGATTTATGTTCATGACAAAGAAAATTTGAGGTTTATTATGATAATTTAGATTCAAAATGCTCCATATTCAATACATTATTATTTTAATAATCTCTTAGAAGATATAAAATCATTTTATTTCTAGAAAGGAATCAAGAAAGATGCATCAGATTTTGTGCAAGATGCTTAGAATATCAGTAAGTTAAGGCTAGACAAGTGTATCCTACTGAGTTTTTCTAACAAAATTACATACAATAATGGAAATTATAAGTAATAAATATGGATTTTTTATAATTATTTAATATGCTAAGGAATTATCATGATATTATTTTGGTGGTTGTCAATAAACTCACCAAAGTAACACATTTCATTCTAGGTAATTTGACATATGAAGCACCAATACTTGCCAAGATATTTGTAAGGGAAGTGTAGCTCAAAAAAAAAATCATTCACGTGTATCCTTGTCCTAAAAGTATTACCTCTTCAAAATATATGTACTATATTAATCTAATGTTGATTTTTTCCATCATAATTTATTGTGTTATCTTTATTATCTGAATATTTTTGACTAATTTCTCTTTATTTGGTGTATGTTGGGTCATACCAAAGTCTATTATTTTTGGTCACCTAATGACATAATCCATTTTATTCCTCCTTCCTCAATAATTTATGTAATATCTATCTTTCACACTTATTATAAGTTAGATTAAAAGAAATAAATATTTGAATATGCCAAAATAAGAATAATTATGATCAAAGAATGGGATCCTGTATTATGGTAACTATCAAGGAAATCATGTATTCTATTAATAGGGATGATTATTCTAAAGTGAAAAAGTTTGAATAAAATTTTATCCATAAATGGGTGATTTTTATTATGAAAGAGACTACCAAAGGTAACATAAAAGTAGATAAAAGTTTTATTAAGTACACAATACCTCCCATCTCCTAGGTTGATCTCAATTTTTATAGAACATTAAAAGAAAATCTAGGTATATCACATGATTTATGTGTGATAAAATATAAAAATGGAGTGCTTATATTATATTGTAAGAGGCCACCATCAATTCATACTAACATGTGGCATAAGTGAATGTAGCTCTATAAGGAATATACGTTTCCAAGGAAATAAATATTAAACTCTTGGATATTGAAGTGGATTTCAAGAATATTAAAAACTACCTTAGAAGATATTTTACCCCATGATAGACCATTAGGAACATTATTTATTATTATTTAATTATGTTTTAGTACTTCAATGAGATCTCTGTTAAACACATGTACATATAAGGTAATAAAGGGGTTGATAAATTTATCAATTTGGGTGTCTCTGGTTTTGATCTTCTAAAATAGATCACTACTAATGAAATTCCCCCTCCATAAATCATATTCATAATGGATAATCCAAGAAAACTAATCCTATTATTATGGATTTATAAAGGATATATATTAAAATATCATGCTAGAGGGACTCATAATACTCTAAAGAAGTTAATGATTATTAGTTTTCATTAGATGAGAATCGATAATAATGTTGGTGGTCCATTTGGTATAACACACCAAATATAGGAGGAAAAAAAGAGAGGAAATGATTAACTATTTACGATGTCCCCTCTTCCTTTCCATCTCTCTTGAAAGGAAATATAATAAGCATCAACTTCACCAATGTCTTTATCTAACAAGTCATGAATAATTAGATACCTTAGTTGGTTGATGCAAATTTTTATATACAAGGTGCCTATTTGGAGTACACTATAAGACTTATGAATGAAACTTTGGTCTCTCTTGTGTTCATAATAAATATCTTGTTTATATTTTTTAATGAACTCATTTATGGTTGGAACTTATCTTTAGTCCACTAGTTTTAATAATGCATAATAAAGGACAAGTGAAAGAATGAACATGTGGTCTAGATAAAGCTTGAACAACTTACTAAAATTTAGACTATTAAAAATATAATCTAACAAAAATATGGAAAGAAGATAAAAATAGAGAGAGGGTAGTGACATAGAAAATATGAACTCATTTTCTACTGTGGATAGTTATGTCTATGTTGAGTAAACAATCTCTTGAGAAACTATTCTCTATTTGGCCATCATATAATAACTAGAAAGTAGATATAATGCATGAGTCTAAGGTCCAATTAGCTATGTATATGATGGAAAAAAATTCACCATATGCATGTTAAGATAATGAATATCACTCATAAATATTTAATATAAAATATAATTCATGAAAACAAATCTAATATTCATGAATACTCAAACAAATTATAAAAAAGGTCTTTAAATAGCCTCAACTCATGAAAAAAGGAAAATATAAATTAAAAAATAATGAATTAGAGGAAATTAAAATGTCATATACCATTTACTCTAGATCTAATTATAAATATATCAACACTCATTAAAATGAAGAACTAGTATTTTATAGGCCATTTAGTCCACTTAGTCATGAAACCAACCCATTGACTGGTGTTTGCAAATACTTAATGAGATACACCCATTTCTATTAAAATTTGAATTGTACCAAGAATAATCCTTATGAAATTAGGCCAAGGACATGAAACTAATATTCAAATTTAATTTAGGGTATATGAAGTCATTAAATATCCCCTTAAGGTATCCAGTTAGACATACTCTACTTGGTGATGACCTTGACTAATTAAAATAAAACTTTGTCATTCATGATCTCACTTGATCCCAATTTACATGACAAATCCTCTAATTAATTTCGCTATCTAAATTGATTAGGAATATATGTCACATGATCACTTTTACCACTACAAGATAAGATAATTAATAACTACGCATATTTGATTAGACTTAGAATCTAATTTATATATTTTGATGGCTTAGATAGGTAGGACAAGCATCAATTTTAAGATTTTATCCTATTCATAGAGGTCAACATGTTTTATTGTGAAGGTTATTCCACATTTTCATTTTCACTACTTTAAAAATCTAGTGTGTCGTTTACATGCCAAAAAACTACTAGTGTCAACTTTCTCTTGACTAATGACTTGGTGAGGGTCTAGCTTCTCTTGACTTTTATTTTGATATGATTCTACAGGATCTTTAAAAGTGGGAATATCCCAACAAATTTATATATTTTTAGGTCCTCATTCATTTTTCAATGTCCTAACTACGCAAGAGTCTTGATATTATGCCACATGGAAACATCTTGGTGACTCTTCTTAACCTAGGGGTAAGGAGAAGAGGGATTATGCCACATGACATCATCTCATTTATGTTAACTCACAAAAATATACCCTTAGGAGAGGATTTTTTATATCTCTCCAAGTTTGGGGTAACTTGGGATTAGTCTAAGTTTGGGTTAATATGGGATAAGTCCAATTTTGGGGTAACATGGGATTAGTCCAAGGCTATGGGTGACCTATGGATGGATTAAACCTCTAGTTTATGGGGCTGCCTCTCCTAGTGCATCAATTGTGATAAATTCCTAAGACCTATTGAATTATTCATGAAAATAGATAGATAATTGAATGAAATTAAAACATATGCTACTATAGGTAATGAAACATAGTGTTCTTATCCACTCTAACTAATCTTTAAACAACACTTTAAGAATAAAAGAGTGACTTGGAGACTACACATGCTTTCCAAGTGGGTCCTAAGCATTATAATTTCACATTAAGTTTATGTATATTGATGAAACATGAAGGTGATGGATGAGAGTTCTACTTTAAGGTATTATCAACCATATTACACTTTAAATATAGTCACCAAGACTTTGACATATCATATGACCTACATAAAATAACATATTAACAACTAGGTGAGTATAAAGACCTAAAAAAGAGAATGAAATTTTACCACTTATGCAAATAAACAAGCACATAACACACCAAGCTAGTAATAAAATTTAAAATAGTCATTTTTATTTATTCAATAGGTTTGCAAGATACAATTTGGGTAGAGATTCATCATACCTAGCCAAAGGTTTTAGACAATGGCCTTATTTACACAATTTATAGGAGAATATAAAGTGATATAAATTAATATTGGAATGTGTGTATAAGAGGTCATAATGGTCATCATTCACTTCAAACAATAGTCACAAGTAGCCTCAATAACCCCATGATCTCTCCATGCATTGCCTTGATTAGTCAATGTCCTTTAATGAGTATGGAATATAAAATGGATTAGTGTAGTATAATTAAGTTTTGGTTTAATCCATACAAAACATGACATGCCAAACTATTCAATCACTCCCTATATTGATAATTACAAAGGTAAAAAGGTGGTCTAATTAGGCCTTTATAAAGTATTAAGTAGCTTACCCTTCTTGTTCATGTTGACTAGGCCAAAACTACCTAATTATCCATAATGACCATAAGTGTGAATTTTTTATTCAATTTATAAGTTATAATGGTGTTCATGGTCATCTATTTACTCACCTATCATCCCTCCATACCAATAAACATCTCCTTTAGCTGATTAAGTAGGCTTACTAGGTAATCAGGCTTAGTCACGTAGTGTTAGCTACTTAGATGACCATGAAAATCACATATAAACTTGAATGATAGATTATTTAGTGCGAATTAGGTTTGAATAAACATATTACATCATGAATTATACCTTTTCAATAGTATACACCTCTAAGTTTTCCCATCTAGGTGATTAGGTCACCTTTTATTAGTTTTTTTGGACTGGACCTTTTTCTCATACTTATAAAAGAATTTACAGGAGGATAATAAAGCATTTTATGATTATATAAGATTAAATACACTTAAAATTACCCTCATAAATTATCTAAAATTTTTTAACATGCTTTCAACCCAATTTTCCCCCAAAACCATGCAAAAGTATAGTTTTTGATGAATCGATACATGTGTCTGTATAACTACTATCATGGATGGCACCTAATAAAAGTTAATTATTATTTTTAGGTGTCTTAAAGATAAATTAAATTCATTTTGATGCAAATTTATTAATATTCCCTCCATTAGGTCATTAAGACTAATTTAGGTAGGTTTTGAGTGTCATGAACTCTTAACAATTATTCATAGCCCTAAGTTCTTTAAATGAAAAAAATGCCAATAATTTTTATTAAAAAACCACATTAAATATTACATAAATATTTATTACCCCATTAATATTTTGCATATAGTTCCAACATGGAGAAAGTGCCTCTTGGGCTGAAAACTTTGCATTCGAGGAGGTTGAGAGAGAGAGAGAGAAAAATGGGGTATATAATAGAAATTTATTATTGGTTATATATTCCATCACATCATATATTTATGTGATAACATAAATAATAAATTACCATGTAAATTTTTACTTTTCCATTCCTTCAAGTGTTTATAGACCCCTCACTCTTCTGCATAGGGTTTTTGGGTCTCTAGGTCAGTTTGACCCTAGAGGTCATGTAAATGAATTTTATTTCATATTTTATGAGTTAAAAAATTCCAAACTTATCTTTTTACATTTATAAACTCCCCCATATTATATTTTACAACTTCAAAAAATCCCACAAACATGCATCTATCTCTAATTTCTATGCATAAGCATGTGACTGCCTTTTAGGCTTAATAGGCCTAATTAGGTCATTAGGCTCTTATTGCATCCAAGGACAAAAAATTTATTTTGTAAAACACTATGAATATTTATAAATTATAATACACATCACTTTACCTCTTTCACTTCAATTCTTTATGTGGTTCTTTGTAGTTTCACTCCTTACCAAGGACCTACTTGTAGGTGTATAATATGTGTTTCTGTAAGAGGTAGGGATATCATCTTTTTATTAAAATTTGACACTTAATTAGTTACTATAAAATAAAATAAAATAACTTTAGACATTTTAAATTCATTTTAGACCCTCATTAACCCAATATTAATACAAAAGTATTCAACTTATATGCCTAGGCCTATACATGTTAGTTTAGGCCTAATTAGACACTAAGCTCTTTCAATCCCAAAAGACTAAACCATTTCTATAAAAAATTTAGAAAAATTATAAGATAATTTAGATACCATACTTTAAATATTTTTTTTCACCTCTATTTATGGTTCAACACTTCTCATTTACTCTATTTGTTTACCTATTTAGGCCTAATGAGTCTAATTAGCCTTTTAAGTCTCTCTGATGTGTCAAAGGATAAAAACATAAAAATGAGACATTGATTAATTTTAGAATAAAATTCAAAGGAATTTTTTTCACTCATATATCTCACTCTTATGTAGGGTTTAAACTTAATCTATCTCTTCTTTGTCACTTTTCCTATAGGTGGAAACTAGGTGTACCTGAACTATGAAAGGTGAGGTGAAGTGTTGACATCCCCTTTCTTGGTAATTTGAATTCAATAATTAATGGAAACATAATTTAAGGGTTAATTAACTAAAATATACCTATTTAATCTATTATCTAACTTATCCTCTACATATCATTCTATTTTCTTATTCTATCTTGTAGGTGACAGTTGAGTTTTTTGGTTGTGTGAGTCTATTTGAGGGGTGAGCTTCTCTTTCATGGAGATATTCTCCCCAATTATCAATAATAATAAAAATTTATATTAATTTTTCAGTAATATATCACTTTATACACTTTAAGACACTATGTAATAAACTCTTTTACCTTAATTGATCTTCTATAGTGAGGCTTATAGATGCAACTTTAAGTTCATTCATTATCAGTGCCTAAGGATGAATACCTTCTTGTTTGATTTGAATATCACAAGGCCTCCCATGGACATATATACCTATAATTTTTTCTATCCATAATCTCTTATAAATATTCAACTCATCACTCTGTCATATTTTCTTCAACTTGTCAACACAACCCTTTGTGCATTGAAGTCTTGATTGCACCTATCCTTTTGGGGTGAGTTGATGTTGTTGCTCCTTATTTGACCCTACTCTCTCCAAGTTTTATTAATATTTTTGATACCCTATGAAAATGATTGGTTAAATGAAATAATATATTAATTAATTATATAACCATTATAACATTGATTGAATTATTTTAAGCCCTACATAATTTAACTCAATCCACACAGTCCTTTACAATGCAAAGTAGACTACACTTGAGATGTTCACCAGCATTCCTATGGTTATATTAACTTAGTATCATGAATATTGAACTTAATTTCGATACCAAAATATCATATTTCTCTCTTCAACAATATGTTTGGTACCCAAGGTGATCTAGAGGTCTTATAGACCTATAGGGTAGGTTCATCAGTCTTCTTGTTGACCTAGAGATGTGACATTCAAAATCCTTTGATTGTTCATTCATGTAAAGTGGGATGGTAATGATGTGTATGTGTGGAATAGGCCTATAAGGGTCTTTTAATTATTTATTTTGGACTCTTGAACCATCTTATGTAACTAGATAATACAAAACCATGTGTATATTTATGATTGCCAACTTCTCCCTCATGAACATGCTACTATGAGTTGATATGAAAGACCATCCTAAATATTGAATTAAATTTAAAAGTATATAAAGGAGAGTGGGATTGAAATGAATAATAATAACCATAAAAAATCATGACACAAAAATTATTTCAGTGGTTTGGGCCTCAAATTCATCAAAGAAAACCTATTAACACCTTCTTATAGATTAACCAGACTAAATATTCCCTATCTCATGATGGATCACACATGTAAAGTGACTTTTAAATGGTTTATAATGGTTTAAAACACACATAATAAGTAAAAAAACCTTCCATTTCTATTTCATCATTCTTATAAATGAATAAAATGAAGCAAACTGGAACCTTACATGGATGGAAGAGACACTATGATCCTTTCACGTTCTTAGTGATTGTTCATAAATGAGGGAAACATGATATGATAAATAATTAAAAATAAATTAATCCATTTAAGGTCACCTCATATTCCCAAAATATTTGGTGCTCATCCTCTCTCTCTCTCATATCTATGCCATTTGTATGCAATCATAAATGCATCATGTCTATAAATCAATCCTAACTCAGAGAAGATAGATCATACCATACACTTCCAATTGGGGAAAAGTTAGATAATCAAGAACAAGACCAATATGGGGATCTACTAGACCCAATTAAGGGATCTCTTATCACAATAAACAATGTTGGGGAGGGTTCCAAACCCTCCATTGAAGCATAATCATGCAATAACCATAAAGGAGTCCTAAGTTTTCATATATCTCACTAAACTAATAAAAGATAAAGTGAAATATAATATAGTGCTCATTTAATCTTGTGGCATAATATGGGGGTTAATAAACCAAAAAAACATGCATAGGAGAATCTCCATTAAGTTATGTATGAGTAAGACCCTAATACATAGAAAGAGAAGAGTAATATTATTTGAAGGTAGTACTTATGATACTTATATCTACTAAAGAGAGGGAAAAAACTAGAGAATACTTACTTGAATGATTAACCCATTGAGAATAAATTTTTCCCTTATCCAAAGGGGATTCACAAGAGGTTATTATGGTATGTAAAGATCACTAAGAAAGGTTAAATAATCCAAGACTTCTCCATAAGATTATATTTTCCAAATAGAAATCTTAAGCTAATACTCCTCAATTAGAAGGGTAGAAGAGAATATTGTAAATAAGTACAAGAGAATAATAAATCTTATTAATTATGTAAATAATGTGAAATGATCTTTTATATAAAGGTGTATTTGAACCTAATCCATTTCAAAAAAATTGGTTGATAGGGTCGACCCAGTTGACCTAGTATAGTTATGGACAAGAATTCACTAGGTCATGTCTAGGTTGGCCAATATTTCACCTAGAACCTAAATAAATTTTACCCAAAACTGTACATGGTTGACCTAGTTGACCTAGTAGAATCGACTATTAAAAGGAGCTTAATATGAGGAAAAGAGGGATGGAAAGTATGAAAAGACTATAGAAGTATGCAAAAGAGGATTAATAGCTCAAGGAATTATTTTTAGGAGTTGTTTGGATTGTTATTAAGTGGTAATAAGTGAAAATAATATTTTGAAGCACCAATGGTCTCCCCACCCCTTTCTCAGTGTACCATTTATGGTATGTACTTAGAGAGATTAAGTCTCAATGGGTTCTTACAAAATTTAAAGCATAAATATTTGATAAAGTGTGAAAATATTGTGTGTATAAATATTTTCCACTCTAATCTCATCATGTGTCATGTAGGTGCAATAGAGGATGGTACTTCAAGAAAGAACATAGTAATATATAATGCAAAGGATAAAAAGTATTGTAGTTTTTTAAAGCGTAAAATAACTAAAAGTAGATGACTAAAAGGGAAATAACTATAACTTTAATGGAATGCATACCTTTACTTACCTTTATCTCTAGATGGTTGTCTATTGTGTTCATAATTTTTATTCTGGAGGGCACATAGACTGCTTTTGACAAACCCAAGAATATAAAACTAAAGAGAAAAAACAAAAAAATGCAGGAAAGCCAAGATAACTAGTGTTATGTGGATGGGATGTACTTAAAAATTTGTAAATATGGGGTGACAAGTTCTATTTTAGACAAAATTATCAATTCAAAATTTTAGAGTAAATTGGGTAACCAAAAATTCAAGGCTACTAAAGATCAAGAAACTCAAACAAGTAAACCTTGAGTAAGAAAGAAAAAATCACCAAGTCAAACAAAGGATACATGTCAAAAGGATGGTAATAAAATAATAATGTAAAATTAGTAACAATCCTTACTTAAACAAAGATGGCCAATCAAAAACAAAATGGTAAAACAACATTGGTGAGTGAGTAGTAACAATCCTTATCTCAATCAATAATGGAAAAAGGTGCATAAAAGGAAAAATAATATTGGTGAATGAGAAGTAGCAAGCCAATCTAATTCAACAATTGAAAAATTACATAAAATTAGTAATGGACTTTTGTGTCCACAAAAAGAGGTAGTACAATAATGACAAATGGTAAAAGGAAAGCAAAACAAGTCTAGGAATGTAAATCTAGGGTGTAAAAAAAGTAATCTATAGTTTCTCAAACATATTGTTTTGTTCAAGAGATAGATAAAATTGAAATAAAGTAGTGTTATCATATTTTTAAGATGTGAAGAATAAATAAGTAGAGAATAGGGAAAACATATTTGGAATCATAATTTGCCTATCAAGGGGGGAATTAAATGGGTAGAGGGGAGGATGAAGTAAAAACCAAGGTAGAGGAACTCTTTATCAAAGCCAAGATAATCAAATTAGATTTATAAAAATAAGAGGATTGCCTACTTTAAGGACTATAAAGAACTTATCTTAGCCACACAAGTCTTAGGTCAATAAATGTATTATTTATATCATACCATGAAGGCTATATGAATACATAAATAAAATGGACCTACCTTCCCATAATGTGTTCCCTATTCCTCCTGACCCCTTATAGAGTTTTTGGTTTATTATAAAGATTAGGTACTTGCATTAGAAAGTGGATATCACCATAGAGTTTTTTGAATTCTCTTATTCCAATCTAATATCCTACCACACCCTAATGGACCTCGGCTCTATGTGAGGTGAACTGTGGAGTTTTAGCTTTAATTAAAGATAGGAGATGTACTTGTAATCATGTATTTTGGTTTTATTTTGAGTTTTGAGATTGGTATGTTAATTTTTTTATATCATTACCTTTTGTTTCAAATGATTTGTATTTTAACTCTCTTGATGTATTTTTTTATTCCTCCTCCATATGGATTTGGAAAACCAAACATGGGTTCTAAATATGAATTTCATTTGAATACTTTGGACTTAGTTTCTAAGAGAGAGAGAGAGAGATTTAGAGAGCATGGGGTCTAAAATTCTCTTAAATCTAGGTGAAATAAAAGTTTTATCTTGACTTTGACCTTGTTTTATCCAATATGGAGTGAAAGTAAAGGAAATAAAGAGGAATAACACATGAAACAATTTGAATTAATAAAAATCATAAAAAAATGTGTCAAAGGGCAAAAAAAAAGATACAATGATATAAAATTGTAATTCCTTATCATAATAATGAGGTAAATGGAGGAAAACATGATAACATAGATTTTTGTGCAAATCCCATGTATTAAAAGAAGCAAAATCTAAAGTTAATAACAAAGATTAAAAAAAACACATAATATAAAATAAATGGTAAGATGGTGATTTTATGAGGAAGGCCAGGTCCTATCCATGGTCTTACACTACAACTCACAAAAGACAAATACATGAGGGTGAAAAAAATCATGTGAAAACTAAATAAGGTAATAAAAAAATGGTATTTTTGAGGAAGGCTATGTCTTATCCATGTTTTTACACTGTAATTCACAAAAGATAAACCTAAGGGATGTGAAAAAGTGTATAAAGATATGAAAATAAAGAAACTATGGTACATCATGATGAAGACTAGGTCCTATCCATAGTTTTACAATGTAACTCATGAGAGAAAAGGGGAAACTAAAAGACCAAAAAATAAGGACTAAAGGTTTGTAAAAATGAAAAATGTTGTAGAGGGTGACACCTATGTATATAACCTATAAAACATGCTAGATAGATAACATATAAACATGAAGAAAAGGGGAAGGATTAATAAAAATACTTCTAGAGGACATGAGCATTGGTGGACTCTTTGAAAACATGGACTTCATTAGTTTGAAGGTGATAGCTACTTAGACTAAGATTATTTTTGAATAAATAGGGGCCCCACCATTTTTGGGCATAGTTACCTTCTTTGTAATGAGTGTAGTCTAATTTAGGATCAAGATCACCAATATTAAATGTGTGAACTTTAACATGTTATCTTTTTTGGAAATATGAGCCTTGTATTGGAAATTATGTTGTAAAGAAAAAATATGGTGTTCATCAAGAAGATCAAGGGCATGAAAGTGAGAATTACATAATTATTCATCAGGTATTATACCATGAAGAGATATACAAAGAGAAGGAAGCTCAACTTCTAATGGGAGGACTGACTCAAAACCATAGACTAGAGAGAACTACATTGCTCTAGTGGTAGTACATATTCTAGTCTAATATGCCTAAATATTAGGGTAGATGAAGGTGCTAATCTATGAAGGTTTAGTGAATTGTCTTATAGAGGATTTTGTTAATAATTTTATTAGTGGCCTCAACCTAACCATTGCATTACAGATGATAAGGTGTATAAAATTTGTGATTGATCTTAAATTTAGCATAGAGCTATTTGACATCCTTATTTTTAAAATTACCACCATCATATAAAATGATAGTATGGGGAACACTAACGAAAAAAATGATCTGGTTAAGAATGATTTTGGTGATGGTGTTACTAGTGACATTAACAAGGGACATATCCTAAACTCATTTGGTAAAATATTTGGTAGTCATGATGATAAAAACATGCCCATCTTGAGAGTGAGGTAATTTACTAATGGGATATAATCACCACATGGAGAATAGCCATGGAGATTCAATAATTTTAAGCTCAAATAGAGGTGAATGAATTAGATAATCATGAATCTAATAAGGAGTAAAAATTTTGGTGAATTTAATTGCATCCTTTTCAAGAGTAGGACAAAAGTATCCCATACATAAGCATTTATAAGTTGTAGCATGTCTGCTATAGATAGAATCAAAAATGCCCCTATGTGATTGTTTAAGAATAAAATGGATCTCATCGTGCATAACATAATAAATCAAGGTACCTTTAGCATTATTATAATAAAGGGCATTGTATCTAAATACATTTTTGAAATCTTTTTTATGAATGTAAGTTTTTTCATGAGAATCTATGTTAGGAAGATAATTTTGGTGTTCTAAGAATTGAATAATGTATTTATACCATGGGCTTTATTGAATGGTGATAGCCTCAATATGGTAGATAAGTGAATTTGGTGGTTAAGTAGAAGATTGAGATTGTCTTATTTGTATAGGGAAAGTAGAATACAAATAACTTGGTGGGGATGAAAGAGAGATGTTGAAGAGGTGAGGGAATCAAATGTGGAATTTTGATCTTGAGGAATAGGCTCAATAGTGAAATAAATGAATTCTTTAGTTAGATTGGTTGCAATTTGATGATAAGTAATGAGATTATCACTTTTACATTGGAAATCACCATTGATTTGGTGGTAGATGATCTAAGAATCACCTAAAACATAAAGGTATTGGATGTCTAAATTGAAAGTGACTCTCCTACTTAAGATTAGAGATTCAAATTTAACCATATTATTGGTTACATCAAAGGTTCAAAAAAAAGCTAAAGGGATGATTCCAAGAGGAATTATAAGAATGAAACCTTCCCGAACTCATTCAAGGCATTTAACACCATTTTTTTTTAAAGGGTCCAAGTATCCTCATGCAAGTCAACATTAATTTTAGGAAGCACTTTGATAACTAATTTTGGTTTAGTAGTATTGGGAGAAATAATATACTCATCAAGATTACTTACTTCAATATCACTGGTAAATTTATGAAAGTAATATTTGAGATAAATAGCTTGATTGAGACCTTCAATATAGAGAATGTTATCATGTTGAAGAATATATTGAAGGTGATTAATAGCTAGTATAGGAGCTATAGTAATTTGAATAGTTATGATTTGTCCTTTGATAACTTTTTGAGTTAAGATGTAGATATCGAATTCCATAAGGAGGACCATCCATTTGCCAATTTTATCTCTAGGAAGAAAGGATTTGGAGAAGAAGAGAAAGGGGGTGATAATGAATGATGACATAAGTGGTCTGGTAAAGCATGTAATGTAAAAGATTTTTAGCCATGAAATAAATGGAGAGTCAATCATTTTTTACTTTTGTATAACATTTCTCATAGTCTATGAGGCCTCAACTAATGTAATAGATAACATATTCTCTTTTAGTATTGTCTTGTTGGTCAAGCATTGCCCCAAATAATATAGGTGTGGAATAAGTATACAAAATTAGAGGTCAATCATTGGAAGGAGGATGAAGCATATAAAGGTGAAGAAATGATTATTTCATGTTGTCAAAATATTTTCTAACATGTATCCATCCATTATAAAGCATTAACTTTCTTTAGAATATAATTGACAAAGTGGATATGGTAAACCATTTTGGGGATGAATCATCTAATTTCCCTAATTTTACCTAAGTATGCAT
Source organism: Torreya grandis (assembly GCA_037957365.1). Lineage (NCBI taxonomy): Eukaryota > Viridiplantae > Streptophyta > Pinopsida > Cupressales > Taxaceae > Torreya > Torreya grandis. The sequence goes on along the minus strand of JARHVA010003468.1, from coordinate 790,747 downwards.
GAATTTATAGAATGGAATGAGGAACAAGAATTTTTATCACAGAATAAATCATAGTTGGCTCAATGTTGATGCCATGAAGAGAAACTAGGAATCCTAATAATTTTCCATGTGTGACACCAAAGACACATTTGTAAGGATAAGAAGATGGTCAAAGATGATGACAAGATCAAAGAGATAAGTTTTTGGATTTTTGGATTTATCAATAAGGTCATCCACATAGGTTTTAGCAATTTTGTGGATAATATCATGAAATATGTGATTCATTGTTTGTTATTAAGTGGCTCTAATATTTTTGAGGTCAAAGTGCATTTTGACATAAAAGTAGGTGCCTCATTCCATGGTGAAAGTGGTATTATATTGGTTCTTAAGGGCAATGTGAATCTTATTGTAGATTGAAAATCCATCCATAAGATATAACATTTCATTACTAGCTATGGAATCAAAATGACCATAGTGACCTTTTTAAAATAAGAATAATGTTAGAAACCCATTTAGAATAATCTAATTTTTTGATAAATTTTGCATCAAGTAATTTGATGATTTCCTTGTGATATAATGTGGAAACCTCAGGTGGATTTTTTACTTTTTTTGATGCACATGCTTTGTATCAAGATAAGTGATGATGTTATCCACCACCATGTTAGGGTCAATACTAGTCATGTCTTCATAGGACCAAAAAAATATATCATAATATTTATCAAATAATAATATAAAATTATCATACTCGATAGGTGAGAGTTCATGATAAACTATAATTGGTCAAGGATAGGATGGAGTATTATATTCAATGTGAGTAATTTATTAGATAACATAAGATTTCCATCTTGCAAATGGTATGATAAATTAGGTAGAGAAGAAATTAGATTAGTTTTAGGATTAATACTAGCAAATAAGTTGTTTAAACAAGGGGTTTTAGTTTTGAAGTTTTCAAGTTTATAATGTTTCTATAGAATTTGAGGTTCTCAAGCATGAATTAATTCAAGAATAACTTCATCAATAGTAAATGTGGGAAGAGGACCAAAATATTCAACATCTACTTCAAGATCTAGAATTTGATTGCCATAGTGATCATACATAGAATGCATCTGATGAGCACCGATAGCCTTGGCATCTAGTGTAATATTGGGAAGAGGAGAAATAGATGCATCGAAAGGGATTGGTGTGTAGATGGTTTCATTTATGGGGGAAGGATTGGATGAAATGATGGGATTTATAGTTGGTAAATAAGGTGTAGGAATTTATAATAGTTTGTAAGGTATAATTTTCTCTACCACTCAAGGAGTATCAAGAAGTGGAGAATTGGTAGGAGGCACATAACCTTTGGGATATAATTATAAATCCATAGAAATGGTATGAACATCCCAATTAAAATCATGAATTTCACCTAAGGTTTTATGATAATGTTGGAAATCCAAGTTTTGAGATTGAGCTTCGGACATAATATAATTATCATCATATGTTGGAGAAATTATACATGCCTAAGATTCAAAGGGAGTTTCAAAAGGTGAAATACCAATATTACTAAATGTATGTGGAGAAATGATGAGAGGTTATTGAAATAATCTTTCCACTCTAAATTCATTACAAGTGAAGGCATATTTAGGTAAATAAAGCTCCTGGGCATTGCATGGAGGGGGAAATTCAGTGATGTCATCAATCAGATGTATAGTGTGGTCCCTAAGCAATAAAAAATGAGGAAGCCACTTTGAAATGAAATGAGGTAGCTTAGTAATATTAAAAGTATGTTACAAATCATTATGTTCATCATCATCTGAATTAGAAAGAGTGACTTGTAAATCAATATTGATGATGATGAACTTAGGTAAAGGAGCACTATGAACTTAGGGATGGTAGGAATATGATAATGAGATTTGAGATTAGGGAGTTTAATAATCCAAGGGTTGGGATAAACCTCATTATTATATAATTTTAAATTATGTAAAAATTTAATGAATTAGATACCAAAATAATCAATATCGCTTATTTTATGAGTCCATAGGTGACTAAGGAGTATATTATAAGATAAGGGTAAATTGATGACCATAATTTTAGTATGAATGGTCTTAGGTATAATTGTTAGGGGAATATAAATACAACCAAGTGGCTTTTGATTAGTTTTATCAAAACCATGATAGGTTATATGGGTTTGATTGGGATCACCCTTGTTATAACCAAGTTGTTGAATAAGCCAAAAATATGTCACATTAATAATAGACCCTTCATAAATTATAAATTTATAGATAAGGGTAGTATTAATGGCTATTTTAATAAATAGTGGCATATCATCAACATGAAAAAGAATTTCATCATTGATCATGTCCTCTTTAATAAATTCAATAGAAGGCTTGGAAGAAGGACACATAGTTTCAATGATATACACGTTGGTAGATTGAGGCTAAATAGAAGGTGGTTCTTCATCTATAGAGGATGGATCTTCAATTTCTTTTTATTATTGCATAAAGAACTTTTTATGATAAGGGGAAGTATAAACCAACTCCATAATTGGAATCTTACAAGGCATAGAGATAAGTTCTTTAAGAAAGTTCCAATGAGATTTAAAAGAAGAACTAGGATGATGTTTAGGAGGTAAAATTGATATTGGAGGAATAAAAGTGGATGGGGGTTTGGATGGAAGAAGTTATTCCTTAGGATCTTCTGAAGCAATATTAGTGATGGTAGTATCTTTGAGAATTTGATCTTATAAATATGGGTTTTTAGGTTTGGTAACAAGATATTTATGGGTTGTCTTATGATGATAATTGACCTTAGCAGTGTTAACACGTTGAGAGTTGTTATAATATTAGTCATAATCGACATCAATGGCACAAACATCCTTGGCATTTTATTTATTATTTTTGGAAAATTATTTTTGGTTATTTGAGGTAGAAGCTTTGGAAACTTATCATTTTTTAGAAGAAGCAATGCTCTCTTGAAAATTAAGGCTGATCATGGCTTCATGATTAAGGGAATCACCAAGTAGATAGAAGACAAAAAATTTAGTGATCCCTCTACAAAATTGACGGAAGTGACCAATGTCAGCATGAAACTAAAAAAATTAATTAGGTTCATACAACTAGGAAGGATTGTTAAGATAGGTGAAAGGTTTAGAGGATGGTAAAAATTGTTTCATTTGATGCATCAAATGTGGTGTGTGAGAAGATGAAGGAATGTCAGCTTTGACAACTCTTGGTTTGGTTTGTAGAATGTTTATAGTGATATAATTAGTAGATGTTTGAAAATATCCTTTAAGAAGTTTAGGATGAGGTTTGAATTGCTTTAGGAGAAAGTATTGATGTTTATCTTGGTCAAGAGCTTCATTAAGTGTTTGGGGAGCAAAAATGCAAACCTTATATTGAAGAGGATTCAATATAGTTGTAAAGAGTTGGAACAAGTTATCATCAATCATGATATGGTTAGATTTAAGGTCCAATTATTTCCAACTTTTGATAAATTCATGATCTAATTTAGTGGTAGATTGCTTAGCATTGATGAAGTGGCTAAGACAATTTTTGGGAAGATCATTATGTTAAAACTCCTTTACTAGAGGATTGACCAAATATTCTGATTGTCAAATGGAATGTCTCAAAAGTTACTCATATCATTATAATACATTGATAATAAAGGTTTTGACTAATATTTTATTCATGGAAAAGGTATTAGTTTGGATCCACTCTTTGTAAAGGTTACCAAAGACTTTGATAAATGAGGCAAGGTCTTTATTTCCATCATACTTGATAGTTCGAGATATGTTACCAATATCAATGGACATAATGAAATGAGATAAAGGCTCATTATGAATAGTTTAAAGCATCTTATTATTAAAGATAGATTGAGGAATAACATTTTCTGAGACATCTCTAAGATGCTAAAGAATGTAATTGGAATTTCCTTGAGATGGATAGTTAGAGGTTGATTATCCATATTAATCAAATGATGTTGGAGTTGCATCATTTGATTGGTTTTAGAAGTTTGCATTATGTACATTTGATGTATAACTTGTGTAAGAAGTTTATTTATATCAATAGGTGGGTTGGTGTTGGTAGGAACACTCCTTCAATTGATTTTAGGGGTAGGGTTATTAGAAGATGGCTTATTAGTGGGATTATTTATTAAACTTGTGTCAATTTCTCTCACATTAATTTGAAGGTTTTAAATATGAGAAGTGTCTTATTAAGTATATAAAGTGTTAGATCCATCAATTTCATATTGAAGTGTGATTTATACTATGTGACAAGACAAGGATGAAGGAGGAGAAGAGGTGCCCCAAGAGTGATGGTGCTCTTGGGAGGAAAAGAGAGGGAGAAATGAATATCCCATATAGTATCTAAATGGATTTAGGCTATCAAAGAATATTTTGATAGGGGAATTCATGATGACTTGAGATAAATGAAAAAAATTTTAAGGAAAATAAAAGTGAACTGAGTTGGATAGACAAGGAAGGTAGAAAAATTACAAAGTTGATTGGGTTGACCTAGTAAAGAAAATAAGGTCTAAATGTTGAGGAATCAAGGATATAGGGTTGACTGGGTCAACCTAGTTCATTAACCTAGGAATCAAATATGAAAAAAAGATACATGGTTGATAGGGTTGACCTAGTTATGTATCCTAGGAATCAAAAAAGAATATTATGTTGATAGGGTTGATGTAGTACTGTAGGTAGGGAAAATAGATAGTTTTTAAGAGACTATGTCAAGCATAATGATTGTGTATTGAAATAGGAATTTTTTTTGCAAGTACTTTTGAAATCAATAAAAAAAATGGAAAACACAATCAATAAGGTCAATGAGGTTGATACAATTGAGTCACATAGAGAAAAACCTTGCACTAACACTAGATAATTCAAGTTTTTACAATACAACATACAATTGAGCAAAGAGAAAGTAATCAACTTAGAAAGTAAAAGATAACTAAGTGGTCATCTTGAATGTTATTATATTTTTAGATTATAATTTTAGATGTGATAAGAAGTTGGCACTAAGTAAGGAACTAGAAAACAACCTATGGATGGTGTCAGGATGTTTAGGCTAAAAGGGATCTATATTGGCAATGGTGTTGGCTTGGTATTTGGGCCTACCCCCTCACTTCACATACCAAAATGATAATGATATTGGGTTCTTAGAGAATATATACCATTAACCACATGTTTATACTTGGATAGAAAACTAAGTCAGATTATCCCTTGCTAATGAAATCTAAGTAGGTAGGCCTTACATGGAAAATTGTTAAAATACATTTTAAGACTTTGTGATTTGGTAGTGTGTACAAGAAAATAGAAACTAGTGTAACTAAATAGTATATTGGAAAACCACATAGTTATACTATGTGATCTATTCTAAGAATTAAAGAAATAAGAAATTAAAGTGTGAAGTAATTACTAGCATATAAGTTTTAATTACAACTTTTAAATATAATACAATGTAAATTTAGATGATAGTATATGTAGAGATTATAGAATAGAGTCAATAGTGTTGCTACTATACTGCTAAGTTAAGGGTCTAAAAAAGAACTAAGTCAATAGTGTTGACCTAGTTTTCTAGATAAAAGACAAAATTACATCAACATACTCAGCCTAGTTTACTATACAAAAGATTTTTTAAATACTAAAAATTATGATAAAAAATAATATAATGAATAACAAAAATTATAGATAAGGATAGGAAGGAACCTTGGTGGGTTAGAGGATGTAGAGGAAAATGACATTGCTATTGAAGAACCCCAATTTATACTTACAAATTCTTCCAATTGGGTTGACTAGGTCAAGCTATCTTTGCAATTCCCTATTTTTTGAAACATATAAAATGTATTGTGATGATAAAGTTGACCTATTTTTTTTTGGAAGTTTAGAAATGTTTTGTGTCAATAGGGTTGACCTAGTATCTTGATCTAGAAGTCTATAAGTGTATTATGTTGATAGACTTGATATAGTAGTTTGTACTTGATTAAAAAACCTACATAAATAAATTAAAGTCATATTGATGTGATTGTCTATTAAACTTATACATATAAGTTATAATTATACTAACACTATCGACCCAATATCACAAATATAAAGAAATAAAATAATGAAATAATGAAAATTTGAGATAAAACATATAAGGGTTAAATTCACATTGGGTTCACTAGAATGTATGCAATAAAAAATGCATCATGTCTATAAATCAATCCTAACTTAGAGAAGATAAATCATATCATATACTTCTAATTGTAGACATATTATATAATCGAGAACATGACCAATATGGGGATATACTAAGCCTAATTATGGCATCTCTTATCACAATACACAATGTTAGGGAGTGTCCAAATCCTCTAGTCAAGCACAATCATGAAATAAACCTAAGGGAGTCCTATATTTTCATATATCTCACTAAATTAGTAACAAGTAAAATCTAATCTGGTGCTCACCAAAGCTTATCTCACAATATGAGGATTAGTAAACAAAACAAACATATATAATATAATCTCAATTAATTTATGTATGATTAAGAACCTAATAAATGGAAAGACAAGAGTAATATTATTATAAGGCAATATTTATGCTACTTGTATCTACTAAATAGAGGATCAAAGTTATAGAATACTTATTTGAATGATGAACCCATCGAGACTCAATCTCTCCCTTGGCTGAAGGGGCTTCACAATAGGTTTTTATGGTTTGTAAAGATCACTAAGAAAGGCCAAAGCATCCAAGACTTCTCCATAAGACTATATTATCCAAGTAAAAACCCTAAGCTAAGACTCTTAAGTAGAATGGTGGAAGAGTAGATTATAAAGAAGTGCAAGTGAATAATAACTCTTGTTCATTATGTAAATAATGATGAAATCATCTTGTATATATAGTAAAATTTAAACCTAAGCCATTCTAAAAATTTTGGCTGATAGGGTTGACCTAATTGACCTAGTATAGTTATGGACAATAATTCACTAAGTCATGGGCTCAATTCACCAAGAGTTTACCTAGACCCTAAATGAATTTTACATAAAATTGTATAGGGTCAACCTAGTCAGCCTAGTAAAACCAACTATAAAAAGGAGACTAAGGTGAGGAAAAGAGGGATAAAAATTATAAAAATATTGCAAGAGTATGTGAATGTAGATTAATATCATAGGGAATGATTTTTAGGAGTTGTTTGGATTGGTAATAAGTGGCAATAAGGGACAACAATCCTATAAAGCACCAATCGTCTACCCACCCCTTTCCTAGTGTACCCTTTAAGGAATGGAGTTAGAGAGATTGAGTTGTAACAAGTTCTTGGAAGATGTAAAGTGTCAGTATTTGTGTGAAAATATTATGTGTATACACCATTCAAAACTTGATTGGCTCCACAAGGTTGTTAAAGAGCTTGAAGAAGAAAGGAGATTAATTTTTAACCTATTTTGACTTGAAACTCCATCCAAAGCATGTATATATTCTCGGGAGGCATAAAAAACCCATGCACATGCCTGGAGAGGACCTTTTTATGACACACATGTATGGACCAATTGAAAACTTCCACTTTTTACAATGAAAACTAACTAATCTACCTAAAAAATGATGGAGATGATATGTTAGGTGCCTTTGAATCTTATAAATGTTTTTAAAAACATGTATTCATGTTTTAATATATTATTTATATTTTACACTTGTCATTTTCTCAAAAAACCTTCTTTAGATGTTTAAAATGGGTAGTAAAGCACCTTGAGAGTGGAATACAATATTATAAAGTTGATTTACCACCTCTCTAGGAATGGTATAGACTATAGGTGGTGTGACTTGGAAACCATTAACATATCTCAAAAACACCACTTAACCCTGATTTGAACTATTTTACCATGCTATAAATGATTATATATCCCTAAGGTCAGAATGGCATTTAGCTTAATTTCATTAAAACAACATTAAACAATGTTAGCCAAGGCTTGAAAATGCTATTTTGAGTACCCTAAAAGGCATAAGATGACCATACACAAGCTCAGAGGACATAATAAGTAATGTTTTGAATAATAAGGGTTCAAATTTGGCCTAGGAGGCCAAATTATCAACATTCTTGATGACTTATAGGGGTTGACTAGCCTACCGATCAATATAACCAATTATCTCTCTTAGGATAACCATGAATCAAATTGACATGATCTATCTCTTTGGAATGATAATCAGATTAATACATAATAAAACATTTAAGGATAATAAAAGCAACCACACATAATGAAACTGAAGAAAACAACACCTAAACACATAAGAAAGAAACATGATAAGACACTTTTGTTGATAACACTTATTGGAAACCAAAAAATAAGAAAATAACTGACTATGTACAACTAACTTGAACAAACCTTTCTCTTCCTGGACCAAAGGGAAAACTTCTTGGATCATTAGTTCACTCCATGATATGAATAATTGAATGTGGTAAGCATCTCCTTAGACCTTTGCTCATTTTATTCTTTCTCTCCTTGAATGTCATTATTCTCAACATCCTCTCAAGTGAGGTGATAAATGAAAAACACTCTCTAATGAAGATATACTCTTATTGTACTTCAATTTCAGCTTAAGCTATTATCTATATTTGAAAATGTGGGTGTTCCCCAATATGGTTACATCTTTTTGATGTAGGAAACAACCACAACCTTTATTTCAATTGGATTATCAAGGACAATATTTGTCACATCTTGGAAGGTACCATCTTCATCATGCCTTTTTGGACCTTGAAACTAAACCTTCTGGAGATGATAATAAATATATATTTTCCCACTATGAACCTTTCATTCTTCTTTAAGTACTTTCCTATTAAACTCTTCAATCTCCTTGAATATTTCCAAGAAGGATTTCCTTATGTGATCAAGACTTTGGATCTGCTCTTGAGACTCAATATGCCAACTACCATAATGTTCTCCTTAGGACCCTTCTTGAGATCTTCACCATCCTCATTGACCAATGTGACAATGTTAAAATTTTATTTATGAGAAGGAGATGTGTTGTTTATAATTGAATAAAATGTCTCTAGGTCATTCCAAATGTTGATTTCTTCATGATCAATGAAATAAAGATGAACCTTACTGTCACTCTTATATTTTACTTTTGGAGAAACATGCTAACCAAATGATTTTAAATACTAAATAGGGTCATGATAAGTTTTATTTTCTATCAAATCTTGATCATATTCATCTTTTGAAGTGATATTAACTTTAACCATGGGTTCATGAGGGTTGTTTTTATGACTATCTTATAAAAGAGAAGTTGTTTGTGTTTAATCCACCTCAAAGTCAAGCCATTGTGACTGATCCACATAATCACTCTTCTTTGTAGGATTAAACTATAATCTATTGGAAATAATGGGAGTACCAATAATGATTTACTCATAATAATTTATTGGAGTATCCTCTTTAAGATATTCTTGGAGCTACTTGCAGCTACAACATAGTAAATCTCTTTAAAGACTACCACTTTATTAATGTTCTCTATCAAATTTTCTCTCACATATGAATTCTCTAATTCAACATTTAATGAAATTGGCTTCTATTTAAACTTACGTGTACCTTGATTCTAATTAATGTATATAGTATTAAGGATAGATAAAAATACTTGACAAAATTTAAATATTTATTGAAATATCCTCTAGACATTCCTTTTCATCTAGATGCTCCTAATATGTTGTCCAAACCAAAAGTCCTCACTCAAATAGGGAGATGATGAGATGGTAGGAATGCTCAACTAGAGGAGTTAGAACATAATGTTTTATATGCTATTATTTAGTAGGTTTAAGGTGTGAGAAGACACTTTGAAATATTTGGAATCTCCTTGTCATGAATTCTACAACCTTTCTCCCTTCCTGGTTTGGTTTTGGCATGAGAGTAATAGTCCAAGAATATTAGCATGGGGCAGTAAGAGGTGGAAGCTCAAAAGATTGGTTGTGTTGAGATTGTTCCTCCTTTAAGATAAATATCTCACTCATAAGTATTTGAATCATGTTTTTTAAATCCTATAAATCACTTAAGAAACTAGGTGTAGTATGAAAGGGTGGTTGGGGAGGGAAGGGGGGATAATAATCTAGATAGGAAGGCTGCCAAGGAGACTAATATGGGGTATTATAGGGTTGGTATGATCCATCATATTATTTATTGGGTTAATTATAGGGTTGATATGGATTATATTGAGGATGGTATGGGTGGATATAGGAATGATATGGAAATTTAGGACATATATCTCCTCCATATCCAACTATTAAGAATCATGAGTCAACAAAGAACAAAATAAACTATGAACAAATTTAGCTTATCCTTACCCTCAAATGAAGACCTTTTGATGACCCTTGGGATAAAATTTTGAGTGTTGGTTTACTTTTCTAATGCTTGAATCTACTTGAGATCATTGAATGATGGTGGAATGCATTCCAAACTTATTGAATCTAGTCCCATCGAGTATGCCAAAATTGTTGACTCACCAAATTTTACCCTTAGGAGAGGATTATTCTGACCTCTCCAAGTTTAGGGTAACATGGGATTAGTCCAAGTTTGTGGCTGACCTATGAATGGAATAAAACTCTATTTTATGGGGATAGATCCCCCAATTCATCCATTATGACTTACTTCCTAAAATGTAATCACTTACTAATGAAAAGAGATAGAGAATTTCATGAAATTAAAACCTATATCACTGAAGATGATACACCATAGTTTTATTTTCCACTCTAACATATCTTTAAACAATACTTAATAATAAAATAAGGACTTAGTCACTACACATTATTTCCAAGGGGGTCTTAATCATTAGTATTTATTATTAAGGTTATGTATATTACTAAAACTTTAAGGTGATGAATGAGAGGTTTGTTTCAAATCACTATTAACCATATTACACTTCAAATACAATCACCAACACTTTAACACATCATATGACCTACATAGAGTTTTATTCTAGTAAATTGGTGAGTAAAAGGACATGTAAAATAGAATGAAACTTCACCATTTATGCAAATAAATAAGCACATAACACACTAATATAGTAGGAAAATCTAAAATAGTCCTTATTATTGATTCAAGAGGTTTGTAAGGTATAATTTTGGTATAGTTTCACCATACCCAACTAAGGGATCTATAAAATGGACTTTTTTACTCAATTTATAGTAGAAGATAAATTTATATAAGGTAATATTGGGATTTAATTATTGATAAGAGGTAATAATGGTCATCATTCAGTATATACAATAGTCAAAAGTAACATCAACAACCCCATAATCTCTCCATGTGTTGTTTAACTAGTTGATGTCCTTCAATGAGTATGGCATATCAAATGGATTACTGGAGGATCCTTAAGTTTTATTTGACTCCATACATAGTATTTCATGTCAAATTTGTTAATAAATCCCTCTCTTGGTAGTTACAAAGGTATAAACTTGGTCCAATTAGGACTCCATAAATCATTAAGTAGCTAGCCCTTCCCCTTGGGCATGTTAACTAAGCTAAAACTTCCTAATACTCCATAATGTCCATGAAGTGTGTATGTTTTATTAAATATATAAATTAAAAGGTTTTTCATGTCCCTTTATTTACTCACCTAACATCCCTCCTTACCAAGAAACATCTCACTTAGTTGACCAAGTAGGCCTACTAGGCAATTAGGCCTAATCACTTAATGTTAACTACTTGAGTGAAAAATAAAATCATAAAGAAAATTTAAGGATGGATAATTTAGTTTGAATTAGGTTTTAATAATCATATTACATCATTAGCTATACCTTTTCAATAGTAACACCTACAATTTTTCCTATCGAGGTGACTAGGTCACCTTTTACTAGTTTTTTTTTACTATCCCTTTAGATTAGACTCATAGAAGCATTTATAGGATGCATGAATTTTATTATTTAAAAATATTAAATAAACTTCACACTAATGTTATCAATGATCTAAAACTATTCAACATGCTTTGAATGATATTTTTTACCCAAAACCCTATAAAAGTAAAATTTATGATGAATTCATATAGGTGTCCATATAACTACTATCATGTATGGGACCTCCTCAAAGTTAATTATGAGTTTTAGGTTTATTCAATTCAAATTCATTTCATTTGGATTCAAATTCCCTAATATTTCCTCCATCATCTCATTAAGACTAGTTTAGGCAGGTTCTAAGTGTCATGAACTCTTAATGATTATTAATAACCCTAAGGGACTGAACTACAAAAAAAATACAAAAATTTTCAGTAAGAAACCCCCTAAAACCTTACCTAACTAGGATGACCCCATGAATTTTCTCTCTATAGTTTGAACATGGAGAAAGTACCTCTCATGATCAAAACCTTGCATTCTTGGAGTTTGAGAGAGAGAAAAAGGGTATAAGAGATTAAAAAAATATTGTTTCTATCTTCCAAAACCATCCTAGAGGTATATGACAACATACTTGATAAATTCACATGGTTTTTTTCCTTTTCCACTCCTCCAAGTGTCTATAGACCCCTCACTCCTCTATCTAGGGTTTTTGGGTCTCGAAGTGAGTTTGACCCTAGAGGTCTTTAAATGCATTTTGTTTCATATATTTTGAGTTTAAAACTTATATAATTATCTTTTTAAATTAATTCCTTCCCCCATATTCTATTTTCCATATTCAAACACTACCCCAAACTTGCATCTATCTCCAATTACTATGCACATGTATGTGACTGCCTTTTTAGGCTTAATAGGCTTAATTAGGCCACTAGGCTCTTGTTTCCTCCAAGGAAAAAAACCTTATAGTGGAAAACACTATTAATATTTAGAAATTAATTTAAGACACCTAATTTTACCTCTTTCACTTCTTCCTTGTGTGGTTCTTTATACTTTCACTCCTTACTAAAGACTTGCTTGTAGGTGTCTAATAGGTGTGTCTACAAGAGGTACATATATTGTATTTTTATTTTAATTTAACAATTAATAAATGGATATAACATTATATATAGTCAATTTTAACATTTTATACCCTCATTTCTCCCACATTCATGAAAAAGTATTCAAATTCTATGCCTAGACCTATACATGTCAGTTTAGGCCTAATAAGACTAACTAGACCATTAAGATCTTTCACAATACCAAAGGAATAAACTATTTAAATAAAAAAATACCCAATAAAATTTAAAAAAAATTAAAATAACCTTTTTTAAATCTTTCGTCTCACCTCTATGCAAGGTTCAACACTTCTTTACTCTACATGTCTGCATGTTTAGGCCTAATGGGTTTAATTAACCTATCAAGTCTCTTTGATGTCTGAAAGGGTAAAAACATAAAAATGATAAATTAAGGACTTTTATAATAAAATTTAAAGTATTTTTTTCATTCATCCATATCACTCAAATGTAGGTTTTATACTTACTCTAACTCTTCTTTGGCACTCTACATGTAGGTGGCAACTAGGTTTGCCTAAGATATGAAAGGTGACATGAAGTATCAACATCACCTTTATTAGTATGTTTAATTCACTAATAAATTCAAACATAATATAGGTGTTATCTCAATTAAATTTACCTTTTTAATCTATTATCTGACTAATCCACCACATATATCTCTACTTTCTTATTCTATCTTATAGGTGATAGCTGAGATATTTGGCTATGTGAGTCAATTTGAGGGGTGAGATTCTCTTTCATGGATATATTATCCAAAAATATAAATAATCATAAAAATTTATATTTATTTTTAAACCATATATCACTTTATACACTTGAATACACCTTATAATAGATGGTTTTACCCCAATTGCTCTTCTTTTATAGTCAGACCTATAGATGTAACTTTGAGTTCCTTGACTATGAGTGCCTAAGGTTGAGTACCATTTTATTACATTTTAATTTCATATGGTATTACATATACATAAATAAATATATTTTTTATCTCTCTAAAAGCTTTGATTACTCTTAAACTCATCAATCCATTAGAGTTTCTTTATTTTATCAACACAACCCTATTTATATCAATGTCGTGACTGAGCCTGTCCTTTTGGGGTGAGTTGATGGTGTTGATCCTTATTTGACCCTGATCTATCCAATTTTGATTAATATTTTCTATCACATACAATAAGGCTTAAATAAATGAGTTAAAATATTAATCAATGATATAACCATTATAACATTGACTGAATGATTTTAAACCCTACACAATTTAACTCAATCCATATAGTCCCTTAGAGTGTAAAGTACACTACACTCGATATGTTTACCATCCTTAATATGGTTATATGATATTAATAACATGATTATTTAACTAAATTTTTATTATAAAATATCATGTTACTCTCTTCAACTATATTTTTGGTACCCAAGGTGATCTAGAGGTATTGTAGACTTGCAAGGTAGGTTTATCAATCTTCTTATTGACATAGAGATGAGACACTAAGAATATTTTGAGTATTCATTCATGTCAATTGGTATTATAATGATGTTAATGTGTGTAATATACCTATAAGTATGTTACATTTCTATCTTTTTAATCTTAAACCCTCTTATGCATATGGATAATGTAAAACCATGAGTAGATTTATGATTGCCACCTTCTCTCTCATGAACATGATACCATGAGTTGATTTAAAAAGAACATATTAATATTGTATGTAATTTAAAATGATATAAAAAATATTTTTATTTAAATTACTAAGATTCACCATCTAGAATCAAAACACAATAATTATTTTAGTGGTTTGGGCCTCAAATTCATAACAAAACTACGACCACCTTTTAGCAGATTGACCAAACTAAAGATTTACTATCTCATGATGGCTCACACATGTGAAGTGAGTATTGAGAATGGTGTATAAGGGTTTTTAATACAATTTATAAGTCACCCAACCTTTAATTCCTCTTTCATCATGTTTAGAAATGGTGAAAATGAAGTAAATGGAGCCCTACTTGGATGGATGAGACATTGTGAGCCTTTCACATTCTTAGTGATTATTCATAAAGTAGGGGATTTAAATCTAATTAATAATGCCACAAAATTTAATCCAACTAAGGTCCCATCCTCTAACCAATATATTAGTTCCTTTTCCTCTCTCTCCTATCCATACCATTCATAAACTTGACTAGCTCTACAAGGCTACCAAAGAGCTTGATGGAGAAAGGAGATCAAATTTTAACCTATTTTGACTTGAAAATCCATAAAAATAATGGATATAGGTCTTTTAATAATAAATTAATACATGAAAATTCATGAATAAGACCTTTATTTAACACACCTATATAGATCATTTGAAAACATCCATTTTTTGCCATGAAAGCTGAATAATCTACCTAAAAACTACTGGAGATGATATGCAAGGTTTTCCTCTAAAGCTTGTAAATGTATATACAAACATGTAGTGATTTTTTCATCTCTTATTTATATCATACACTTTTAATTTTCTCATAAATCCTTCTTTAGACATTATAAAATAGGTAATAAAACACCTTGAGAGTGAAATAGAATGTTATAAAGTTGATGTGCCACCTCTCTAAGAATGGTACAAACTATAGGAGATGTGCCATTATGACTGGGATAGAATTGACATCTCTAAAAAATACCCCTTAGACCACTTAACCACCTCTGACCTATTTGACCATGCTAAAAATGACTAAATATCCATAAGTTCAAAATGACATTTACCCTAATTTCAATAGAATAACCTTAAACAATGCTAACCAAGGATTGAAAATGTTATTTTGAGTACCCTACAAGGAATAATATGACCATACACAAGCTTCAAAGACATGAAAAGTAATGTTTTGAATAGTAAGGGTTAAAATATGGCTTGGGAGGCCACAATATCATCATTCTTGGTGAATCATATATATTGAACAATCAACTGGTCAAGAAACCTATCTATCTCTCTTGCGATAGCGATGACTCAAACTAAGATGATCTATTTATTTAGATTTATAATCATATCATTACCTTAAAAAACATTAAATAAAATCAACAAAAACCACACATAAGGACCCCAAAAAAACAAAACCTAAACACCTAATAAAGTAACAAGACAAGATATGTATGTTGACAAAACTTATTGGAAATTAAGAAAACAAGAAAACAGCTAGCTATGTATAACTAGATTTCAAAGGCCTTCCTCCTCTTGGTTCAAAGGTGAAAATTAGTGGATCATTCACTTCATGGAATGAAGAATGGCATGTGATAAGTAGTTCCTTAGACCTTGTAATCATTGTCTTCCTTCTCTCCTTGAATGTCACTCTCATCATCATGATCTCAAGTGAGGTGATAATTTAAAACCACTCTCTAATGAAGATATACTCTTCTTGTACTTCAATTTTCACCTCAAAATGTTATCTATCTTTGACAATGTGAGATTTCTCTAAGTTATTTACATCTTGTTTTATTGTGGAAATAACCTCAACCTTATTTTAATTAGATTTTCAACGCCAATATTTTGCTCATCTTAGAAGGTACCATATTCATCATGCCTTTGTGTACCTTGAAACTAAACCTTCTAGAGATTATCCTTAAGATATATTTTCCCACTATGAACCTTGCATTCTTTTTAAACTACTTTCCTATTAGACTCTAAAATCTCCTTGACTATGTCTAAGTAGGAGTGCCACATGTGATAAGGAATTTTTATCTACTCTTGAGAATCAATAGGGCTAGCTATTATAGTTTCTCCTTAGGACACTTCTTGAGCTTTTTACCTTTCTCATTCACCAAGTTGATAATGTTAAATTTTTCTATATGATCTGGAGATGTCTTATCTAGAATTGAATAAAAGGTTTCTAGGTCTTCCCAAAACTTGATGTATTCATGATCAATGAAAGTTATATGTACTTTACTATCAATCTTACAATTTCCTAGTGCAATAGCATACTACCCAAATGCTTCAAACTCCCCAATAGGGTTATGATAATGTTGACATTTTGTTGTAGCTTGATCATATTTATCTTTTGAAGTTCTCTTAGCTTTTTCCATGGGTTCATGAGGGATATTTTTATGACTATATTTTAGAGTATAAGTTTTTTATGTTTTATCCACCTCAATGTCATGCCATAATGACTGTTCCACATCATCGCTCTTCCTTATAGGCTTAATCTCTAATATATTAGGATGAATGGGAGTACCAATAATGATATCCTCATCATATGTGATTGGAGTTTCCTCTTTAAAATGTTCTTGGAAGCCACTTTTACATGAAACAAAGTCAATATCTTGAAAGAATACCACCTTATCAATGTTCTCTAACAAGTTTCTTCTCACATTTGAATGCTCAAATTTGGCCTTCAATGAAAATAGCTTATCTTCAAACTCTTATGTATATTGATTCTCATGAATGCATATAGTATGAACAATAGATGGAGAACTTGAAAAACCTAAGATATTTCTTGAAATATCCTCCATAAACTCTTCTTCATATAAATGTTCCTCATATCCTCTCTAAACCATAGGTCCTCCCTCAAACAGGGAGATTATGGGAGGGCAAGAATATCCAACTGGGGTAGTTAAAACATAAGGTTTTAGAGAATACTCTTGAGTGGGTTTGGGGGGTGAGGAGGCACTCTAAAATATTTGGAACTTCCTTGTCATGACTTTTGTAACCTTCCTCTCTTCTTATTTTGGGTTTGGCATGAAAGTAGTAGTCCAAAGATATTCACATGGGGAAGTAGGAAGAATAATATCATAGGATTGGTCGTGTTGAGATTATTCTTCCTTTAAGTACAATATCTCACTAGAAATTATTTGACTCATATTTTAAAACTACTCTAACTCACTTAAGAAACTAGGTGTAGCTTGAAAGGGTGGTTAAAAAGGGAAGGGGGATAGTACTCATGATAAGAAGGCTACCAAGGACACTGATAAGGGTATGATATGACTGGTATGAGCCATCATACTAATTAAAAGTTTAATTATAGGGTTGGTAAGGCTCCTATTGAGGCTGATATTGGTGGACATAGTGATGATAAGGAAATATAGGACAAAGATCTCCTCTATATCTAGCCATTAATCATTATGAGTCAAAAAATATAGAAAAAACCATGAACATATTAATATTATCCTTACCCTCAGATGAAGACCTTATGGTGACCCTTGGGATGAAATTTTGAGTGTTAGTCTACTTCTTTAATGATTTCATCTACTTGAGATCATTGAATGATGATGGAATATGATCCAAAATTATTGAATCTTGTCCCATCAAGTGCTCCATAACTATTGACTTACCAAACTAGACCCTTAGGAGAGGATTGTTTAGACCTCTCCAAGTTTTGGGTAACATGGGATTATTACAATGTTCTATGTCACATATGGATGGACTAAACCTCTAGTTTATGGGGATAGATCCCCTAACACATCCATTATATCTCAATTACTAAAACCTACTCACTTACTGATGCAAAGAGATAGATAATTACATGAAATTAAAACCTATACTCTTGGAAATGATACACCATAATATTATTGTCCACTCTAACTCATCCTTAAATAATACTTTATGAATCAAATAAGGACTTAGTGACTACACTAGATTTCTAAGGTGGTCCTAATCATTACCATTTCACATGAAGGTTATATAGATTGTTATAAGTTGAAGGTGATGGATGCGAGGTCTATTATAAGTCAATATTAACTATATTACACTTCAAATACAATCACCAACACTTTGACACATCATATGACCTACATCTAATAACATCTTAGTAATCATGAACTAAGAATTTATCATAGAGAGGATGTTAGTCTTGTGTTATTATCATAAACCAATAAAATGAACACACTAAATTCCTAACACTTCTATCCTAGACACTAAGGATAGCTTAGGTAACAAATGCTAAATTAAATAACACTAAAAACATAAAAGACATAACTCGTTTACCTCTCTTAAAGCTCCAAATGGATTTGTTGAATGGCTTGCTCATCTTGTACATCAAGAATTATTTAACAATGGAGGTTGTAAATCTCCTTATTTCCTTTTCACCTTGGATTTGATTTTACTTTTATTAATATTTGGGCATGGTAACACTACTCACATGAGTTCCATGTTTCAAATCCTACATACTAAATCTATAATATCTAAGCTTATAAATGAAGAGGTATAACATTGTATTTATATCCTTAGGAATTAAGTCTCACCCAAGGTGAGTCAAGGTTGAGTTTAGGCTTGTAATGGGTTAAAACTAACCCTAGTTGACTTAAAACTAACTCTAACTGAGTTAATAGTTGTCAAGTAATTATGATTTGCATTACTAGGCATGGCTCTCAAATTAGATATTTTAGATATTTTTAAAGATCTTGAAAAATCATAAAGGTAATGATGAAAGGCTAAGATATTTTGATTTTTAGATTTTCCATTTTTAGATATTCATTAATTTTGAATCGATAATTTATCTAGGCATTTAATCCTATTTATTTTGTTTCTTAATTTAGATTAGCCTTTTATATCTTTCAATATTTGATTTAAGTGTGCAAGTTCCCCAATTAATAGGTCTATAGGCCAAATTTATAGTTATGATGATGCAAGGTGATTAGGGATGAATATGTTAGAGGTTATTATTGCATATGATAAGATACCCCAATTAGGGATATCATAACATGATTTTGAGTTTTGATGAATGATGCACTAGAAAATTTTGGACATTAAGTGATTTATAGGATTAATTTTCAATAGCTGGTAGGAATCAGTCGAAAGTTTGGTTGGAAGCCAATTATGGATAGTTTTAGGTGTCTATAATTTGCCTCTATTTAGGAAGGTATTACAATATATAGGCATAATAACATATTCTCAAAGAATACAAAGGTCCTGCATGCATACTACTTCAATGGCACTGGATGAACTATATATTCCCCCTTGAGGGAGTAGTCACCAAAAAGGTTCAATGATCAGTCCCTTTAAATGAGGAAATAATGGGACCAAAAAGATAAAATGGGGTGGAAAAGACTGATTTACCCATGGGTGGTTATAATTAGTTGTATATAGAGCTACCCTAGTTGGGAGAACAAATATGATGATTTACACAAAGGCGATTTGAATCATTGAAAAGAGGATTAAGGTAACAAGAGAATTATTTTCCCAAAGATGGTTATAATCATTAAAAGAGGAGAAAATGACTTTCCTATAGGTGGTTATAATCATTAGTAGGATAAAAATATGTCTCAATCGGGTAGATAAAGATAATGGCTTTTCCAAAGATAGTTATAAGCATTATCGCAATGAAAATGTGCCCTAGTGAGGGAGAATAAAGATAATGATTTACCAATATGTGTTTATAATCATTAACCTCAAGATATATCAAAATATAATGATTTACCCACATGTAATTATAAACATTAGATTTATAGATGGGATGATACACAATTATTTTCCCAAAGGTGTTTATAATCATTGGCATTGCAAGTAGGATAGGACATAGTAATTTTCCTAGAGGTAGTTATAATCATTGGTTGAATGGTGGGTGTATGATGGTAAATTAGATAATGGGGATTACAAACTAAATCCATGGTCATAGAGTATGAGTATGATAGTATAGAGGACAAAGATAAATTTAGGCTACCTATTAGAATGGAAATGCATGTCCTAACTAGTAAAGATTAAAAATTCTTTCATGATTTAAATACTCTATATGTGATGAATGATTTGGCTAGTTAGGGAATTATTTAGGTTCCAAGGAGAAGTATCATAGGCTAATTGCTTATAAAAATTCTTGATCTTAATTTTTTTATATCACATAATGGTAGGCATCATGGTATAAAACACCATGATCAATTAGCTAAAATATGCATAAAGATTGACACATAATCCAATAAATAATTAAAAATAATACATCAATGATAAGAAACATGATGACATTGTTAGCATATTAATATGGATGGATTCAAGAATAATGTGCAAGGAATCACCCAATGAACACAAATAGACTAAATCAAGGAATAACAATGAAATAAAAAAAAACAAATAGAAATACAAAACATCAAAAAAAAAAACAAACAAAACAGTCAAAAGAACATAAAAGGCAAACAACTATTAATCACATTGTTAGAGAAAAAAAAGAATAAACAATATGATGAAAATTTCCCCTAGGTTATATAAAAAATGAAACAAACAAAAAATAAGTGGAGGGTAAAAGAAAAATAAGGGGGTGGCTGAGCTAACTCTAGATGCACTAGGCAAGTGGATGTTGCCTACATAGTTCCATGGATGCAAGGTCCAACATAAAATTTAGGCCAAATGTAGTTTTCTTTGGAAATTGGATAGAAGAAAAATGATGATGAGGAAAACATGATTGATGTTGTAGAAGAATATGGGAATGGGATTGGTGAGAGCATGGGGTGTTAGGAAAATAAAAATGGGTAAATGAAATGAAAAGTGGTTTATTATGAATTGGATAGGGTTTCTAGAATCCTTAAGGCAAACAAGTGGTTTATGAGTTAATTTTTATAGATTGTCATACAAATTTTTTTGGAATTTTTAGAGAACCTCAACTCAATAAAGGATTACAAGTTACTAAAAGGTCTAGGTTCTCAAAATAACAAGAGCATTCAAAGTGAAAGTGATCTTAAAATAATAAGAGTGTGGCATAGGGTGATTGAGCTGACCTCAATTGGAATCCAGCATTGCCTAAATAGTCCCAAGATGGGACCTCAAGTCACTGTAGTTATACCTTACAATGGATGAATCTTACTAGGTAGCATCAAAATCATAAATGAGGCAAAGTAGGCAAATGACATAGTATGACATAAGAATGGCAAGGTGTTACTTCAAATCATGATAAAAGTGTTGTTCCTAATTTAGATATAGACAATTAAAATTAGAAAATAATGGCATAGGTAAATGATACTAATTTTATCATAGGCATTTATAATTAGTAGCACAATGTTGAGACTCTAATTTACCCAAAGGCAGTTACAATCTATATTACTAAAATTGAATGAAATAAGGAATGAAGGATTGAACTGCTAAACCACTATCATACTTCTCTAAAAATGGTCTTTGTCTAGAATGTTGAATCAATTATGAAAACTAGATTTGAATCCCCGTGTTGATAAGAACTAGTGGAATAGAACCAAGGTCTAATGGATTGGGTATGAAGGGTTGAAAAAGCTTTAGTCAATAAGAAATATATGGTAGAAATATATAAGGTATGGTATATAAAAAATCATGATATGGTATAATAGATTTGGGCCTCATAGATAATATTTTAGGGCTCCCAAATGAAGTAATGCTTGATGTGTATAATGTTCATTGGCTCATCAAGTTCATCCCCATCTAGTGTAGTGAGCCTATATGATCTGTAGGCATAACTTTGAACAATGATGTATGGGATGATCTAGTTGGTTTTGAAACTTTCCCTTGTGCTTCTTCTTAGTTGTGCTATTTTGTTGGATTTTTTAAAAACAAGATTACCAAGATCAAATTATCTATGTCTGAATTGTTGGTTGTAGTGGTCATGAAGTAGGTTATGGTATGATTGAAGGTTATTAAATGTAGTCATGCATTTTTCATCAAGCAACTCTAGCTCTTGTAGGAGAACTATTCAGTAAACTTCATCATCTAAAACATATTTTAGTGATATGCATAAAGAAGGTAACTTGACCTAAATGGGAAGAATAGCATTAGTGACATAATCTAGGGAATATGGAATGGATCTTTTTGGGTTATGGTAATTAGTGCAGTATACCTAGAGGGCAAAAAATATTTAGAGGTGCCAATTATGGCCAATGTCATTGATAATCTATTTTAAGATGTTGACAATGGTTTTTTTGGATTCTTCTGCCTAGCCATTACCTTGTGGGTAATAGGCAGTAAAAAATGTTGAGTAATGCTTTATATGGCATATAGTGAGTTAACATCCTTATTTTTAAATTATCTTCCATTATTAGATATAATGTTAGATGGGATACCATAGTAGTAAATGAGATGGTTGAATATGAATTTGGAAATTTGTGATCTAATCATGTAAGTAAGGGGTATATATTAGACCCACTTAGTGAAATATTCTATAGAAGTGAGGATGTGTTTATGGCCATAAAACCAGGTTGGGTTTATCTTCCTAATGAGATCGAGGCCCTAAAAAGAAAATAACCATGGTGTAAGAATTGGTTTTAGTGTTTTTTTGGGCATGAATATGGCCATCAATTGAGGTTGGGTTTATCTTCCCAATGAGATTGAGGCCCTAAATGGAACATAACCATGGTGTAAGCATTGGTTTTTTTTTAGGCTATGAATCAAATTGGGACTCCTTTGAAATTTGTTGCATATTTTAACATACGTAGCTACATATACATCCATAGTTGGCCAATAATATCCAGCACATAAGATTTTTTCATCTAGGATGACCCCACTTGTGGTGGGCTCCACATACTCCATGAATCTCCCATAATGCTAATATTGATTCTATTGAAGTTAAACATTGACATAGAGTTCCATAGCTACAATGGTAAAAGGTTGGTCCAAGTTATGTATATAATGTAGTTTGGTCAGTAAAGGCCTTGATTTGTTTATGTGATAGGTCTAGAGGCACAACATGGTCATAAGGGTATTATAAATGTATGAATACCATATATAGTTGGAACCAACAATATCACATATTGTTATGATGGTTAAAGGTTCATGAGTAGGCACATGAAGATTTTCAACAAGGAATTGATATTCTTTTTCCTTGTCAATATGATGAATCAAAGATCCAATGGTGGACATGGAATCTATTATTCTATTACTGGCCTTAGGTATATGTTAATAATATTCTATTTAAGAGAGTTGCACATGGCCTTGTATTGTACCAGCTTGTCATCTTTGGTCTAAAACTAGTATGTAACCTGATTGATGATTAATTGAGAATCAACATAAACCTTAAGCTATTGAATATTCCATTATAATACCTATTTAATCCTTGTAATGAGTGCTTTATATTCATCCATGTTATTAGTATAAGGAAAGATGATATAGAATGATTTATGTATAAGATCCCCCCATGGTGTAATAAATAATAGGCCTTCCCCCCATACGTATGCTATGAATGATCCATCAAAATGGCACTTCCAGTGTTGTTCCTCAAGAGGTTTTTCAATGATGGTCATAATAGAATTATCTCTCAATTGAAAAGTTAGTGGTTCTGTATCTACAAGGATAGATTTAACAAGCTGATCTGTAAGTACTTGTCCCTTGATATCTTTCTAATTGACATATTTGATCTTGAACTCACTTAGAAGCATGAACTATTTAACCATACGAGCTTGTAAGTTTGTCTTGGATAGTGGATACTTGAGTAGATCTAGTTTGGAAATAACTATGGTCTTGTTTCTTAACATGTAATGTCATGGTTTTTGAGCTATAAATACCATAACTAAACAAGATTTTTATATTTATGTATAATTGTGTTCATAAATAACCAAAGTATGGCTTAGATAATAGATGGCATGTTATTTTCCATTATTATCATGCTAATATAGAAGTGCCCCTAGGGATTTGTATATGGTTGATAGGTACAATAGGAATGGCATTCTTAGTATAGGTGGAAACAAAATAGGTAGATTTTCAAGATCGTCTTTTAAACATTAAAAACATTTTTGACATTTGTCATCCCAATGAAAAGTGACACCCTTCTTCAGTAAGTGTGTAAATAGATGGCATTTGTTAGACACCTGAGAAATAAAGTGTCTGATAGATTGATTCTTACCATACAAACTATAGAGTTGATTCAAATTGGAAGTTGGTGGAATCTTAGTAATGGCTTGTAATTTAGCTAGATCAACTTCAATTCCTTAACGAGACATAATAAAGCCTATAAATTTGTTAGAATTAAAACTAAAAATAAACTTTTTAGGATTGGGTCTCACCTTGTATTCATGTAGTCTCTTAAATATTCTTCAGCGTGACATTAGATGATCAACCCTAATTTTTTATTTACCTTATAAGTCATCAACATAGTCTTCAATAATGTTATGCATCATATCATGAAATATGATGGTCATGGCTCTTTGGTATGTGGCACTAGAATTTTTGAGACCAAATGGCATAACTTGATAACAAAACATTCCCCATGGAGAGGTGATCATTATTTTATGTTGGTCTTCTAGCATAATTCTAATATGGTTGTACCCTAAAAATCCATCCACCAGTGAAAGCATTTCATACATAGATGTGGAGTCAAAAATCATGTCAGTGTTTGGTAAAGGAAAGTCATCCTTAGGGTAGGTCTTGCTTATATCTTTGAAATCAATGCAGATTTTAATTCCCTCTAGATTCTTAATTATTAACACAACATTCAAGATCTACTCTGAGTAGTTGGTCAATAAAATACATCTTTCTTCTAGGATTTTTTCCAACGCTTTATTTACTAGTACAACAATATTAGGATGCATTTTATTTAGTTTCTGCTTCATGGGCTAGGAATAAGGATGTAAAACAAGGTGGTGTACAACCAAGGTGGGTTTCAAACCTAGTATGTCAGAGTAAACACAAGTAGATATGTTTAAAAATTCCCATAAAAGTGTTGTAAATATTTCATGTTCCTCCTCAGTGAGAGATGCACCTATTTTGATCCATTTTGGGTCATATAGAGTCCCGATGTTGACTTCTATAGTGTCCTCCACAAGAAGAGTTAAATCATATTCCAAAATGGTTGGGAATTAGCCTTTAACAATAAAGTCATTTATTTGGACATGATATTCATGTTATTCTATGTATGATGAATTTAAATAACTCAATGGTAGGGATGGTTAGGTTACAAACACTATTATAAACTCTTAAATGATTTGATCAAACGCATGTTATCTTTCAGAATTAAACTTGGACCCATAGGCAAGTTCATTATTGGTGGTCTCTTAAGCTATGTTTGATGAAGGGTGAACACTCTCATCTAATGGTGCTTGAAATAGGTTTTCACTAGAAGACTATCCTTTCTCTTTACTTTTACCTTGGTCTAAATTCACCTCAAAGAGCTTTTCACTTTGGGACCTCAATGTTCTATTTATTTTTTTATGGCTAAGGGTGTTCACATGTTCTCCAAAATAGGCTACAGGATCTAGTTTGATTAAGAAACCTTGTTTGTGGTCTCCCAATAAAACATTGTCTCTTAGGCCTATAAAATCATAAAAGGCCTAATCATTCTCAGACTAATCTACATGCACTGTGGATTCTTGTTGGTCCCAGGCTATAAGTTGAGGGTGATATAGAGGAAGCTAATTATGGTGACTAACTCATCTAAGGGTAAAAATGGCATGAGTGTCAAACAAATTGGTATTGGATAGGTATTATTAAAGTCTATTATTAGACTATACTTCGCTACTAGCATCATCATCACTAGTCATTGGCATTATAACATGAATAAGATACATGTGGTCAACATAGGTGGTTCAAATCCAAGACAATAGGTTCCTTTGTACCAAGTTATGTAAATTAGATCAAGATTTCCTTGTTTATTTAGACTGAGCACTCCTCTTTCATAGGCTTGATTCTTCATGATCCTTTTAGGAATGGGATATTTTGCATTTTTTTATAAATTGGATAGCTTGTCATTATATAACCGAGATTCATCATTTGTAAGTGAGTCCTATTCTTGGCCAATGGCTAATGTGAAAATGATAAGAGATTTACTATGCAATTTTCCTTTGCCTTTTTGTTGCCACTCCATGAAAGGTGGATTTGTTTTAGGTCTTCCATATGACTTCAAGTTCTATGGAAATTTGGTAATGTGTAATGTATCATGTGTTAAATATTCTCCTACACCATTCACTATGATGGTAAAGTGATTGGATATTTCAAGAGGTGGCACATAGGAAGATGAATGAAGGGTATATGGGTCTATGTAATTTGGCTCTGGTAAACAACAAGAATTTATTTACCCTTATACTATTTTGGAATTAGATCTAGGCCAAAGTGATAGTTATAGATTTTGTACTCGGCTTACAATTGTTTTAAATTTTTGTAGGGTTAAAAATCTCTATGGATGGTAACCTTCATGCCTAAATGAGAGAACTTGAGACACTGGTGATATGTTGATTGGATTTCATGGATTTCTTGTATATAAGGTCTTCTTAGGAGAAAATTATATGAAAAAATTAGGTTTAACACATGAAAAGTGTATCATGGGTCAAAGGCCCAATGATAATTAACAAGCTAATGATGCTTTTTGATTCCCATTATTCATTGTCAGAGTCCTTAATAGTGAACATTTATGGTTGTATATAAACTATTATGTATCCAATATTTTTGATGAGATTCAAAGACAAAATATTCAAGCCTAATCCATTATATATGAGTACATGCTCCACTTTATGTCATAAAATGACAACATTGATGTATAAAAAATTGTTATCGAAAGGGCCAAAGGATGACATATCACTTTGATCAAAGGTTAATTACTAGCTTGGGGCTAGATGCAAAACCAAAACTTGTAATTTATCTAGGGATATGTCATTGGGGACTTGTGATTAGCCTAGTAATTTTGTTAAGACATTCTTTTAGATGGTAGATGTATAAAAAATGTCCAAAATGGAAATTTGTGCATGCATCTTCTGAAGTTGTTCCATAATATCAAATGTTTTTAATTTATAGTGGTAAATGGATTGTTATTAAATAGAATGGTGGGTTGGATTGGTGTAGTAGAAGATGGTTGTGCATCTGTAATAGTAATATTTAACCATTGAGTTGTGATTGCAAAATTAGGATTAGATACAAAAACCATTATTGCTAAGAAATGATGATGGTAAGGGGATAGATAAGATAAGTATTGATTGCTAATGTGCTTGTATGTGGTCATGGGGTAGTAGTAATTTATCATTATAAAGTATAAAATTACAAATCCCTACTTGTTAGTGTACCTATATGTGGTCCCAAGTTAAGGAAGGATGACTGACATAGGTTGGTTTTTTGGAATTACTTATCAATGGTCTTGTTTGGCTAGTAATTAGTCTTGGATTAATGATAATGATGGAGACGTGACCTCCCACTAGATGAAACATAACTTTTTTGTAGTCATATGCATCTATGTGATAAGTACAGTGGGTATTGAAATCATTATATCCTTGCTTCCATCTATTTGGTTGATGTTGTTGTTGTTGTTGTCTTGGATATTGATAATGTTGTTATTTTGGCTTTAGTTATTGTTGGTATTGGTTGTTATTATGTTATGGAAAGGGTTTTTGATAAATACCCAGGTTTTAATTGGATGTAGATGATCTATTATCCAATGTTATCTCCCCATTTTATAACATATTTTTAGTTAGGTGTTTGAGTTACACACAATGACATAAATTATACCCATTAACTTGATGGTATTCATAAAATTGATTCTCTCTATACCAATATGGATAAGGAATGCCCTCAAGATAGTGTTCCAATATTGGCCAAATAATCATATTAGTAGTGGCTAACTTATGATACATGGCTTTATTGGGTTATCCTAGGTCACTAAAGATGTGATGATTAGGCACATTTATCTTTGGAGGATGGTTTTGTTAAACACAAGATATACTAAGAGGGGGTTGGGTCAGTATATCATATATCTTATGAATCTTTTACTTAATAAAATTCCACTTAACCATTAATTAAAGATATGCAATAAAACTAAAAGTAATATGCACCACACAAGAGAGAGAGAGAGAGAGAGAGAGAGAGAGAGAGAGAGAGAGAGAGAGAGAGAGAGAGAGAGAGAGAGAGAGAGAGAGAGAGAGAGAGAGAGAGAGAGAGACTAGATTTTTACATGGAAAACTAATGTTAGAAGAACCATGGATAACAATCTCAAGTATATGAATGAGCACCAACTCAAACTACAATATTCACAAGCACCAACTTGTAGGAGAACCAACCCCTTTACTGAGCACCAACATAATAACTATTCATGAGCACCAACCCATAGGAGCACTAACCCCTATTGTGTATACCACACAACTATCTCTGAATGTTTCTTACATAACAAATGATATAAATCTACAATATCTCTTTTTATTCTCTCTTCTTTTCTTATATAAAACAAATACAAACCATGAACTCTCTTGCATGTGACAAATATCTTTTCAAGCCTTTATTTATAACTTTCCAAATGACCTTTGGCATTCACCCTTTCAGAGATTTTAATTCACATAGAAAATGGTGCCAAACTTTCATGACCCTTTTTATCTTTGCATTTGAAAAGTCACATGGTGACCCTTCATAAGAAAATTCTTCCTTTCCTCTTTTCTCTTTATCTTGGTGACCTTTTGAATTCCTTAAGGTGACTCTTAATGAAAAATTTTACCATACCCTCTTTTATCTTCACTTGGTGACTCTTAGAATTCCTTAAGATGACTCTTCATGGGAAAATTCATCCCATTCCTCTTTTGTATTTACCCTATGACTCATTGACTTCTCCATGGTCCCATATTTTGACTTTTATGTAACCAAAAATATATTCATTTATATTAAATAAATATTAACACACATTAGCCAAGATATGAATATTAAAATCACCATTAAATGCTATGGGTAATTTCTCACCAATGCTAGACCTTTGACATCAATGATAATATTTTCAAGAATCTCCCCCTTTGTCATTAATGGCAACCTCAAACTTAAACTGCCACATTGTAAAACCTACACTACATATGCTAACCTACACTTATTTCCATCTAAAAAACATACAATAACTCCCCCTTACTATAACAACCTATACCTATTCCCTATACCTATTTTTGCACCTATAGCTATACCTATTCATGTACGTATTTTTGTTCTTCTCCCCCTTTGACATCAATGGCAAAGGGCCTATCTTAGAGCTAAAAATTAGCTCCCCCTCAACCAATGATGATCCTCAATTGTAGGAAGTAAAATAAATTACTTCAAACTTCTCCTATAGATATTCAAATGTGTCTTTTGGTTGTGCCTTTAAGAAAATATTTGCAATCTATACTGTAGTACTGATATATTCCATCTTAACTTGTTGATCTATAACCTACTATCTCAAGAAGTGATATTTGATGGGAATATTTTTTGTTCTTCAATGCATCATTGGATTATTCAAAATATTAATAGCGCTTGTGTTATCATAAAAATTAAAAATAGGTTCATCATATTTTAACTTGATATCTTCCAAAATTTGCTTCATCCAAAGCACTTGAGTACAACATAATACAATTGCAATATATTCTACTTCAACTGTAGAAATTGATATAAAGTGTTGTTTCTTTCTTAGATATGATACTAAGTTATCACTAAGGAAGAAAGATCCTCCACTTTTACTCTTTGTGTAATCCAAGCAAACTACCCAATCTAAATTTGTATAAGAAACCAAAGTGAAATCTCTACCTGTGGGATACCACAATTCATAATCCAATATCACCTTGATATATCTAAATATTCTCTTCACCAACTAAACATTTCTCTCTTTTGGGGATTATTGATATCTTTCAACCATGCGTACCTGCATGCATAATGTCTGGCCATAATGCTATTAAATATAAAATACTACCAATCATATATCTATACAAAGATTGATCTATAATGGGTGAATCTTCATCCTTACTTACCTTATTCCATGTAGCCATTGGTGTACCAACTGGTGCACAATCCTCAAAACCAAACTCTTTCAACATTTCTTTGGCATATTTACTTTGAGATATGAAAATTCCTTTATCTGACTAA
Source organism: Torreya grandis (assembly GCA_037957365.1). NCBI lineage: Eukaryota > Viridiplantae > Streptophyta > Pinopsida > Cupressales > Taxaceae > Torreya > Torreya grandis. Next base: position 760,219 of record JARHVA010003468.1, on the reverse strand, counting down.
AAATTTTACAACCCTAAGACAAATGACAATTCTCCAAACATATACATCTCAAATTATTTTTGCATATTTTTAGAAAATTCTTTTGTCATCTTTTCAATATTACCTCTAAATATTATGTAATCAAAATATACAACAAAAATTAACTGATGTTTATAGATTATTGTCAACAAATCCTCTCTTGAAACCCTGATCTTATAGGTATTTATCAAGTCTTGCATACCAATCTCTATGAACTTGTTTCAATCTATACAGTGATTTCATCAATCTACATACATGGATATTATCATTTGAGAGAAGAAATCCATTTGGCTACTCAATGTAGACCTCCTCTTCTATATTCCCATTCAGGAAAGTAGACTTGACATCTATCTAAAACACTTTGAAATTTTTAAACAATGCATATGAAATAAACATTATAATAGCCCTTAGCCTTTCCACTAGTGCAAAATTTTATTCAAAATCTATTCCCTCAATCTAAGTATATCCTTTACATACTAATCTTGCTTTATTCTTGCTCACTTCTCCATTTTCATTCAACTTATTTCTGTAAACCCATTTTTTTCCTTTCACATTATGATCTTTTGGTCTAGGAACTAATTCCCAAGTATCATTCTTTTCTATTTGATTTAATTCTTCATCCACTTCCTTAACCCAATGCTTAATATGTCTAGCTTCTAAAAAAATTCTAGGCTGAATTTTGGATAATAAAGAGAAATTAACTTGCTTAGATTCAATTACCACCATTCCTCTAATGCAAATTCCTTCATTTATGTCCTTGATGATGTCACTTTTATTATTATTTTTCTAAACATATTTGGATGGGGTTTTGGTGTCTTTTTTCTCCTTCTCATCTTCATCTAATTTGTCAAAATATACATCTTTAATTATTTTAGAAATGTCTATTGGATCATTGATTCTTTGTGCTCCATCTTCTTCTATCTTGACACTTTCAACCAATTTTTCATCAATTCTCTTTATGAAGCATCTACTACCAAAAACTCTAAAATAATCAACTATAGCTAGATTGTTTTTCCATATCTTATAAGGAGTCTTGTCACTGTTAACTCTCAATAATTATCTATTTTAGATATGCATTGTTGTACCAACTACCTCTCTCTAATATTTATCTGGTATCTTGGATTCATTTAGCATTGTCCTCACCATCTCCTAAATTATTTTATTTCTCTATTTAACTACTCCATTTTGCTATATAATTATGGCTACTGAATAATGTCTCTTTATTCCATGGTCTTCAAAAAACTCAATAAATTGATCTAACATGAATTCTCATCCTTGATATGATATTAGGTACTTAATCTTCAAATCGGTTTCATTATCAACTAATGCTTTGAATACTTTGAAATGTCTAAAAGCTTCTAATTTTTTCTTTGAAAACATTACCCAAGTCATATATGAAAAATCATCAATAAGAAACATGAAATATTTCTCACCTTGAGTACTTTGAGTTCTCATAGGTCTACACAAATCAGTTTGAACAAGATCTAATATCTGATTGGTTGAGTATTCTTTTGTTTTAAACCACCTTCCACCCTGCTTCCCATGCTAACAAGGTTCACAAAGCATGTTTGATGTCTTTGTAATCTTTGGAATTTTTTTGACTAATTGATTCTTGTTGATGTTGACAAGATTATCAAAATTTATGTGTTCCATTTTCCTATCCCATATCCAACTTTCTTCAATTTGAATCAAAAAAAATCTTTGACCTTTGATGTCTGATAGCATATACAAATTATTGCCTAGTCTCTAAGCATCTACAACTAGCACATCTAAATATTTTCTCCTAGTTTCACAAACTTTCACATAAAAATATAGGGTATTACTCTAATCACACATTTGAATTAAAATCAAAACATTATTCTTAAGACCTTATACATAAAAAACATTTTCAATTTTAGTTTTACCATTATCCAAACTTAGTGTACCTTTTTCAGCAATTCTGGCAATAGTATTATCTCCAAATTTCACTATGAAACCATTGATCTTCTTCAAGGTTATAAAATTTATCTTGTCTCCTATCATGTGCCTTGAACATATATTGTCAATGAACCGTGTCTTTTCTCCATTTCTTTCATGCAAAGCTATTTGGACCAACATAGACTTTTAAGGTTGTTTCTTCTACCATGAACCTATTTGAACTTTCTTCTTGATGAATGGAGCCTTCAAAATCTAGTCTTTCTTGATTGAATTGAACACACTTCTATAATATTGGGCTATGTGTCCAAAGTTGTTGCACTTATAATATCTTATTTCCTCTTCGTTAAATCCTAATAGAGGAGCAAAAAAGTTGTGGCTCCTGCTTGACTCTGCATGAGTTTCCTTCTCTTTGTTTCTAAAAATTTTATCCCTTTTTTGACATTCTATTTTATTATAACCATATCTATTACAATAAAAATAGTAACCATAAAAATAGAACACGATTATGTATTTTTGACCTAATTGCCTTTTGTATCTTTGTTCCTCCCAGCCTTCGTTGTTTGAGATGTCCTCTATATTCTTAACTTCTTTTGTTTCCTCTTTTGTACGAAATTTAGCATATCTCTTTTTATTTTCAAATCTAATACCTATCTTATTTTATATTAATTTTTGTATTTCTAATATCTTATTCAATATATCAATGCTTTTCTCAAATTTTGAGTTATTGGTTGCTTTATCATTGATTGCTTTATTTGTTTTGTCAAGATTTACTTTTAAATAAATAATTTCAATAACATACCTTTCAAATTCTTCACTTACTTTTTGAAACTATGATATTACATTTTTTTTAATTCTTCTTGGCTTCTTTACAGTGTGCTTGTAGATATTCAATTGTTTCCTTTGACTCCTTTTCATTTTCTCAATCTAGATCTTCAATCTTTGATTCTTTTTCTTAAGAGATTTTAACTCTTCCAAGGAACAAATGAGTTATCCTTCTAGATTCACTTAAGCTTCATCCTATTCTTCTTCTTGATAATCTATACTTTTTATTATGGAGGCAGCTTCATGTATGGCCATGAATAGAATCTCTTCTTCTTTTGAATCACTGACTCCACTATCTTCAGCTGAGCTAGGATATTTAGAATATAAACTCTTCTTATTGTATCCCTTATTCAATTTTCCTTTGAAATTCTTCTTGTATATAGAATTTCCTTCTTCATTATCACCATTACCCTTATCTAGGAACTTAGATACAAAATGTCCAATATTTCCATTATTAAAACATTTAAATGGCAATTTTACTTGATATTTACCTATGCCCTTTTTAGGATTATGGATACATAGAGCTATGTTGTCATTTTATTCATCACTAGAGCTATCACTTGATTCTTGAATCTTGGTTTTCTCTTTCTTTAATGTCTTGAAATTAGATTCCCTCTTTGAAGGTTTCTCTTATTCTATCTGCATCTCATATGCCATAAGAATACCATGTATTTCATCCATCTTTAGCTTGGAAATATCATTCATCTCCTTAATTTCCAAAAAAATTACATCATATCTCATTGGTAGAGATCTCAAAACCTTTTGTACCACTATTAACTCTTCTAACTCTTCTCCAAGACCTTAAATCTAATTTACTATTTGATCAACCTGCAAAAGATAACTCGCTATATTTTCTTCCTCTTCCATCTTCAAAATCTCAAACTATCTTCTGAAAGTCTGAAGCATAGCCTGCTAAACCTTTCCATAACTTTTGTAAATATTCTCAAGCTTTACCCAAGTTTCATGATCAGATTTACATTGCATAAATTTAAAAAAATCTGATTCACATAAACCACATAAAATAGAATTTAAAGCTTTAGTATTATTTTCACTTGTCTTCTTTTCTATTAGAGAAGTTACAAGTGTTTGTGTATCTTCTTATTCCTCCAACACTACTTTCCAAATGTCAAATCTAAGGGCCATTAAATAAGTCCTCATCTTTATTCTCTAAAAATCATAATTTGTCCCATTAAACAAAGGTTCCTTATCTGTATAAAAACCTTCATGTGGTCCAGCTATTGTGCTTTCACCAATCTACCTTCAAGCTATAATTTTTTTTCAAAAGCAACCTACTCTAATACCAATTTTTAATCATGAGATATAGTAAGAGGGGGTGAATCAATATATCATATATCTTATAAATATTCTACTTAATCAAATTCCACTTAATCATTCATTCAATATATGAAATAAAATTGAAAGCAATATGTACCACACAAGAGAGAGAGAGAGAGAGAGAGAGAGAGAGAGAGAGAGAGAGAGAGAGAGAGAGAGAGAGAGAGAGAGAGAGAGATCATATTTTTACATAGAAACCCAATGTGGGAAAAACCATAGAGAATAATCTCAAGTATAGGAATGAGCACCAAATCAAACTATAGTATTCACAAGCACCAACTTGCAGGAGAACCAACCCCTTTCTTGGGTACCAACACAGTAACTATTTGTGACCACTAACCCATAGGAGCACCAACGCCTATTTTGTATACCACACAATTATTTTTCAATGTTGCTTCCTCAACAAATGATAGAACTCTAAAATATCTCTTTCTATTCTCTCCTCTTTTATTATATAAAATAAATACAAACCATGCACTCTCTTGCATATTATAGATGGCTTCTCAAGCCTTTATTTATAGCTTTCCAAATGACCTTTGGCATTTAACCTTTGAGACATTTCAATTCATGTAGAAAATGGTACCAAACTTGCATGACCATTTTTATACTTGCATTTAAAAAGTCACATGGTGACCCTTCATAAGTAAATACATCCTTTCCTCTTGTCTTTATCTTGGTGATCTTTTCAATTCATTAAGATGACTCTTCATGAAAAAATGTGCCATACCCTCTTTTCTCTTCACTTGGTGAATTTTGGAATTCCTCAATATGACTCTTCATGGGAAAATACATCCCATTCCTCTTTTATCTTTACCTCATGACTCTTTGACTTCTCCATGGGTGATATTTTGACTTTTGTGCAACCAAACATATATTTGTTAATATTAACTGAATATTAACACACATTAGCTAAGATATGAATATTAAAAACACCATTAAATGATATGGGGCCATTATCACCAATGCTAGACCTTTGACATCAATGACAATATTTATAATAGGTTTTGCAAAGGTAATGGTTTTTGCATTTATTGAGCTAGTCTAGGTTATTGTAAAGGTTGTGATTTCTTAATGGGTTGTTAGTGAGGAGTAATTTACATTTGTAGTGTTGGCTGAGCAAATGGTGTTTACACTATTTGGGTATGTCGTGACTTATTTATTCCATTTCCAATAAATTTCTTGTTATGGTTAAACTATATGTATTTTTCATAATTATTACCCTAGGTTCATGCTAACACTTGTGATTAGACTTGATTTTGGTTCTAAATTTGGCCATTTCCTTGGTTTTGATTTTTGTTTTGGTTTAACAAGGTAAGATTGATAATAATTTTGTGTTAATAATATGTTTTTTAATCAAAAAACCTTTGTCAATGATTTTCTTGAAAGTGTGTAAACATTTTATCTTTAAATTTTAAGATATCTCATTGTGTAATTTTTTGGTAAGCACAACAACTAATTTTTATTTGGTAAGCTATGGGTGAAGTAGGTAGTACGTGATCTCCATCACTATAGATATATTGTGAAACTTTTACCATCATTCTATTTGGGTTGAGTCAAATCCACCAATGAAATATCATGTTTGATATTGTAGGAGAAATGTTGCATAAACTTGTCTAAAAGAACATCAAAATTAGACACTGATTTCTTTGGTAATTTCAGAAACCACTCCCAAATTTGTCTTTTTAGATTCTAAGGAAATAAAATTAGGAGGTATATGTCACTATAAGCCACTAGTTAGCAAGTAATAAATAGTTTGGTTAAAAGGGCCTTAGGGTCTCCTTTACCTTGTATTTATCAAGCTTAAATGGTTTTTACCTTGGAGGAAATAGTATTTGCAAATAGTCCATGTTGAATGGGTAGGAACATATATCATATAACTTAATCTTCTTGGTTTATTATTGGCTTGAATGGTGGTAATTGCATCTTTCACTTGATATTTTTTTTGTGTCAATAATCTAGATACAACATTGACTTGAGGTGGTATTGGGTGATCAAAAGTGTATTACTTTAATTAGGGTATACTAGAGACATGGTTTATTGTGGAATGTTGGTTTGGTTAGTGAATTGACAAGGAATATGCATTCATATTTTTATATATGTTTGTTGTAATTTCACACATTGTGGTGCAATATCTTGGTTTGGATTCGGTAGATAGGCTTGGTTTTGAGTGAATAATGGCTAAGATTGAAGGATGTGGCTTTGAGTAAAGTATATTGTGCCTAATATGATTGAATTGGGACTTATTTTCAACTAGTCAAACCTGGATGAATGAGGGGAAATTGTTAGAAAGCATGGCCCTATCATTGAATTTGTGGCATGTTTGGTATAAAAGGAAATTATTGCCTGATTGGTACTTATGGGATAGTGGTACCTTTTTACATAGACACTTGTTGTAAGTATATTCTTTTTGGATATTTGTCATTTTTTATTGACCAATAGACATATGTTGTTGATTATAAAATGTTTATGAAGGAATATTAGTTTGTAACAATTGAGATATACTTATCACTAACTATTGATATGAAACATTTGTTACCCCCTATTGAGGTGCCATAATGTTCTATCTCTGAGATGTTGGTAAAGTAGATTGTGCCTATTTTTGTGGAATGTTAGTCATCACCTATTGTGGTGCAATAACATTTGTCACATTTTATTGAGGCAAGGAACTATTGGTTGTTTGACTACTTAATCCTTATGATCACATGCTTGATGAAGCAAATGGTTGAGGATTAAAGGTAGATTTTTGTGATTGCTAGGTAGAATTTCTTTCCCCTTTATATTTAAAAACACTCATGGTGTTAACTAAAGGCACTTATTTGTGGGATATTTGTTTATGGATTTAAGCCACATTGGCCTGGGTTGGATAAAACTTACGTGTTATCCATTATGTTTGGCATAATTTTATATGTATAATTAGTAGACACTTATTTCATATTAGGGTTATTGAACATGTCTCTAACTAAATCACTTTGTATGAATGGGTTGACACCTTGATTATCTTAATTAGTCAGTTCAATTGGAACTCTCATTGAAGGAGCTATCTCAATAAGTGGAGTATTTGACATATTCATGTTATTGAAATTGTGTGTTAAGTTTAAATAGGTCTGGTATGCTATGTGAATCTATATATAGTGGTCCTGTATGAGTTCCTTTCCTATGACAAGCATATGTGGATATTGGTATGACATCAACATGAGTGATTGAGGATTGTTATTAGATGAATGTTCAATGGTTTAGTTGTAAGGGATAGTTGAAGGCACTCTAACTAGACTACGCAAGTTTTCATTGGAGAATTATATTGGAAACTTAACCTCTACCTCTATAGATTTGATTAAAACTTCATCCTTGTTTTCAAACAAGTGATGATAAAAAAATAGGGATTATACATTGATGGCATTATAACATAGTATGTTTTTTTCTTGAACTTGGTCTATAACCAATGGTATGCTAACAAGGTTGTAGACTTAAAAAATGTAAAACAATAGTTTTTGATGTCATCTTGACCTATTGGCCCTTGATCAACTATGTTGACCACCTAATCCACTAGAATTTATTTATTACTTCATTATGCCAAACACCCTCCAGATGCATCACTTAATTCAAAACCTTTTCACCCATTTAATCATGACCCCTTAACCATCACCAATTAGTGTAACCATTGATGGTTGGGGTCATAAAACTTGCCTTAAGCTTTAAAAGCATTTTCCAAATATATTCAAGAATAACATCCTCTGGAATGGAAACTTGCTTTATCACCATCTTTTAAATACTAAATGAAAACAAACAACTTCATCCCCTCCTAGCTTAATAACTTTCCCTCAAGCTTACCTCCTCACTTAGCAAGTTTGTGTTATAAATTCAAGGTTGTTAGAGGAGTTATGGATCAAAAAATTTATATCTAGGTTCTCTTGTTTTCTTTGTGCAAGCATCCAAGAGCTTGAAGCTCTATACATGTGACTTTTAAGGGATGGATTATTGTTATGTTTCCCAACTCCCTTCAAGTTTCCATTATCACCAACTCAACATCATACAAGTATATTTTCTTTATTTTTAGTGCCTTATCTTTTTATTAGTCTTTTTTGGTTTCATCAATTTACTTTAATTTCCTTGACCTTCAAAATCCCTAGTCTACCCCGTGCATATTAGCCACCTTCCTTTAACTTCATTTCTATACCTTACCTATATTTCAACAAAAAACCATCACTAGCTATAGAAACTACCACTGATTACCCCAACCATCATCAGTTATCTAACTATCATTGATCAGACCCAACCATCACTAGTCATACGCATCCACCAATGATCACTATCAAAAAATATATATCTAATTTTTATTTTTTTCCCATTTTTACCCAATCACACCCCTATTTTTTTATCAACCTATTTACAAACTCTACCAAGACCCTCTAAACCTAACCTTGTTAAACTTGTGTATGGAATCGACCCATCATGCCATATCTTCTATAAAATAGGTACATTATTTATTTTCTTTCCTATTTTCTTTCTTATCATTTGAATGGAAGTATATTTCTTATATGATTTTTGACTTAATTTTATTAAAAGTAGATTAACAACCTCCTAGAAAGCCTTGTACTTCTTGGATCTAACATATGCTAGGAAATCCACTCAACCTATCATCTAACAAATCCTCTTCTTTAGTACCCATTTTGCAATCTAACCTACTTTATCACACTCTTTAAGGCATAAGCCAAAAGTGATTTAAAATTAATCCTAAGGTTAAAACTCACTTCTTAGTGTATGTATTGATTGATTTGAAATTATTTTGGGTTTTATCTTTGTTTGAGGTTTGAGTGTCACAATAATATTCCATATTTTCTCATATGGTTTTAACTAGACAATAAGTGAAAAATCAAAACAAAAAACCACCATCTTATTCTTCATCTATGTATTATACCTCAGATGTTGACAAATATCCTCATGCTTCACCTCACCATTATCCTCCACCACCTTCTCCTTCTATAATCCAAATAATATCTAAAGGAGATACAAACTTTACTTCTTTTCCTAAAAATAATCTAGTTGCTTATAACATTACCTCAACACCTTACCTCACCATACCCCCTTTCTTTGGTTTCATCTTCTGATCCTTCTCTTGGCATGCCATCCCACCTTATGGTAGGTACCACTTCAACACAACCATTAACTTAGGCCTCTTCCAATACCCCATCCACCCAAACTCAAACCAAGCTTCCACCTCACCAAAAAAAAACCTCCTTTCACACCCTATGCGGGTTCAAAATTGACATTAGTCACCTATGCCCCATCTATCATGGCATTATCTTCCAATCCAACTTTTATTTCCCCTTTAGTTACCACCAATCTCATGGTCATAGTTCCACTTAAAAACCTAGTGTTCTCTATACCTCAAAACCTTCCCCCAATCAACACTTGGGTCACTACCCAACCTAAACCTACCCAACTTCTTTTTACCTCCACCTTATCAACCACATCCACTTTTCAATAGGTACTTATAATAGCTTACTAGTATGTTCCTAACTCGCAAGGGTACATACCACCCTCCACCTAAGCTTTTATACCCATTGGTTCTTATGTGCCACCATCTCATCCCCTTTCTACCACCTATTAATATATGGATTATTCAGCACTATGTACCACCTATTCATACATAGACACAAGCCAACCTCAACAAAATCTTCCCTTTAATTATGTGGCTTCTCAACCTCAACTTGATCTAATCAAAATGATAATAGATATAATGACTAGTTTGGAGTCATCCGTCTCTACCTCAACCAATCTTTTATCCTATGAACAAATTTTTAATGAGCCTATCCACCCTTTTATGCCCATTAATGTTTACCCTTCTCAATTGGAATTGACCAAATTTTATAAATTCTAAGGTAAGTAGGATCCTCAGCATCACCAAAGAGTGTTTCATCATGCTTGCTACTTGATCACTTATGATGATGCCCTCCTCTTCCAAACCTTTCCCATCTCATTATCTAAGGCTACCCTTGATTGGTATAGTACCCTTCCCACTCATTCTATCTTCTCTTTCTCTCAATTGGCACAAATCTTTTTGGAGCACTTTTCTATAGACATATTTACAAAAGTTTCCATTACCAACCTATACTCCATCAAATACTTTGAAGATGAATCCATTGTTGATTTCATTGTTAAATAGAGGTTCCTCATTAATCAACTCACCTTTCCATTACTCCAACTTGAATTAATCAAATTATTATCTTAGGGGTGTGACAAACACATTGCTCCAAATATATAGGTCCAAACCTTTAGGACCTTTGATGAAGCATTCACTATGGCACACATATTAGAAAATCATGATATTGATGAAGGGAAGTTCAAGCTTCAAAATAAAAATTCTAGTTTCAAATCCATTAAATCATCCTCCACCAAGACCATGAACCCAACCAATTCTAAATCAAAAACATCATCATACTCAATTATTCTCAAAACCCCATCACCTCCAACTATCAGTCAAACACCTTGAATCAATAAATATTCTAATCACTAAAATCATACCCAAAACTAAGCTCCTTGAAAACCATTTACCACAATTGAGGAATATTATGCATTATTTGTGGATAAACTAATTAAAGCTAATATAATCCAAGTTCCAACCATCAAGCCCCATCAACAATTTGATACTTCTCATCCCCTTCCTTGGTGGTATAACAATAATGATCATTATGACTATCATAGGGTCATTAGACATGATAATGATAGATGTAATACCTTCAAAATCATTGTCCAATACCTGATTGATAAAGGGGAACTTGTGTTTGATAACCCAAACACTCCTTCCAACCAATCCCTTGACATTTTTTGAAAAATTTTCCCAAATAATTCAACTTCAACCCAACATCATAAAATCCAACCTGAGTCCTCCAAGTCACATGAGTCACATGTAATTAATGTCATCAATAATGTAACCACTACTGAAGAAGTCATTACCTCTATCACCCAAATAGAGGAAGCTGACCCACCATCCATTCCTTTAGAAAACCCAATGGGGGAATTAACTACCCCTTCCCTTTCCTTAGAGGAAACCACCATTACATCTACTCCTCCTATGGTACAAATACCCAAGGAGATAACCATTCCATCAACCATTTCATCCACTCCTCTAATCCAAGTAGAAAAACTAGCTACTTATCTGGATAACCAAACCAAGGAAGAAACTATACCTACCCTTCCACTTGAAACCACTACCCTTACCACTGTTATTACAAAACCATCTGTACTTCCCTTGGAAATTGTTGCCAGAGAGACAATGTCCTCATCTATCCAATCATCATCTTTAGAACCTTTTGCCAAAAATGACAACTCTAAAACCACTCCTTCTCCACCAAAGTGATTGTGATTTGAAACTAATGATCAAGAAACAATCACCATTTTTAAACCTTTTTCCTAATTAGTTCAAATTTTGGAATTCACTTCCTAAACTAAATTTTATAGAGCCATTTTTTGGAATCAAATTGGACTCCCATATCAAAATAAAAATAAACCTTCCACTTCACTTGAGTCTACCCTTGATCATGTTACTAAAACTCCACCAACTACCCCTCTTAAAGTTACCAATGAATCATCTAAACTATTCTCATCCAAAATTGTTGAATCACCCTATGCTTCTTTCATCAAGCCAATCAAAAACATAGGGATTCTTCCTACACCTAATCTTGTTAACCATCCATTGAGATTGGACTTAACCACATCAACCCAACTAAATTTGAATCTAATTTAGTCCATTAAGAATGTAGGATTACCTAGGCCACAACCTCAGGTTAGGACAATACCAACTCCTTCACCTTTACCCTCTATTTTGGGACCACATCTCTCCACCATTCCCATTACCTACTCTTCCTCCAAGAAACAATCTCCCCTTTCTCCACCTATAACAACCAAATCCCCTAGTTCATCAACATTCCTTACCAAACTTTCTCCATCTACTTTCCCATCTATTAAACCCTCATCATCTAGACCTCTAATCTCTAAAACAATTGTAACTAATCCAATTATTTCTAAACCACCAACCAAAATCACTCCACCAACTACACCTCCTATTAAGAAATATTTGCCCCATGTGATCCCTACACAAAATGTCCAAACTCCACCACCTCCAAGATCTTTATTAGAATATTATACAACCATATTACAAGGAATATTTCAAGTTTATACCATTATATTACCACCAATAAATCCCTTTGACCCAACTCACCAAAATCCAACTTGGTTTAATGACAATTTGATCTATGTTTACTATAGGACCCCTAGACATGATATGAAGAACTATAAATATCTCCAATCAATTTTTAATGGCCTTTTAGATTAAGATGATATATTATATGAAACTTCCTTAATCCCCTTGCCTCTTATACCACCTATTCAATCCACCTACTAATCATCTACTTCTCTACTCTTGGCAATGAGTAAATTAGAGGAATCGAAGCAAGTATCCAAACCCCTTAAACATACCATTCATATGGTGACTAAGTATCAATCCCGAAAAGAAGATAAGGGTAAATCCACTGATAAAAATGAAAAATGCAAGGCAAATTCAACCATTCCATGGTCCTACACCTCAACTCCTCAACAAATAAACCAAACCCAAACAACTACACCTTCACCCTCACAACCATCCAATCCAAAAGTCTCTATTTTAAGAGCTCCTTCTTCTTCCAATGCATATAAATTCATCCAATTTTTAGTGTTAAAAAAACATCACCAAAAACCAATCAAAATGAGTCTTTATTACTTAATTATTACCTTGCCCCAACACTATCAAGCTTTAATCAAAACACTATATTCTATAGAGTTTTAACTAGATGATCCCCAACCTCTTACATCTTTGATTGGAGCCATCCAACATGATGCATTGATCACCTTTAAAGAATTTAAAATTATTCCATATCATAATGAAGACTGTGATCCCCCTCTTTCCATCATTGCGTCCATTAATTAAATGTGTTAAAGGAGTTTTTATTGATGGAGGAGTGAGTATCAATATCATTTCCTCCTATTCCTATGATCAAATATAATTACCTAAAAAAATCATGTCATAAATCTCTATAGTTCTCTAATAATTCAATGATACCTTGGATACCACTCTGGGAATAGTTGTTCTCCACATTCATTTGGGGTATTAAACTATTCTTGAACTATTTTATGTTGTAGAGGGTGAATTTTAATATAATGTGTTGCTTGATTTCCCTTAGATCCATGTTATGGGTTGAATCCCTTATACCCTTCATTGATAAATCAAGTTTGAACATGAAATACAAGTCATTAAAATCAAATCATATTTGATTCCATTTGCTTCTTATAATATGACATATTGACCCAATAACATTTTCATTCCACCTTCACCCTCTTCAAAACCAACCTCTAGCCAAACCACTACATCAACCCAACCACCAAAAATTATATCTTAAATAATGATGAAAAATATACTATTTTAACCATCTCTTCATCTCAAATAGTAGTCACACACCCCTTGAAATCCACATTTTAATGTCTCACATTGAGGGAATATCAATTTTAGCTTTGGATGCTTTCCCTTCTCCGCACCAATTTGGGAATATCCAAAATGATCCATCTTATGATCCTAATATTAGTACCCTCATTCCCTTTGGCATTCACAATAATATAACATATTTTTTCTATGGGGGACTTGATAAACCACTCCTCACTCCCACTACCATACCTTATATCCATCCATTCACTTTTAACTTTTCTTATCTTAACAACTTGACCTTTGCCCAAATGTACGTTCATCAGTGTGCTTAGAAGGGGTATGGTTTTGGCCTCTATGAATAAGGACCCCACAAGCTTCCCATCATCAAAACTCAAAAACTTAATGAGTTATTTGGCCTAGGGTACATTCCCATAGAAGATCCCACATCACCAAAAGCAATTCTCACCACTAATGATAGACCTCTACCTTCACCAACCCCATTTTTCCAATTTGATGAACCTTTACCTTAACCAAACCCAATTTTCCAATTTTTCAAACCTATAAATTCACCAACCCCACTTTTTAAATTATGATAATCCTCTACCTTCACCATCCCCATTTTTCCAATTTAAAGAACCTCTACCCTCATCAACCCCATCTTTCCAATTCAAATACATCGACATTATCCCACCTAATTTTTTTTATAAACACCATTATTTTAGTCCCCCTCACTTAACAATGTTGGGGGAAAACCAAAATCATTCCTCTCATCCACCTTAAAATGATTACACATGACTCACCCACCATTAATACCATCTGATGCTAGGATGACAATTTTATTCTTACCTACCTAGGTGCGGAGGATTCTTCCCTTCAAAAGGCCCTCCATCCTAAAAACCAAAAAATTCTAAATAAATCAATCATATATGTCAATTTGGGAACATAAGAGGACCCTCGTATCATCAATATTGGCCAATCCTTATCCCTCGAGGAATAACAAGACTATCAATATTTTCTCTACGATCATAACGTAGCATTTGCTTGGTCTTATCAATATATGCCTATCATTGACCCTTCCATATCTCTTTATAAAATCATAACCCATCATAATGTTAATCCATTTCAAAAAATCTTTATCATATGCACCCTCGTATATCTCTTCTTGTCAAATAAAAACTTTAATGCCTTCTATCCATCAACTTCATTCAACCCATTAACTACCCATAATGGGTCTCTAATATTATTCTTGCTACCAAACCCATAAGTGGAATCTACCTTTATGTGGATTTCCATGACCTCAACCTCACATGCCCCAAAGATGACTTTCCCATACCTAACATAGACCAGCTTGTTGACCTCACCATTAGACATGAAATGTTATCCCTTATGGATGGTTTTTTAGGATATAACCAAATCTTGATCACCCCTCAAGATCAACATAAGACATCCTTCATCACTCCATGGGGAACTTTATACTATCATTTCATGGATTTTGGCCTAAATAACATAGGGGCAACCTATAAATGATCCATGACCTATATCTTTCATGACCTCATTCATAAAATAATGGAGGACTATGTTGATGATTTGCTCAATAAATCTAACCATTGTCAAGATCACCTTGTTGTTCTCACTATCATCTTTAAAATAATTATCCATTATCAAGTCAAGCTTAACCCAAAGAAATGCATCTTTGAATATTTTATAAGCAAAACTTTTGGGCTTTATTGTTTCTCTCTATGGAATAGAAATAGACCCTATAAAATTTCAAGCCATTTGGGAAATGTCTTCCCTTATTAAAA
The DNA here is from genome assembly GCA_037957365.1 of Torreya grandis. NCBI lineage: Eukaryota > Viridiplantae > Streptophyta > Pinopsida > Cupressales > Taxaceae > Torreya > Torreya grandis. The sequence goes on along the minus strand of JARHVA010003468.1, from coordinate 744,871 downwards.
TAAAATAAATGTTTAGCCTACAAGGCAAAATTTAGTCAACCCATAACTTTATTTGTCAACTATCTAATCATTTTAGCCTTTCCTCCACCTCTTCAAGAAAGATACCTCATTTAAATTGACCAAAGAATGTTAGAAAGCCTTTGATGTAATCAAGGAGTATCTTCTCTCTCTGCTAGTTCTTATTCCCCCAAAGGAGGATCAACCCTTTTATTTATACATATCTACCACTAATCAGTCCTTGGGATCCATGATCACTCATCATGATGACCAACATAAGGAGAAAGCCATTTATTACATCATTATTACCCTCATTGACTATGAAATCCAATACACACACCCTAATTTTTTTGCCTTACCTTAGTTTTTGTTGCCTCTAAACTACATCACTACCTTCTGAACCACAAAACTTAAATCATTACTAACACTGACCCCCTCAAGTATATGCACTCTAAGCCATATCATAACCAACATATGGCTAAGTGGATCATGTTTTTAGCTAAGTTTGACCTTGAGTTTCTTCCATAAAAATCCATTAAGGGATAGGTCATTACAGACCAAATAGCTAAAGCTCCTCTCCCTAATAATCAAACTCCCCCTCTTACCTTTCTAGATGAGTCTATATCCACTCTTTCTTTGAAAGAACCCACTTATCAAATGACTATATATTTTGATGTCCATAAATGTCAAAATGGTGGGGGTGTCATAATAATCCTCATTCCCCTTAATTGGGAACCTCTTCCCCTTTATTTTAAACTTTATTTCAAATGCACCAATTATATAGCCAAATATTAAGCCTTGGTCATCGATCTCCAAATAGCTCTAGCTCTATGAATTAAAGTAATTATCATCTTTGAATACTCTCAACTCATTATCAACCAAGTCACAAGAGATTATCAATGCAAAAATGATATCCTTATAAATATAAAAAACTTGTCGATATGTTTTTAGCATCATTTGACCACTATACTATTCAATCAATCCCTCATTCTATAAATAAGTTTGAAAACAAAATGGCTTCCCTTACATCCCAAATTCCATCTCAACCTACTAAGTCCAAACTATTTGTCACCATCCACCACATCATCATGCCATCTTACCTCAAATCTAATATTCCAACCATTTATTGGATAAAAATGTCAACTACAGACATTTGGTATGATCAAATATTTAACTACCTTAATGTCGATGTCCTCCCTTTTGATATTTCAATAAATGATCATAAATATTTCATACAAGGTACCTCTCACTACATCATACTAGGGGCCATTCTTAAAAAATGAGGATTTTATGGTCTCCTCCTTTGTTACCTTCACAACCATGAGGCTTCTCATGCCATTAAAGAAACCCATGATGGTCTCTATGGTGGGCACTCTAGTGGTTTAGATGTTTCCAAACATATTCTTCATCTATACTACTATTGGCCCACCCTTAATCAAGATTATTGTGATTATGTCAAGAAATGTGTCAAATTTCAACAACATGCTAACCTTAATCATGCACCTCCTCATGGTATCTATGTATCAACTGACTATTGGCCCTTTTCACAATGGGTACTTGATCTTATCAAATAAATAAATCTAAATTTCTCATAGTGACATCAATAAATAATCACCATCATGGAATATTTTACCAAATGGGTGGAAGCCATCTCATTGATCTCAATCAAAGCCAAAAAAATCATTGATTTGATCAACCACCACATCATTTTCTACTTTGGTTTTCCTTAAAAGATCATCACTAATAATGGAAAATATTTTAAGAATAAAAATTCTAAGAGATTTGTAATAATTTTAGTATCAACTTAAGATTCTTCTCACCTTATCATCCACAAGCCAATGGATAGGCCAAGGCTTCCAAAAAAACACTCATCAAAATGCTCACTAAGGTAGTCAGTAATTTAGGCAACGATTGGCATCTCCATATCCCATTTACTTTATGGGCTTACAACACTAGTATCTAAACTACCATGGGAACTACATCTTTCTCTCTCATCTTTAGAGCTATGGTAGTTTTATCTCTTGAAGTCCAAATTCCATCTATCTACATATCCTTGCATGAGATTCTTTTTGAAAGTGACTATCATCAAGAACACCTTGTATGCTTAGAACTTATTGATGAACATCACCTTGCTTCCCTTAATCACCTTCACATTTATCAAAAGCATATCAAGTGAGCATATAAAAAATATATGAAAACATGAGAGTTCAACATCGAAGATCTCATCCTCAAGGAAAATAAACATGTCACCAACATGGAGAAGACCAAGAAGGTTATGTTTTATTTTAATTAGTTAGGAACTTACACTATAACACATAAGTATGGATTTGATGATTATCAATTATCTTCTCTTGAAGGCAAGCCATAATTTAAAAACATTAATACTTCACATTTACATCTCTTTTATTGTTAAAAAAAGGATCAAATCTACTTCTATGTCTAACTTAAACTTGTCTCATTGGATCATTAACCTTCTTTGACCTCATTTCCTTTCATGATCAATTGATTATAAAAAACCATGTGATTCTTTCATCATAGTCACAACCCAATCCTAAGTATGGGTACCCTAGCTCTATCCATGGCATGATTATCATGGATACTTTTCATCTTTTAATAAGCAAAATCCCATGGTCAATTGTTTCTCAAAACCCCTACCTCTAACAAACCTTCTATGCTTCAGTATTGCTTCTACATGGGTAGACATTTTGAACTTGACTAGCCTTGTCCATGTCTAATATTAGTTTAAAGCATATCCATATATCCAAATAAATGGTATACTACTCCCTTGAAGGACAAATTCTGCACCAAATAAAAATTTTCTTAAACATATATTGCTCTCTTGAAGGACATCTCAATGTAGTAAAATCTTAGACCACTCCCTTGAATGATGTCTAAACAATATTCATTAGAATCTTCCTACATCAATTAGCTTCAAAAACTTTAAATAAATAACAATAAATAAACAAGCCATTATCAGCTCTTATATCTACCATTTATGGACTTCTCATACTAGTAAATCTACCTATTTGTCTCAATTAAGCCATAATCAACTCTTATATATGGCATGAGTAGACTTCTCATATTGATTAGTCTACCCATTATAAAACAAATATACAAAATGCATAGACTTGTCTACTAAGGTTCTTTGGTCACCTATGGAAAAGCCACTGATTCCACTCCACCATTTACACCCTTACCTATTTTCCATGTTGTAATCACACCTAAGGGACTATGAGCTTACTTGGCACGAAGTGGTCAAGATACATGTTTTCTTAATAAATCACACTCTTGTGAGGCATTTGATGGGTTTGTGTTCACTATGTGAATCCATTTATGGATCCTTATTGTTAGGTTCTCACAATCAAAAGGCACCATATTTCCTTTTCTTATCCAAAAAAAGTTAATGTGAAGGTTTCCTTTTCAATTAATGTCATTCACAAATGGCATAGCCAAAAACATTAGCATCACATTACATAAAATGCTCATCTCTAACATAATAGAAATCTTTGATAAAATTCTCATCATAATTAATTAACAACAATAACATCATAATCAATAAGCTCATAACACTATAAAACCTCATCATAATCCATAATGTTAACATCATAATCAATGACCTTCATTAACAAGATTAATTACATCATAACATCATCATACATATATCATTAGCATAATCATATCATAATCAAATCACAACATCATCCTATCTGAGTCATATCATAAATAAAAAACACATGCCTATACTATGCAAGATAATCATTAATATCATAAATCTCATACATAAGCATTCATGAACAAACATAAAATCATCTCAATCATCTAAAACATCTATATGTATATATATATATATTAATAGGTGTCAAAAATGTACATATCTCTCACTCATAAATACATCTTACATCTCAGCATATAGGCTGGTGTCAAAATATCAAAATACATCACATAATATCTTTGCTCATGAACTTAGAGCACCTAAACTAGAACCACTAGTACTGACATCTACTGGCAGTCCCCCTAGAGTCACCCCATATTAACCTACTACCATCACCCATTAACCTAGTGTTTCTAGTGGTTCTCCACTAGCCAAACTCACCTAGTACTCACCCCACCTTAGCTCATTGGGAAACTATGCTAGCATAATGCCCTCATAGTAATACAACTCCTTTATGGCCACTAGATATTTGGACTATGTCACAAAACTTGGTGGTGCTATTACTACTCCACTTGCCCATCATAGAGAGTCTCTCTCCTATGTCACCAAATCATGGGAGACCCTGGCCTGGTCCTACTCTCCTATCACTATGGTAATCTACGCATGTAACATGGCCACTTGACCCTATAAAATAATGACCTATGCCTAGGCTTAATCTATTTATATTGTAACCCCTCCTATGAGACCTATAAGGTGGAAATCTACTCTTGTAATGCTATAATCTAGGCCTGTGCTACTACCAATAATTCTTATACCTATGGATCACCCTATGCTAGCCTCTAACTTGGGTCAACATCCATTAGCTACTAGTCCTCATCTCCCAAACCAAAATCCATGGCCCTATATCTCCCTTAAAACTAAGTTGTTTAAGTAGCTATGTAACCTATATCATCTCCATCCTTTAGGGGGAAATCCTCAAAAAATAGATCCTCCTTGACTATCTATGGTTGTGGTTGATAAAAATTTGCATCCTCCCTCTTATATAGAGCAAAATCATGAGGGATACCCTTTACAAGCCCAAACTGATGTTGTACTCATTTAAAGGGGATACACTCTACCTCACCATCCCAACTCTTATAGGCTCATCTTCAACTCTATAATGATAAGGTATGGTACCTGTACCCAACCCATACTAGCCACATATGATATGGCCTCCATACTATATCACTAAGAACTAAATTCTTCAAGGATCATATGAACCATAAATTTCCCTAGTACCACCACCCACACCTATCATGGCTCCATCTCTCCTTTATTGGTAAAATCTAACCACATAATCCATCAGTTGGTATCCCTCTATTGAAAGGCCCAAGGATCTCAGTACCCATATATGCTCATAGGCCCAATAGTGGAAAATAGATCCCATGTTGATACCATAACACCTATATGCCTTGAACCAACATAACTCTCTCTATATATGCACTAGTAGAACTTGTGCCCATCCAAAAATAGTGCCACCCAAGACTAGATCCACCAACACCCCTAATATCACACCAAGGAATATCCCTCCCATAGAATTTGGTAGTGTATAACAAGTAACCACTAGCTATAGCATCATCAAATAATGCTTATCTTTAAGAGGCCTCTAATATAGAAGCCTAATGATAAATCCCCATAAGTGAAACTATGCATCAACTCCATAGATCTCTAATTAGGATCTCCATACACTCATCAAAATCCTCTCTATTAATGTGATAGATAGGATCTCCACAAATAGGTAAATGTGTAGTTCAATGCACATCCTTTAACAAGATGTTCATCTCTCTGGTCGATAACCAAAATGTATCAGTCATCAAGTCCCATCTCTTGATGAGGGAGACTATCATCATGGCATCTCTAAGTAAACACTGGTAGTGATGCATCACTCTAAATCCCACTACCTCTATGTGTCCCCAATCCTCTAAAGACATGGCATCTGTCACCTTGGCAAATATCTCTATAACACAATCTAATAATTAGATCTAATCTCATACTTATAAAAATAAATATATCACTGATTAATAACCCATATCAATTTTTATCTCAATGTAACTCCTAAACTAACCCAAATCCTCACAAATCCTAACCCTAATCCTTCCCAAATCTTATCTTACCCTTCCCAACTCTCCAAATCATTTCTTACCCTAACTATAATCCTATCTTACATTTCACACTCCTCATAAAATCCATGACACTCCCATGACCTAACTCTTCTAACCCAACTCTTACCCATCTTAACTCTATACCTATCTTGACTCCTACCCCATCCTAACTTGACTCAATTGTTAATGGATCCCTTTAACCATAGATGATCTCCTTGGGGCCATTTACCCCCAAGGTCAACCATCGCTAGTTGGCTCCAACCATCGATGGTCATTATTATGTGATCGAAGGTGGTGAACCTCAACCCACTGACCTCCTTCTAAAACCCTAAACCCCCCTCTACCACCTAAAACCACTCCTTGACACCCTTACACATGTCTAGCTACCTCTCTAAAACTAAAACATCTACCCAAACACACCATCTTGTAAACACATAGAAATAATAACCAAACCCTAAACCCATAGTTAAAAATACCCCTACCTCAGAATAATTTCACCTATTTCATTCTATTTTTCCCATTTCAAATTTAACTATTAACATTTAATACCAAATTTAAGACACCCCCTACCTCATTTAATGACTAGTGGTACCACCTTAATCCACATCTAGCCACTTGTCTAAAAATACCTCCAACATCTATCTTGACCACACTATTGCTCTCACCTATCAATCTCCTCTTGACAACTCCCAAACACTTCCAACTAGTCACAAACACTCTTTGTACAAACACCCAAAATAAACAAATCACAAGTGTTTAAATTTTAAATGAGACCCAAATGGGCCCAGTTGACCTTTTTATCCATAATTTAGGGTTTTCATCCAACCATCAATGGTTTCATAACCATCGATGGTTGACCCTAACCATCGATAGTTCCATAAACATTGATGGTTGGCCCTAACCATTGATGTTTATATAACCATTGATAATTACACATAACCATTGATGGTTAAGGTTTTGCTTCCCTCAAACCCTTTTTATGTCCTTCACTTCACCTAACCTAAACCTTTAACTACATCTAATTGGGGTAATCCCTTTTTTGCCTCTTTGGGAGTGACCTGCCCCATAATTAAGAACTACATTTGGCCTAAAGTCCATGATTGGATATACTATCCATAATAATATGTAGGTGGTGTCCACTTGTTGAGTGCATTAGGAGTCAACTCAACCACCCACTACCCACCCAACCACCTAACCCATTTACCCACATCAACCTCAACATTGACACCTTTTAGAACCCACCTATTTTCAATTTTACAACAACCCTGCTTTGATATTTTTGACCACATAGATTAGCTTTGCCATGTTGTACATTTGTATTTAAACCACCTTGTGCATGACCCACCCATTTTATGTTTTTCTTGGGAGTACTTCCTATCCTAGATACCTGAGTAAACACCAAACCTATCTAAGAAATTTGATATGACTAACTCGATTAGCTATGACCAACACTGGGAACTAGTTACCTTATCATTTATCCTAAACCTTGAACTTATATTTACCAATAATGGAAACTTTATTTTTTGCATGACCTTGACTATTGAACTTCATCACATTTTATGCACAATTTTGCATTTCACATTAGCATTCCTTCATCACCCACCTCATGACTCACCATCTACCACTTATCAAACCCTAACCCAATTTGACCATACCTCATTAACTCTTGGTTTGAGGGGGAAAACCTCATCCCTCGCACACTAGAGGTAACTATACCTAGACCTTGAAAAACTACCTTTTTTTCTTCTACAACTTACTTAAAGCTACATAACAAAAAGGGGAAAGATAAACACAATTAGAAACTACACAATAATATTTTTTGATACCATCTTTACTTATTGGCCCATGATCAACTCTATGGACCACCTAATCCAATATCACTTGTTTATGGCTTCATTATGTCAAACACCCTCCAAACCAATCACTTAATTAAAAACCTTTTCACCCATTTACTCATGACCCCATGATCATTTCTAGTTAGGGTAACTATCGATTGTTGGCTCAAACCATTGATGGTTGGGGTCAAAAAACTTACCTTAATATTTAAAAGCATTTTCCATATTTCTTTGAGAACAACATCCTCTAGAATGGAAACTTTCTTTAGCACCAGCTTTTAAATACTAAATAAAAACAATAAACTTCATCCCCTCCCAAATTATAAACTTTCCCTTAAGATTCCCTCCTCACTTAGCAAGTTGATGTTATAAATGTAGGGATCTTGGAGGAGTTGTGGATCCATAAATTTTCATCCAAGTTCTATTTTTTTCTTTGTGTAAGCATCCAAGATTGTGAAGATCTATTCACATGAATTTTGAGGGATGGAGTATTATTATTCTACCCAAAACTATTTGAAATTTGCATTATCACCAAATCAACATCATACAAGTATCTTTTCTTTATTTTTAGTTCCTTCTCTTTTTATCAATCTTATATGGTTTCATTAGTTTACCTACATATCCTTCTTGACCCTCATAACCCCTAATAGACCCCCTACCTATCATCCACCTTACCTTAACCACATTTATATTCCTTACCTATATTTTGATAGATAACCATCACTAGTTACATAAACCATCACTGGTTACCCCAACCATCACCAGTTATCTAACTGGCACCGATCAGACCCAACTGTCACCAACCACACCCAACCATCAATAGTCACTATCAAAAAAAATATTAGATTTTTAATTTTTTCCATTTTCACCCAATTAAACCCCTATTTTTGTGTCTAACCTATCTACATACTCTACTGAGACCCTCTAAACCTAACCTTGGTACACTTGTGTATGGAATTGACATGTCATGCCATATCTTCTATCAAATAGGTACATTATTTATTTTCTTGCCTATTTAATTTCTTATAATTTTAATGTAAGTACATTTTTAATATTATTTTTGACTTAATTGTCTTAAAAGTGGATTGATAACCTCCCAAAAATCCTTGTACTTCTTGGTTTTAGTATGCGCTAGGTAATCCTCTCAACCTATCATCTAACAAATCTTTTTCTAGATTTCTTGTGATTTATAGGTTATCCTCCATAGCCAAAAAAGAGTTCCAACATTCATTTTGATTAGCGCACACATTATAATAGGTATTCATCCACATACCTTCATATTAACTTTATTTTATCTAATTTCAAAACTAAGAAATGAAGGAAATAAATTGAAACAAAGGTATTGTGTTGTTTGTTTTTGGTACTACCCTACATATGGAGACATGCTAACCAAATAGTAAGTTAAAAATCTTATTATTTTTTACCTAGATTGGATTTTTTATGGAAGATAGGTATTTTTCTCACAAACTACATCATGACCATAAGGGTCTTGAATAAAGTCTTCTTGTGTGACCACATTATCATATCCAAGATTGTACATGGTTCCACTACACATATAGTGAGACATTAAAATCAATGATTAATGTTTCACAAAAAAAATTAGAGTTATACAAACTATTAAAATAATGTTCAAAGGATAAATGGTTCAAACTTGGTCTAACTTGGTCAAAAAGTGGAGTTGTATCTCCAAAAAGGTCTACGCTAAATCTTGGTACAAAATAGTCTAACATCAAATGTCTTACATAAAAAGGTTAAGTGGATGAGTAAAACAAGAATGCTAAACCTAGGTTCAAAGTGTTTCAAACAAGTCTAATCTAAATAAAACAAAAAAAAAATTTAGGTCTTTCAAATAAGACATAAAAGATAGGCTCTAAATAGGCATGTGCTAGGTCTTTTTGAAAAGGCACAAAAGATAGACTTTTAAACAAAACAAGGTAATATATTTTAATCTAATAAGTTTTAAACACCTTGGAATAAACTAATCATTTATATTTAAACATGAACTTGGTCAATTAGTATAAGGCATGAAATAATAAGCATATGTAGATAATATACTTCTCCAAATCTAAGCACAAATAATAGTTTTCAATTTGAAAAAGACATCAAACTAAGTTACATAACCCAAAAGACAAAGATAAATTTTTAGGCAAAAATTACACAAGGCACATGTATAAATCAATCAATGTTTATATTTGAACTTGGCAAGGTTAATTAAAAAATAAAACTAGGAAAACTAGGATTCTTTAAATAATCAAGCTAGACAAGAATGGACAATATAATGGCACTAGGTATAGATGTAAAATGCACATGTGGCTCTGGTTTTGAAATAGGAATTATAAATAAGGCAAACAAATCCTTGAAATTATTTGAGTAGTGTAATGGCATTATCATTCTATAAAGATGTTATAAATGGTTTGTTTCAAGACTTTAAATCACAAGATCTGAAATGAATTGGGTAACATAATGACACCTTTTTCAATAAAATGACACATACACACACACAAAGGTGATAAAAATACTAAGGCACATGTATGATGTAAAATGAGTAGTGTAATTCCTCCTCAAACAAAGGAGTTATGTATAAACAAGAACTATTTTGATGTGGTATGGTAAAAAATATATATAGAGTTTCACTCAAAACCATGCAAGAAAAGGATAAAATGACATAAACACCTAGTGTAATATCCTAAATCCTAAAAATGACAAGGTTGTATAGTACTACCAAATTCCATTAATATACTCACTCTCTAGAGGATTTTAATTTTTAATCCAAAAAGTTAAAGTGCATGAAAACTATGGTTTTCAAGACCCCTCTTATCTCAAGATTTTTTAATATGACATGGAACTTTGATCTACTCACCTTGCATCAATAGTATGTCCATAATAAGTGGGGTTATTCTTAAATATAAATATTCATGTATTTATATATTTTCCCAAGTGTGGATAACAAAATATATGCTCACATCAATTGTATCCTCTCAACCAATTTATATTCAAAATGTCTTGTCCTTTTGAAAACCAATACATCCATTATTTTCTCATTGTAGTATGATATTCAAGTTAATCATACATTTGGGGGTCAATAATCAATAATGAATGTATTTTATCTGGTCAAACTACCATCCCAATAATTTACTTGCTCAATTTGTATACCCCACCAAGGATTTGGGTTGAAACATTATCGGTAGATGAATTCATATGTCAAAACTTCCCTAAATAAACCATGTGGAGGTGATGAACTCCTACTCACAAGTTAAAATGCATGAAAAATAAAAATAAGTGAAAATACTTTATAGTCATTTTGGGGTCACCCAAATCATATAAATTTGGGGAGGGACTTAACAATTTTATTTTCATGCTTTTGGAACAAAGTAACAAAGGTAAAAAATGAAAATTTTCGGTCACCTAATTTCCATAAAGGTGATGGGGGGAGAGCATTAAATAGACAACTTTTAACCAACAAACATAAAATGAACAACTCTTAAGAGTGTGTAACTAAATGTGAAAGTTAATTCTAGTGCACCAAAACAAAGTATGTTGTGAAATTTGATCCCCTTATCATTTTTTGGTTTAATAATCTTGGTAAAACATGAAAAATAAATAAGGTATGGAAAGAACTAAGCTAATTTTAATCACCAAAGATAAATTGTGTAAGATTTAAATGTGTTTAAAATTTCCTTTTTCCACCTTAGGACTTGTAATTTGTTAGATGGTTTTCTTGTTTGAAATACCAAAATTAAGTGAAAAAATAAATTTTAGGATTTTGATCTTGAGTTTCCTACTTTTTGTCTGACAAAGAACAACATAAATCCATGTAGGGATCGATGTCAGTCCATAGATATTGACATTGATCGATCCACATAAGAACTGATGTTATTTAATAAGGATTGGCATTGGTTGATGATCTATGAGATTGACATCGATCTAGGAGAAATGATGTTAGTCTCTACCAAATTTTGAAATAAACTAGCTTCAGTTACCTACAACCTGTGAGTTGTTAAAAATATAAATATGTGAAAAATGAATAGAAAACTTTACTTTTGAAGATCTTTAAGCATCCATTAGAAAAAATAAAAGTTTCATATTAATCTCTTTGCTTATATGGGATGCTTAAGGTCTCATTAGATGTGCCACACATGTGAACTAGGAATTTGACATATAAGGGAGGTTAGTCTTGTGTTAGTATCATTAAACTAATGAAATTAACACACTAAATTCCTAACACCTCTTGCCTAGACACTAGGGAGAGTTTAGGTAACAAACACTAAATCAAATAACAACAAAAACATAAAATACAACTCTTTTACCTTACTTGGATCTCTAAATGGCTTTTTTAAATGTCTTGTGAGGCTTGTGCATCAAGAAGTATTTGAAAATGGAGGTTTTTTATCTCCTTCTCTCTTTAGCACCTTGTATTTGATGTTGCTTGGATTAAGATTTGGGAATGGTAACACTACTTGCATAATTTCTATGGATCAAATCTTACATAATAAATATATAATATTGAAGCTTATAAATGAATATGTATGGCTTTGCATTTATATCCTTAAGAATTAACTCTCACCCAAGGTGAGTCAACATTGAGTTTAGGCTTGGAATGGGACTAAACTAAACCTAGGTGAGTTAAAACTAACTCCAGTTGAGTTAATAGTTGTCATGAAATTATGTGTGCAATTACAAGTCATGGATCTCAAATTATATATTTTAGGATATTTTCAAAGAGCTTGACAACTCATAAAGGTAATGATGAAAGGCTAGGATAATTTGATTTTAGATTTTCCATTTTAATGTATTCATTAATTTTGAATGAATAATTAAAGTAGGAATTTAATCCTATTTAATTTGATAATTAATTTATATTATCCTTATTTAAATATTTCATTTAAGTGTGCAAGTGTCCCACTTACTAGGTCCATGGGCCAAATTGATAGTTGTGATAACGCAAGGTGATTAGGGATGAATCCATGAGAATTTATTGTTTAATATGATAAGATACCCTAATTAGGGATGTAAAAACATGATTTAAAGATTTTATTAATGATTCACAATCAAATTTTGGATATTAAGTGATTTATAGGCTTAATTTACAATGGTTGGTAGGAATCAATCTAAAGTTTGGTTGGTAGCTAGTTATGGCTGATTTTAGGTGTCTACAATAACTAGGTGAGTACAAAGACATAAAAAGGAGAATGAAATTTAACCACTTATACAAATAAATAAGCACATGAAACACTAAGCTAGTAATTAAATCTAAATTAGTCCTTCTTATTGATTTAAGAGGTTTGAAAGATACAATTTGGGAAGAATTTCATCATACCCATCTAAGGGATCTATAAAATGCCCTTAATGCTTAGATTTATATGAGAAGATAAATTGAGATAAGGAAATATTGGCATGAATGTGTGGATAAGAAGTCATAATGGTCATCATTAACTTTAGAAAATAGTCACAAGTAGCCTCAATAGCCCCATGATCACACCATGCATTACCTTAACTAGTTGATGTCCTTTAATGAATATGGCATAAAAAATAGATTAGTGGAGGCTCCTGAAGTTTTGGTTTAATCCATATATATTATTTCATGCCAAATTGGTCAAGCACTCCCTCTCTTTTTAGTTACAAAGGCATAAAATTGGTCTAATTAGACTTCCATGAATATTTAAGTAGCTTTCCCTTCCCCTTGTGCATGTTGACTAGGCCAAAATTCCTAATAATCCATAATGGACATGAATTTTTCATGTTTTATTAAATGTATCAATAACAATGCTATTCATGCCCATTTGTTTACTAACCTAGTATCCCACCATGCTAAAAAACATCTCCTTTAGCTGACCAAGTAGGCCTACTAGCCAATTAGGCTTAGCCACTTAGTGTTAGCTACTTGGATGACCATAAAATTCACATAAAGCCTTTAAGGATGGATAAGTGAGTGTGACTTAGGTCTTAATATTCATATTACATCATGAATTATACCTTTTCAATAGTACACACCTACAAGATTGCCCATCTAGGTGATCGTGTCACCTTTTACTAACTTTTTTGAATTGGTCCTTTTACTTAGACTTGTAAGAACATTTATAAGAGGATCTATAATCATTTTTTTATTTAAAAAAATGAAATACACTTCACACTACCATCATCAATGATCTACAACTATTCAACATACTTATAACCCTATTTTATGCCCCAAACCCTATAAAAGTACAATTTATGATGAATAAGTATAGGCATTTGTATAGCTATTATCATGTATGGGACCTCCTTAGAGTTAATTATGATTTTTAAGTTTATTCAATGTCAACTCAATAAATTTGGATGCATATTTACCAATATTTCATCCATGAGGTCATTAAGGTTGGTTTAGGTAGGTTTTGAGTGTCATGAACTCTTAACGATTATTCATAACCCTAAGGGCTTAAAATGAAAAAAATATAAAAAAATTTGAGTACAAAACCCACTTTATCCTTCCCTAGCTACTAAATACCACATGCATCTTCTCTATATAGTTTTAATGTGGAAAAAATGCCTCTTGGCCCCATAAATATGAATTATTGGAGGTGGAGAGAGAGAAAAGGGGTTTAAGAGAGAATATTTTTTTTGGTTATGTATTATAAAAAATATTAGAGTTATATTACAACCTACCTAATCAATTCCCATGGCTTTTTTTCCTTTTCCACTCCTCTAAGTGTTTATAGACCCCACACTCCTTTGCCTCGGGTTTTGTGGTCTCTAGGCTAGTTTGAACGAAGATGTATTTAAATGCATTTTATTTCATATTTTCTAAATTCAAAACTTCAAAAATTATATTATGACATTTATACCTTCCACCCTCTACTATTTTCCAACTTAAAACACTCCCCCAAACATGCATCTATCTCCAATTTCTATGTACCAACTTAGTGTTACCTTTTTAGGATTAATAAGCCTAATTAGGCCATTAGGCTCTTGTTTCTTCCAAAGAATAGAAAATTCTAGAGGAAAACACCATGAATCTATCAAAATTAATTTAATACACCTCATTTTATCTCTTTAACTTCACTTCTTTTTTTGGTTCTTTATACTTTCACTCCTTACCAAGGACCTGCCTCTAGGCATATAATAGGTGTGTCTACAAGAGGTAGTGATATCATATTTTATTGAAATTTGACACTTAATAAATTATTTTAAAATGAAATCCAATATCTTTATACATTTTATATACTTTTTAAACTTTCATTCATCCCACATTCATGCAAAAGTCTTCAACTTCTCTACCTAGGCCTATACATGTTAGTTTAGGCCTAATAGGCCTAATTAGACCATTAATTTCTTTTAATACCAAAGGAATAAACCATTTAAAAATAATAATACTAAGAAAATTTATAAGGAAATTCATATACCCTATTTTTAATGTTGTGTTTAAGCTGTATGTAGGGTTCAATACTTCTCATTTACTCTACATATTTACCTATTTATGCCTAATTATTCTAATTAGATATTCAAAGCTCTCTAATGTCTATATATGGTTTAGACTTACTCTAACTCTTCCTTGGCATTCTGCCTGTAAGTGGTAACTAGGTTTGCTTGAGCTATGAAAGGTGAGCTGCAGTGAAGACATCCCCTTTCTTAGTACCTCAAATTCACTAATTATTTGAAACATAATTTAGGGTTTCTATCACCGGCATACACCTTTTGAATCTCTTATCTAACTCATCCACCACATAACACTCTACTTTTGTATTCTATCATATAGGTGACAGTTGAGTTTTTTGTTGTGTGAGTCCATTCACAGGGTGAAATTATATTTCATGGAGATATTAAACCCACTTTTAAATAATCATCAAAATTTATATGTATTTATAAACCATATCTAAATTTACACAATTGAAGACACCTTGGAATAGACTCTTTTACCCTAATTGCTCTTCTTCTATATTTAGGCCTATAGATGGTGAGTTCATTGACTGTGAATGCCTAAGGTTAAGTACCATTTTGTCATATTTGAATTTCAAAATTCATCCCATGGAAAGACATACCTATAATTTTCTATATCCATAATCTCTAATAATTCTTAAACTTATCACTCCATCAAAGTTTCTTCAACTTATCAACATAACCCTATTTACATTGAAGTCTTAACTAACCCTATCCTTTTGGGGTGAGTTCATGGTGTTTCTAATTATCTATCCATTTTATTTCTATGTTTTATTAATATTTTTGGTCCCATCCAATAATTATTGGATAACTTATCTACCATATTAATCAATGCTATAACCATTATAACACTGACTAAATGATTTTGAACCTAGCACAATTTAACTCAGTCCACACAATCCCTTTGAGTGAAAAGTAGACTACACCTTGGATTTTAACCAAAATTATTATGATAATTTGAACTTGGTATAATGATGTTTGCAATGAATTTATATTATAAAATACTATCTTATTCTCTTCAATTAGCTTAGAGTAATTATAAACCTACAAGGTAGGTTCATTAGTCTTCTTCTTGACCTATAGATGAGAAACTAAGAATATTTTGAGTGGTCCTTCATGTAAAGTGGGATGATAATGATTTTTATGGGTGTAATTATACTTTTATGCTATTACATTATTTATTTTTAAAACTTTAACCTGAAACCATGTATACATTCATAACTACCATCTTCTCTCTCATGAACATGCTACTATGAGTTGATTTGAAAGACCATCATAACTATTAGATGAAATTTAATATGATTTAAATGAAAGTGGGATTTAAATTATTTAGAGGAACCATAAATAATTATTACACAAAAATTATTTTAGTGGTCTAAGCCTCAAATTCATTAGAAAAACCTACTCTCTCTCCTTATAGATTGACCAAACTATAGATTTCTTATCTTATGATAGCTCATGCATGGGAATTAGTTTTTAATAATTATGTATAAGGGTTTTTAATACCATTTATAAGTCACAAAACCTTTCATTCTTCTCTCATCATGCTCAAAAATGGAGAAAATGAAGCAAACTCGTACCCTACTTGGATGAATGAGACATTGTGAGCCTTTCAACTTCTTAGTGATTTATCATAAAGTATGGGAAGGAAATTTTATAACTAATTACATAAAATTTAATATATCTATTTTTCCCTCATATTCCAAAAATCTTAGGTCCTCATACTCTCTGTCCTATATGTACTATTCACAAACTTGATTGGCTTTACAAGCCTACCAAAGAGCTCGATGGAGAAAAGAGATCAATTTTTGAACTATTTTGAATTGAAACTCCAAAAAAATTATGCAAATGGGATTTGGAGGAATAAATTAGTACATTCAAATTCATAAACATGAACTTAATCTAACACATCTTTATTGACCTACTAAAAACTTCCACTTTCTACCATGAAAATTAACTAATCTACCTCAGAATCTTCAAAATGTCTATACAAAAATTTAGTGATATTTTAATCTCTTATTTATGCCTTAAACTTGTCCTTTTCTCAAAAAAACTTCTTTAAATGTTATAAAATGGGTATTAAAACACCTTGAGAGTGAAATTCAATATTATAAAGTTGATTTTCCACCTCTCTAAGAATGGTACAAACTATAGGAGGTGTGATATGACTTATAAACCATTGAAAACTCTCAACAAGACAAATTATACCCATTAACCCACATTTAACCTATCTGACCATACTAGAAATGACTATATAACCATAAGGTTAAAATGACATTTACCTTAATTTCATCAAAATAACCTTAAAAAATGCAAACCAAGACTTGACAAGGCTATTTTGAGTATCATAAAAGGTGTAATATGACCATAAACAATCTCATAGGATATGACAAGTAAAGTTTTAAATAACAAGGGCTGAAATTTGGCCTAAGATGCTAAATTATCAATAGTTTACCTAGAGGATTAATTATCTACCACTTTGTATTGACCATTTCTAGGGCTCAATGAAATGTGATAGTGCCACATGGAATTTTCCAAGGTAACTAGAGGGTCAAGGGTGAGATATTTTTTTGAAGTTCTCCATGGAAGTAGAAACCCAAAAATCTTGATAGGTGGAAACTTCTCAAAAATTATGGGCCTATAGTAAAGAAACTAACTATTAGAGTTATAAAAATAATAGATATTAGTTTTCAAATAAAGTATCTATTAGAGTATAAATAACCCAATTTTTAAATTAAAATGGCTAAGGCAAAATATTAAAATGATAATTTGAAAAATATCACAAAGTTAAGAATTAAAAGGGCACTTTACCAAAGACCTATATAACCCATTTAATTAAGTAAATGAGTGAGTCTTTAGATAGAATAATAGCTAAACATAGTCAATTATAGGCCATTTAAAGGATTAATTGGACCCATAATCAAAATACTTAAGAAAATTAAAGTAGTTTAGTCCAAAGGGAAAACATCCTAGTTGTGTGACAGTTTTGACAGGTTAGACAACTATCAAATTTAAGCACATGTAATGCTGACATGGATGTTAGTGTGTTTTATAGTTGTTAGTTAATGGCATGAAACATCCATTCACTCATTTCGGGCCTAATTTAGTGCCCACTTATGCTAATGACATGTATGATCTTGATGAAGTGAGATCTTGCCAAGAGGTAATATATATATCATATGGGGCTTAATGGCAGACTTGAAAACATACATACCATCCTAGGGAGTTAGTAAATAGGATTATACCATGTGGAACGATCCAAGGCATAAAATATATAAAAAATAGGTTGAAATAATAAATACTACCTTAAGGGCCTAGAGAAATGAGATTACACCATGTGAGATGATCTTTTACATTTGGGACATCTTTGGTCTAATAAATAAATTAAGGGGGGATAGAGAAGTGGTTAAATAGGATCACACCATGCATACTCATCTTGGGCACATGGAGAGTTTAGGAAAAACAAACAAGATAAAAGAGGCCCTAAAAAGTGAGATTGAAAAGTGGTATCTCCTCACTTTCCTAGGGACTCATAGTAAATCTAGGTGACCATTGGTTTGTGGGGAAACCAAAAGAGTCATTAGACTTAAATTCAAACCCTAAGAAAAAATGACTAAGGCAAAAGCAATGGAAAATAGTATATAAAGAAAACATAGTTGATTTTATATATCATAGATAAAAATAGACCATCACATGAAAGTAACTAATTTTAAAATGAGATTATGAAGAATACTATCCATTTTTTACTTTGAACATGAGAAGGTATAGAATAGATTGCTAAAAAAAGATCATGAAAATCATGAAAACATAGTTTAATTAACCCAAAAGAGGAATAAAGTAGACTAAATAAAGATGAATAAGTAGATAAAATTTTCCCATTTGATAAACACTTATATCCAATTTAATTTCATAGTTCATTAATTTATTGAGTTTTAAAATTTATACAAATACACATACTCAATTAAATAAATTGAAAACAAACCATATCAAGCCAAACTACTCAAGTAAAATAATAAGATCCTTACAATGGTTAGATAATATACAAAAATTTGAGGTGAAATGGTCTTGAAATAAAATTTTAATGTAATTCAAAACATAATTAGAAACAAACCAATACTTATCAAATTTAAACAAATTCAAATAATTTCATCAAATAAGTCCCAAATTCAAATTCTAGACCAAATACATGTAATATGCAATTTAAGTTCAAACATAGCTTAAAAAGTGAAAGAAAAACAACATTAATACTATAAATTTTCAAGGATATTTATCAACTAGATCAATAGATAAAGTAGTCTTAGACCTAAGTACAACATAAAAAACTAGACTCTAGAGCAAAAGCGGTTCCCTAATTTTAAGAATATATTAGGGTGTGTTGTGTAAGCAAAAAAAAATGGTGACTCTGATGGAGAATACTCCTAATTATTTTAGAAAACTAAATAATTCACATAACACATAATACTTGTCTTAGCCTAATTATTATAATATGAAACAACTTATGAAAAGAAAAGAAGGGATATATTTCATCACCCAAATTTGACAATCTCTTTGACTAATGTTTGTTTGTGTATTCATTTTCTTCCTAAAATTTACAAGGATTAGGTGTTGTATTTAGGATCATCCATCTAGTGATTTCTAATTATAAATAATACCTAAACATTTATATATTATCAATTAGGCATTCATATCCTTGATGAAGTTGACTTTGGTCCCTCATAAATCCTTTTTCTATTACTATCCAGGCATCCATATCCTCAATAGAGGTTCCTTGAGTCACCTAAATATATTTTTCTTAATGATATATTTTCATTTATTTTATTTTAATCTTACCTTTTTTTATGCATCTTAATCATGGGTTTGGGACTACCATAGTAAATGAAAAGAAAACTTATAGTTTTTTCACATTCAAAACTTATCCACAACAATTTCATCCATGTAAATTCAGAGATCATTAAAGTTCCTTGTGTGTAAGGTTTATATATAATATATTAAAGAGTTACAAAATCCATAGCCAACTTTCCAAACATAAAATAATTTAAAACACATGAAAAAAACTAAATCTTTTAGAACTAAGTAGAAGAATGAATCTAATGCCACAAAACTCCAAGTACATGTGCACTAGAATGTCATTTGTGCTAACTATTTTTTGGAATGTCATTCTTCATCACATCATTGGTTAATGTGGAACCATAGTAAAAAATATTTGGGAACAAACCCAATAATGAAAATATAAACTAAAAATAAGAAACTAGACCTAAATGAAATAAAAAATAGGAAAGTAGAACAAGGAAGGGAAAGCAAGGGAGAAAAAGGGAAATTATTTATAGGACTATTCCAAACCTGTTCAAGCTTGGAATGGCACTTGAATAATTGTCTATTAATATGAAATGGAACATCTTCACCAGTTAGACACCTTAGTTGGAAATTAATTTCACCTAGGATTTTAGAGATTTAGAAGGTTCTTAGCCAAAGGGCATTGAATTTTCCTTGTCAACCCTTATTCTCAGGAGCATTGTCCCAAATAAGGACTAAATTAGAGATATAAAAGGCTTTTATTTTATCTCACTTGTCAAACCAACATTTGAAAAATCCTTGATGCCTACCAAAATGGATCAAGGTTGCATCATACTTTTCTTTCCAACTATATTAGGTTCAAGAGGCAAGCCTATATCTTGTTAACTTCGATGAAGTAATATTTATTAAAGAAAAAGGTCAAGATTTTAAGGTTTATAGGGAATATTGGTGGTTGGGCATATATCATGTGGTATGGGGAATTACTTAGATAATAATTGATCATGGTCCTATCATACCATAATGCTAAATTTATAACATTATGCTACTCTCTAGGATTCTTATCCATGACTTTCTTGATCACATCAAACAAGTTATTTTTTGTTAATTCAACTATTCCATTACATTGTGAATAGCCATTGGACAAGAATTTACATATTACCTCATTGTCATATTCCCACTTAGTAAACTATAGTGAAGAGAAATTAGGGCCGTTTTCACATAATAATAAAAATATCATACCAGACCTAGTGATAAGATGGTCCTCAAAGAAGCTAATCACTACTTTAGTTATGTAATTACTAAATGTTCTAGTTTTAGTAAAACATATGTAGTAATTAATTGATTTGAGGATAAAATTGAATGGATCAATTATCATTTATGGAACCCAAAAATTTGAGTCCCCAATTTATAAATGTATGAGACTCAATAATCAATTGTATTGACATGGCTGGATTGCATTATTTATGCACAGTGAAGTAAAAAATGTACATAATTATAACATTAGTAGTGCATATTTGAAAACATGAGACTATTAATAGCCTACTTTCAGTATTTGGTGATCTATGCCACTCCCTAGACTATTTCAATCCCATATTTCCCATGGAAATAATTGAGTATTCCATTCACTTCTTCCTTATTTAGGCATCTCATAAATATACCTTTGTGGTTCTTTCTGTATAATACACCTTATTTGATCATGAAGCTATTGATTTTTAGGTGTAATTATCTCCTTTGAGTGGAGTTCAGGTGACTTGGGCATGCATTGTTGAGTAAATTATAGAGTACACCCTTGTATTGGTAATTATTTTTAATGTTTTATACTGTATATATTGGAAGGTAATCTGTAGATCCACCTCAACCATGGTCTTGTTTATCTATTAACCTCTAACAATCTTCATTAACTCTAGCCATAGATAAAAAAATTTAGGATGTTCATCTACTTCCCACATTGCTCACCTGGATCATTTTTCATCAACATTACCTTAACATCTAGATCAAGCACAATGGAAAATACTTTGATGCATTGGATCTAATGTCTCATTTTTTTGACTACTTTGATCAAGCCAAAATCCTTATTTTCAATAGTTGAGTATATGATCTCAACATTTATAAGTGGGGCACTCATATATGAGATATATATGTCATCCCTATCTTAGTTTATCTACATTATAATAGGAACACTTGATTATTTATAAATGAATGAATAGATGTATAAGGGTTGTATGTATTTGGGACCAATGAGCATCAGTGTGTTTATAATTGACATATTGATTTTTGATTCATTATTCCATTCAATATTAGTATGTTGTTTATTAGTTTTAATATATCTAAAAATATTGAGATGAAATTCCTTATGAATTTTTTTTTGAGAATGACCTCATCTCTTTCCTACGACTAGGAGAAAATATTTTCAAAATGGCCTCCACTCTTTTTGGATCTATTTAAATATCTCATTTGAAGATTATTTGACGTAAAGATTTACCCTATATGACCCAAAACATTCATTTATCTAGGTTTATGGAGATTCCATGGTCTCTAAACATATGAAAGACCACTCTTAATTATTTCATGTGGTCTTCTCTATTCTTGTAAAATATAGTTAGGTCATCCATGTATATGAATACACATATATCAATGAGTTTATTGAATGTAATATCCATGGCCCACTAGAAGGTGGTTCCCACATTTATTAGAATGAAATGCATCCTTTTATATGTGAATGTACTTCACTTAGTTATAAATGTTGTCTTTATCCTTTCCTCATAGTTTACTATTAGTTGATTGTATCCTAAATATCCATTAAGAAATAACATAATTTATGATCCATTCACTTACTAAAAGACTTAATCCATTGAATAAAATACATAGTTTTCCTTTTCAGAGGCTTTGGTCAAATTCCTAAATTCCACAAAAAGTCTTATTTTCCAATTATTCTCTTGGATGGTTACCAATTTGGCCACCCAAGTAGAGTTTTTATCATGATAGATAATGTTTACATAAATTACCTTTTACACTTATTTGAAAATTAATGGCTCCAAAAATAGATTGACTGACCTTAGCCTCTAGAGTAATAGTTGGAAACCATGCTTCATAGTAATATTATGCATGAGGATGGAGGTGCCAAACACTTTCAAATATTCATATCTCTATGAAATAGTGTCACCAAAGTATTTAAATGACTACACACTCTTTTTATTAGTGATTTGGGTGCAAGTTATGCCTAAAAGAACAATTTTTTATTCCCATACATAACCTAAATTATAATGATGATGGGAAATCCATTTGGAAAGGGATAGTTTGTATTTTTAACTCTAATATTCCATGTCAAATAGCCTCTCCAATGACCCCATACATGCTGATATTTTATTATTTTTCAAGTTGATGACCCCTTATTCATCTAGTTTAAACTCTTCCCTATCATCCTCATCAATGATATGGGACTTAAGTATGTGAGTGTTCATGATGAATTTGATGATATGTTGGTCATAAATAAATAATTTTAAGTTACTAATGTTATTTTTAATATAATTATTAGATACCAACTCTACTAAGAGTCTCCTCAATATAGAATTTTTAATGGGTTTCAAGGTACTTGCATTCTTACTAACGCATCCACCATATATTTTTTTCTTATAGGAAACATTTGGATGTTGAATACAATGAATTACTATATTAAGTTTCATAATTTTATGTGGTACCTATAAATATAATTTTAATTACAAGCATAGTGTATTTTTATTTTGTTGACAACAAGTTTAGATTCCCCAAGGATTTTCAGGTTATTCACCTTCTTTCTTAGTGCAAATTGTATACCATGCACTAATGCTTAATACTCAACCACATTTTTATTAAACTAAATTTATAGTTTAAAGGATACCAAATATGACCTCCCCCTTGGGTTGATGATCTCAATCCTATAACCACACCCACTCTTTGATAAGGATCCATCAAACTTTAGGGTCCATATATGATCTTCAACTATGATTAGTGGACTCTAAAAGGTGGGTGTTGTAGTTATATTCATTTATTTATTATCTTTCCTAGATTATAAAGTTGAAACACCTTCCTATTCATCTATTAATGACCTTTTGATCTAGTCATTAGTAGTATATATTGTCATAAAATTATTTAAAATGGTAGCATGGTTAACCTCTAATCTTTTGTATTCCTTGTCTCACATAAATGGCCTTACTTGACCTTTGTGTGTATTGGGGTAGGAATTTAAAAAAAAAATAATCATGGTGAATAGAGGATATCCTACTCATTTGTTTGGTCCAAATATTTAAATTTAGGATATTTTGTATAGAAAACATGTTTATAGAGTATCTTCCATAAGCTTATGCTTCCTTCTCAAGTGCATAGACCCCTAGTTCATAAACCTCGTACATGCTCTCATTGGTTGTATTATATTTTGTAATCATGTTAACCATCTTTGTCTCCCTCTAAATATTTATCTAATTAGGCATTCCTTTAATAGAAGTGACATTTATAATAAATTAGTGGCCATACACCCACTGAGTATCCAAAAACATCTTAGTTGAGAAGCACCTTGTATGCCTTAGGTATGTCCACCACTTGGATATTAATGAATTTTTGCACTCTAGGATCAAAGGCCAACTAAATGAAGATTTGATTCAAATTGTTAATAGCCTTAACCTCTTATTTGTCCCAATTATTGGTAAATGGAATAAGTCATCACATTCTTAAAAGCACCTAAATCCACAAAATTATTATGTAATTTTTTGCAAATTTTTTTTATTGTTAGTATAAAATGGAGAGTCAATATTTTTTCCTTATAGAGAACAACATGATCATCAACATTTTTATTAGCTTCATTTCTCTTAGGGGTAGACACTTTTTTCAATAACAATTCCTTTGGGTTATACATCTAAAGAAACTCAAACATTGTTATGTTGGCGCTAGTTTATTTTAGGTCTTATATAATGTTATATCCAAGTTTATTTTGTTCTAGTGGTTTATTATCTTGAAGAGGTATATTAATGTTTATATACTGATATGAGGTAGTATGTCCTCAGGGATGAGTATGATTATTAATTGATTTTTCATTAGGTGGGACCTTAATATTTTTAAGATGGGTGGATGTCATCAAAGGGGTATAAAACCTACTCCTAAATTGATATTTATTACCCCTTTGGTGATAAATTTTATTTACGATATATAAAATATACACACAAAAGATCTAGGATGCAAATGATTAGCAAAGTATAATAATAATAATAATAATAATAATAATAATAATAATAATAATAATAATAATAATAATAATAATAATAATAATAATAACTAGATTAGATGCCATAAAAATTTAACATGGAAAAACTCAAATAGGAAAAAACTATGGTGATTATTCATTTAATTGATAAACCACAACCCCAATACATTTCCTCTCGATATCACTTCTTATCTATGATTTCACAGAACCTTGTTCCCTCAAAATAATATCAAGATTAATGATATCATAAAACTTAAACATGTATACAAATAGATTAATGATATCATAGTATGGATAGCATCACAGTAACCAAAAATATAAATATGCCATGTTTTTCTATGGTTAAACATAGCTAAAAAAATCAATTCATATTTTAGGCAAATAAGTTCTCTACTTTGATTACAAAGTTAGTGAAAAAACATAAATAATTGTATGTAGTTCATTATTGTATGTCCCTAATATTGATAAGATGAGCATCCAAAATTATCATGTGTTGCATATATAATATTTTAATAATAATATGATTCTAATTTTAGCCAAACATTAGATATCTTATTAACAATAACCCATTTTATCATTTGAGTCTTATCAAAACTTGACAAGTTTAATATGTTTTAACAAAATATTGAGGTATAAATTATCAAATATGGATAATAATAACATTATATACCATCATTCAATCAAATAAATATGATACTAAAATATATAGGTACAAATATGTATGAATAGGATGCTTAGTAAAGTAAATAATGAAGAGCCAATAATACAAAATCCATTTACACTTTGAATTTGATAACATATATTATTATAAAATGAAGCATATAAGGATGTTAATATAAATAATCAAATTAGAGACCTAAAAAATTAAAACACAAAATATCCAAACTCACTGAGCATCATATTCTTACCAAATGCAATAAATAAACATGATTATCTTGTCAAATTAATCATGTTGTTATGGATATAATGTATTTCAATGATAAATAAATTGAAAAAAATAATAGTATCTATGTATTTTATTTGATTTATAATCTAAGACAAATATATCTATTACAATATAATTATAATATGTATTTTATAGATTCAATACTAAATCATTTTACTAAAAAATACAATGTAGATGAGAGACTCTTGATATGATTAGTATCTCTTAAATTAAAAATAAAATAGTTTTATCAAAGCAAATGAAATTCCATGAGTTTACATGTATTTTGATGTATATAAATGAAAATATTAAGTAGGGATTCTATTTAGAGTATGTACAATATTATTCAAGGCATAAATACATAGGAATTAGGAGGAACATTTGCATAATGTAACAATGTTCTGACCATCTAAATAATAGTTTAGTTTTTCCTTTCAACAATACAATTTTGATAATGGGAATAGGTATTTGTTAATTAAATTTGAATATTATAATTAATGTACAAAGAATCAAACTCTTTACTATTATATTCACCATCATTATTAGTTCTTAATCTCTTAATAGAAAAATCATATTCATTTTCAACAAAAAACTTTTAAATTATTTGAATTTAGACAATACATCAAAATTATTTTTAGTGAAATATGATGAAACAATTATAATGTAATCATCAATAAATGTAATATAATATAGATAACCATTAAGAGATATAATTTCAAGAGGTCCTACAACATCACTATGAATTAATTCTAAAGGATGGAAAGATGCATTCATCCAATTTTTTGTGCATAACTTAGCCCATATAATCATGATCATAATGAAAAAATAAATAAATTACTTTCTATTTCAAAGTGTCATACTTTAATTTTCATTCTTGTTCCCTTTAATTTAGAATGAACTGAGAAAATACATCAATACATGTATAGATGATGCTTATTATCAAATGCAATATTTAGCAGAATTTCATAGCATGTTATCTTTATTCTATGTGAAAAATAATTAATACATTATTATTTAATCACATATAGATATGCATACATGATGTTTCATATTGACTAAAATATCTTTCATATTTCATTCTTTGATTTTCATGTTCTCTTTCTTGTATGTGAAAAATAATTAAGACTTTATTATTTAATCACATAAACATATGAATAAATGATGTTTCATATAAACTACAATGAATTTCATGTTTCATTATCTCATTCACATGCTATCTTTCTTCTCTATGAAATACATTGAATATAATATTTGTTCAACACATAGATAACTTGGTAAATCAAACAATAGTTATATTACCTAAAATCAATCAATCCCTCTTAGATGTATTTTGTTCTCTAGTTCACCCATTTCCAATTATTCATATACATATCCAAGAATCATTGGTATCTCTTATCCCTCCTCAATCATAAACGTCTAACTCACATATTGCATCTACTTTTATCTCTATGCTCTTGAAAGACCCTATCATCTAGGTTATGATGTCCACATGTGGTCCTAAATATTGACATGTTTGAAACACCAATCAATATAGTGTCATAGATCATAAAAATAATTTTTTAAGTACAATTTCCATTTTATAACTCTTATAACACTCTGACACATACAAAGATATTGTTTATGTGGCACTTCATGATACTCAAGCACCACGAACATCCAATCCCACCTATGTCATTTCTATTAACAACACTATGAAATGGATATAAAAGCATATTTATTTCAAAAGAGAGGACCTTCCACCTAATCACATCATAGATATACACCTACCTCTGTATATTTATTTATGAATCAATGAGGTAGGTGTCAAATGAGTTCTAGTTGATAATAGATCAAGTTTGAACATCTGAAACATTTATTTTTTATGATGACTTAACATCAATGTTATAGATATAGATCCTTTCAATATGAGCATAGAAGGGTTTTATAACATTACATGAATTTTTTTGAGTCAAATCACATTCAAGCTTACCCTTAGACCTAGAACACTATGTAAAATATTCGAGTTATGCCAAATGATCTAAATTATAATCTCTTACTTGGTAGACCATCGATTCATGATATGCATGTCATTCCATCAATGTTAGTTACCTATCTAAAATTTAGCTATATATGCCATATATATATACATGATTTATGGATAAATAATAATATAAGGATTATTAACATACAAATCCTTCACATAACTATATTTCATGTATGGATTTTGCTACTACATCACCTTAGGATATAATTTAAAAGATTCATATGACTCCACCATCTATTTTTAGTAACAAGACAATAAGTTTAATTTAACTTTCATAGTATGATACTTTAAAAATATGGGTTACATGAGTCAGGGCCTTGGCAAACATGAATAAGTAATTTTAAATCCCATTGAATCATATGATCAATAGGGAAAATAAGGACCTAGATATAGAAATGATACATCTAATTTTAGATCCTCTCAAAATGCATCTCAACACATCACATTTTTCCACCTATCCTATAAGAAGTTGATACATTGATTCATGTTTATACACTTTTATTCCTATACATCAACTTAATCGATGATACAATATCACTAGATCTACCAGTTCCCAACAATTTTGATAATGATGAAGATTTATTAGAATTCTTTGGTGCATTTTAAGTTATCCATTTATTCCATCATAAAAATAGATTTCCTCATTCCACAAGTGCTCAGGCATACTTTGGTGAGGGTTTAGATGATTTGGATCATATGTTGTCTGACATAGATGATTCAATACCTATAACACCATATACTTTAGATCAATCTACATTACTCAATGAATAAATAGTCAAATTTAATTATGGCACCAGAACTAATCCTCATATCATACTCTTTGTTATTACATTACATAAACTAGAAGACACAAATATTCATAAAATTATAAATAACTATTTTAAAGTATTTACATGGGCTTATTATAATATGCCTAGCATTGATCTATCAATCACAGTACACAGAATTACATTATATCCAGATGTCAAACTAGTAAATCAAAATATTTACAAAATGTATCCGAAAGTGGCTCTCCTTGTTAAAGATGAAATCCAATGATTATTAGATGTTGGTTTCATTCAACCAGTTGTATATCTAGAGTTAGTTACAAATATAGTTCTAGTTGTAATAATTAGTGGATAAATCTGATGTTGTTGTGACTCTAGATACCTCAACAAAGTATGTCCTAAAGATTATTTCCCTTTACCAAATATTGATATGATAGTAGACTCCATAGATAGCTATGAGATGCTCTCCTTTATGTATGGTTTTTATGGGTATAATCAAAACAAGATAGCAAAAAAATATCAAGAAATGACTTCTTTCATGACATCATGGGGCACATTTTTCTATATAGTAGTCTCATTCTGATTAAATAATGTTGGTGCAATATACCAAAACACTATTATACATATATTTCATGACATCATTCACAAGATAGTCAAATATTATGTTGAGTATTTATTGGCCAAGTCAAAATAATGACAACATCATGTAATTAATATATAACAAATCTTGGAAAGACTAAAAAAATACAATGTTCAACTCAACCCTAAGAAATGTGCCTTTTGAGTTTACTTAGGGAAACTTTTGGGATTCATCGTATCTAAATGTTCCATAAAAGTTAACCCTAAGATGTTCAAATAAATCATAGACATTCATCCTCCTACTAATTTTAAACAACTTCAATCCCTCAAGGGGAAAATATAGGTAATTCATCAATTTATGGTATACTCACTGATAAAACCTAATCATTCATTTAACTATGTAAGAAGGATGTATAATTTGAGTGGGATCTCATGTATTAAGAGATATTTGATAAACTTAAGCAACACTTGATCAACCCTCTCATCTTGGTTCCACCTATACCTATTTAACCACTCCTACTTTACCTTTATGTGATAGATCATGTAATAGGGTCACTCCTAACACAACACAACAACTAGTATAAAGAAAAAGCAATTTACTACATCAGTTGCACTTTAGTTGAATATGAGCAAAATTACCTATTAATATAAAATATTAACTTAGCACTAATATTCTCTACTTGAAAAATTCATTGCTATATGATTAATAATGAAACACAAATCATTACCAAAGTTGATACCTTAAAATTCCTCATGTTAAAACCATATATGTTAAGTCGTATTTCTAAATGGGATATGCTACTTAATTTAACCTAAAAATTATATTACAAAATCAGTAAAAGGACAAATCATCATGGATCAATTAGAAAAAACTCCATTACTATATACAAATATAATTAATGATGATTTTAGAGATGATTTCATAACACAAAACACCACTATTGACACATGTATAATGTTATTTGATGGCTTTAGATGTTCATCTACTTATAACACTAGAATTATTTTCATCGATCCTCTTGGACACATGGGACCTCTTATATATTGACTCAGTTTCTCATGCACCAAAAACATCATAGAATATTAATCTATCAACTTAGGCCTTCAAACAGATTAGGATCTCAAGATAAAATCAATCAAAGTTTACAAGGACTCTAAATTAACTATCAATTGAGTCATATATTTTTACCAAATAAAATAATAACACATGATTCCTTATAAGGGCATGGTTCAGTGTCTATGTAATCAATTTGAAACTTTTTCTATTGATAACATCCTGCATAAAGATAACCATCATGATGATGTAATGGAAAGTGTCATATCATTTATCCCCATAGAGATGGATTCATAACAATATCTATTCAAAATTAAATAATTACAATCTCTGTTAGTGTCCCATGTGGACCTTATCACTCTAGCAATACTAGTTACCACATGTAGTTCAACACCTTCTAAATGGTTCTCCAATATATATAAATTTTTGAATAAATACATCACACTATACACTTTTATAAAGAATGAAAAGTGAAAGTTACAAAAAAATTATCTTTGATATTTCATCATTGGTAGTGATTTATTTAAAAGATCTTTTGATGGATACTTACTTTGATGTTTAATAGTTGAAGAAGTTAAATTTTCTATTGGACATATACAAGATAATGAATGTGGTGGCCATTTTAGTGGTAAGGTCATGTCACACAAATTACTCAAGAAAGGTTACTAGTTACCAACTATAGAACAAAAATGTAAAGAGTGTGAAAACTTATGTGATAATTGTAAACACCATGGTAAATTACACCATGTAACTTCACAATATCTTTAACCTAATGTATCATCATGGCCATTCATGTTGTGGGGCTTTGATCTAATCAATCAAATCAACCCAAAATCAATACGTGGCCACAAATTTATTATCATAGAAACATAGTATTTTATAAAGTGGGTAGAAGCAATCCCACTACAATCAACAAAAGGGGAGGATATTTTTTGGTTTCTCACGACTAATATTATTTCCCACGTCCATCTCCTAGTAGTAATAATTATAGCTAATGAAACTTATTTTGAAAATAAAATAGTGAAAAAGTTATGTACCAAATAAAACATATGACACACATTCTCCACACCACACTACCCATAGGGTAATGGTCAAGTAGAGGCAATGAATAATATCATCAATACCATTATTATCAAACCATCACCAAATTTGCTGAAGACTATCAAAATAAACTTGTCTATGCACTTTAGGCTTACTACACTAGTATACTTACACCAATAAGAGATACTCCTTATTCACTCATATATGGCATATAATCCATTATTCCCTTGGAATTATAAATCCCATCTTTATGGGTCTCTTTAAAAAGACTCATTTTAGATGACTAGTATAGAGAATGACATCTCTATGTGTTAGAACAAAACTATCTACTAAAATAGGGTTAAATCAATAGATTGAATAAATTAGTCCTTTAATAATTTTAATCTATATTAAAGCCTATATGTAGAGATCACACATATAAAAATTGACAAAACACCATATGTATACATGTAAAACCCAATATGGGAAAAACCATGGTAAGAAATAACTATTATAATCTAATGTTTTAATCCATCTTTACAATCAAAACCTCACTACTTACAACATTTAAGGTCACCAACCCTAAGGAGACACCAATATAATGGTTTAAGAGTACCTACTCTAAGAAGAACCAACTTCCTAACTAAGCACCAACTTAGCTTATCTAATGGCACCCACCAATTAGATATATATTCAAAATATACCTCACTACTTACAATATTTAAGGGCACTGACCCTAAGGAGACACCCATACAATGGTTTAAGAGTACCTACTCTAAGAAGAACTAACTTTCTAACTAAGCACCAACCTAGCTTATCCAATGGCACCCACCAATTAGATATATATTCAAAATATGGAGATATAACTCTAGATTACAATATTTATTCATAAATGAATCCAATTTTAGTTCTCTATTACAAGTATATTTAATAAGAGATAAAAAATTTCCCTTAATCTCTCTATTCTCTTCCACTTTGCCCCTATTCCTTTGTGTCTCTATATTTTCTATTTGACACAATTGAACCACTTCAATAGCTCTACCTCTCTCTATCTAAATTTGACTCCTCAATAGAAATAATATCCTTTACTATATCATAGATGACATATAATAAGCATTATATCTAGGTCTTGTACCTTCTCTATGTTCACACTTATTTGCTAACACTTCATGCCAATTCTAGACTCGGTTCATATTTATTGAGCATCAAGTTCCCTATGTCTTGAATTCATGCTCCACCATCATGATTGTTTGTCTCATTACTATTTTTAGCATATATTGTGCTCTAGTTTTGATGCACATGTCATATCACACAATTCAAATTAGTCACAACAATTTATATCATTGTATGTGTCATATAATGCATCTTTCTTGAATGGTCCTTCATTTGAACATTGGGGAGAACACATCTTTAAATATTGGCATTTGATATTAAGTTTTACACCATGATCTAATGATCCTCATTTAATTTACTCAACTTTAAAATGCATCTTTTAGATCAAGTTCTGATAGGCTCACGCTCTCCATTGGATCCTTGTATGCTTCCAATATTTAATGCTTCAAATTTAAAATGCATTTATTGAATCTTTTGATCTGAGTTCTTTCATACCATTAGATCTTCAAAGATTCATAAACTTTATCTCTACTTGTCATTAGACATTGAGCTCTAAATCTCATCTGACTACTTCTTGAGTCTTTGGAATGAATACGCTCCATCAATCTAATCAAAGTATCTCAATATTTAATATGCCTCTATTTCATTAAACATGAATCACTTGATCTCACTGAGTCCAATCACTCCATTATATCTTCTTTGCATGATCAAATGCTTACTATTTGATCTTATGATAATCTCAAATTTTATCTCTGATAAGCTCTTATGAGTGTGACACTTGACAACCTCACATGCCTTCTAAAAATTTATTGTTAGTTCTTACTATTGTAACACTTGTCATTCCCACATTAATCCTTGACTATTTGACATTAAACCACTTTTTAGATTTACTGTACAAGCTCTGTGATTGTGACACTTACTACTAATGCATTTATTCATAAGTGACTTTGATAAATTAACTTTACTATGCTTTGTTGGATTTTAAACTTATGATTGAGAACTAACTATTGATCAATATTGGAAAAATATTAAGTCTAAGACTTAAGAAATATAAAGTCTTAAAACATTGTTCAATTAGGTAATTACTAGGTCAGAAGGGATAGTTTCATAACAATAATAAGGACTTAAGATATAACTTAAGTAGCCAATTCTTGAATATATCTAGTCAACATTAAAATTAAACATGCATGTGAAATCCATAGATTAAACCCTTAGCATTTAACTAAGAAACCTTGTAATGTCCAAGAGCTTAAATAAATGAATTTTGAGCTCATTTTTTCTCAACTGAACTTATGGACCATATATTTAAGATTATCTTAAAAAACACATAACATATATTCTATTAATTTATCCTTAGGTGGTATAAAAATGG
The DNA here is from genome assembly GCA_037957365.1 of Torreya grandis. NCBI lineage: Eukaryota > Viridiplantae > Streptophyta > Pinopsida > Cupressales > Taxaceae > Torreya > Torreya grandis. The sequence continues at coordinate 710,953 of JARHVA010003468.1, read as the reverse complement.
TCTCTATAAAAGCATGAAAAAATTACTCTATGAAACTTTAAAACATGATCTTCTCTCCATCAATCCTACCTAATCCTCTAGCATCATTGACATTTATAATGCCCCTTATAACATCAAAAAAAATCATATTGCTAATAATATCTTTCTTTGGTGTTGATGGAAAAATAAATGATCTAATTTTATAATACTTTACTCCTTTGGCATTGATTTCATTGGCTTTTGATGATCTTGAGTTGAAACTATTCATATCAAACTTCCTCCCCCTTAGGTAATGGCACTTTTGCCAAAACTAAACTTGGACACTTGTTATGTTCCTTTTATAGAGACCATTTGCACTTTTTTCTCCCCCTTTGGCATCAATGGCAAAGGGACTCTAAATTTATTACTTTTCTTTCCAAAATTTTCTCCCCCTTTATCAAATAAAGGAGTTTGTCCAAGAATTTTCAACCATAAACTCATTAGAAATTTGAAAAATTATGCATACCTAAGTTACCTTTTGTTTCTTCTTATAGGGATTAACAAAGATTTGATGATCCTCCCCAGGGCTCATGTCCTATCACTAAGATCTAGTGTTGTGATATAGGAGCCACCACTCCTAAATTATATCTCAAATGCTCAAATTATTCCTTGGGAAGAGGTTCAATGAATATGTCTAGAACTTGATCTTTATTTTGAGCATACTCCATTATGATCTCTTGATCTACAAACCTTTCTCTTAATAAGTGATATTTGATTGATATGTTCTTAGTTTTATAATTCATCACTATATTCTTTGATATGTTAATATCACTTGAATTATCACAAAGAATAGAGATAGGTTTTTTATACTCTACCTCGATGTCTTTAAGTGTTTGCTTCATCAATAAGACTTGATTGCAACACTTCTACCACATAATCTACTTCTGTTATAGAAAGAGTAACTGAATCTTATTTTTTTCTCAACTATGAAACAAGTTTAATTACAAGGAAAAATGCACCACCCCTAGTGATTACTCTATCATCCATACTTATTGTCTAATCAACATCTATATATGTTATCAAGGTGAAATCTTCATCTTTAGGATACCAAAGACCATAGTAAATTGTACTCTTGATATATTTGAAGATTATTTTCATTACATTGACATGTGAATCTTTAGGAGTAGATTTAAATCTTGAAACCATGCATACTTATTTCATGATACTAATTCATGATGCAATTAGGTATAATAAGCTACCTATCATTAATTTGTACTTAGTCTAATTTTCATCAAGGGACTCATCCTCTTTGCTCAACTTGTATTCAGTTATCATGGGAGTACCTACTATTTTGTTTTCTTACATCGAAATATTATTGATAATTTCCTTATCATACATGGTTTGAGATATAAATATCCCTTCATTAGTTTTTGCTATCTATAAACCTAGGAAGAAAGAAAATTTTCCAAGCATAGACATATCAAGATAATTTTTCATGAGTAGTAAATTATTTTCACATTCTATTATTGGTTCCACTAAAGATGATATCATCTACATTAACAACAACAATCAAGATATGCTCACCTTCTAATTTGAAGCATATATTGTTGTTTTCACATCCTTTATTGAATCCTTGTTATTGGAGGTATTGGTCTAATATAGAATACCATACTCTATGTGATTTTTTTAAACCATACATAGCTTTCTTCTATGTACACACATAATCTTCTTCCTCTAATAGTTGAAAACCTTTAAGTTTTTCTATGTAGACTTCTTCTAGGTTCCCATTTAAGTAAGTAGACTTAACATCCAATTGATAAACTTTAAATTTATTGTAAATAGAGAATGGTAGAAAAAATATTATAACTTCCAATCTGGTAATTAGAGCAAATATTTCCTCAAAATATATGCCTTCAACTTGTGCATATTCTTTGCACACCAATCTGGCCTTATTTCTTATGATAGTTTTATCCTCATTGATCTTGTTTCTAAAGACACATTTTATATATATTACATTCTTATTTTAAGGTCTTATAACTAATTCCCAAGTTTTGTTATTTTCAATTTAGCTTAATTATTATTCCATGGATTTTAGCTAAATCTCATTCTTGATAGATTCAACATAGTTCTTAGGCTCAATTTCAGACATTAGAGCAAAACCTACTTGTTCCTTGTTCATTACAACTCTTCTCCTTATTTGAACTCATTAATTTTTATTACCAATGATATGATCTATAAGATGATACTTTTGAAGAAATCTTGTAGGTGACTTTTCATTCACTTCCTCATGCTCTTCATTAACTTCTTCCTCTTCATAATCTGATTCTTCATTATAGATTTCTCTATCAGGTTTAACATGTTTCAATCTTTATTAAACCTTGGCACTGATGCTCTCTACAATATTATTTAGTCTTTTGTTGTAACATATGTAGGATTTTATTTCAGTGGAATAACCAAGAAATATTCCTTCATCACATCTTAATTCAAATATTCCCAATTTGTCTTCTTTTATCTTGATGTAACATTTACTTCCAAACACTCTAAAATACTTAACTGAGGTAAGTTTTCCATGCAATAGTTCATAGGTAGTTTTATCACTATTTACCCTCAATTGAAATCTATCCAAGATATATATTTCTTTATGGACTACTTATTTTTAGTATCCATCAACCAATTTGGCTTCTTGTATCATTGTTCTAGCCTAGCCATCTCCTTGACTATCATGTTCTTTCTTTCAACAACTCCATTATGTTGTGGAGTCCTTGTTAAAAAATAATGCCTTTGGAATTTTTTAGTATAATAGTACTCTATGAGCTCATTTGAGTTGAAGTATCTTTCTCTTTTAGATCCTCTTATCTTAGTAGGACCACAAAGATTAGTATGAACTTATTCTAGATGATTTGTATCTCCATACTTGTTTATTTGAAATTTGACCCTTATCTACTTGCCTTGTTAACATTCCTTAAAAGTAGTGTCTATAGGTTTGGTTATTTTATGAATGTGTCTAACACACTTATTTAATCTCAGCTTTACTAGGTTATAAAAATTGACATGGCCCATTCTTCTATCCCATGACCAAATCTCATCAATATTTCTTATCAGGTAGCTATTACCATTCACTTTATTAAGATTATAGATATTTATTTTAGTTCTCTTATATTATACAACTAATCTTCCAAATCTCCTTATCTTATATCATTCTATATTAAACTTGACCCTATATCCATTGTCACACATTTGGCTGACACTTAAAATATTATGTTTCAATCCTTCAACATAAAGGACATCATGTGTAGGCAATTTTCCATCTATGTTCAAGGTTCCTTTACCATTTATCTTTACTATAGTGTTATCTACCAAGGTGACAAATCTTTCCTTACATTTTCCTGATTTGATGAACTTACTCTTATTACCAGTCATATGTTTTGAGAAACTACTATATATTACCCACAAATTTTGATCCTTGGCATAGAGTGAAATTTGAGTAATCATAGATTGAGTTTTTACTTTCCACACATCCTTAGGTCTCTTCCCTTATATCAGAGACTTTTTAACCTTTTTTCACACTAGGAAGCATGTTTTTATTTTATATTTTTGGTATTACAAAGTTTATTTTACATTGTTTAGCGATGTGACCAAAATTATTACAATTATTGTATATTACATTTATATCTAACAAGCGTGCAAATGAATTTATGCTTATAAAAATTGTTATCCTTTTAGGTAAAACTCCACATTCAGTATCCCTGTGATGAAATTGGTTATAAGTATAAAAATAACCATATAAATATGAATAATACTTGGTCATAGCATTTCTTTGTGTAGGATGAGGAGATCTTCTAAATTATGTCTTCTTCAAGTCTCTCACTCTTGTGTAACAATCTGCATCAACTACCTTTTTGTTCTACATCTTCCTTGAGTTTGTAGATATTTACTCATTGATTTTATAACTTTCTTCAAACTACTTTTCTCTTTCATCTTTCTTCACATCAGCAATGTTTATGTCTAGCTTTGTATTATTTCAAGATTTCTCTTTCTTTGTTTTTGATTCTCCTTCTACTTTAAAGTTGTCATATAATTTTGTAGATGTACTAGTTATGGGACTTTTCCATTTTTCAAAACCAAGACCAAAGTTATCTTTTGATGGATTTTTAGAGTTGATAAATTCATCAAAAATGTCTAATCCTCCTTTTAGATTTAGACCTTTGTCTATTTGTTCTTTATCTTTATCAAGTTCCTTTATCAAATCCACTATTCTACTTCTAACTTAAACTGTAGTTTAATTTTTACTACATCTTATATTCTTTTAGCCTCTTTAGCTTATGTATTTAGGCTAATCAGCATCTAATTAGATTTTTCTAAACTTTTGGATAGTTTTTCAAAAAAAATTGTCCAAGATTCTTATATTCTGAATTATCTTTTCTTAGCTTATCAATTTCATTTAGAGAATAGATGATTTCACACTCTAGATCCACTTCTCCTTCCTCTTCTTCATCAAAGTCTTCAACTTCTTATTTTTATTGATCCATATAAGTTAATCTTAATGTCATGAATAGGAATTCATTTTCCTTAGAAACAAAATCACAATGATGGTCATCATCAGAACTATCACTACCATATAATAAATCACTATCTTCTTTTGTGTGCATGCCCTTATTATTTTTAAATAAGTTCTTCTTCTTGAAATAGTGGGGTTCATCTTTTTACTATCCTATTCTTGCTCAGAGTTATCCTTTTTATTATAAGGGCATTTAGTTAAAAAAATGTCCTAATTTACCATAGTTAAAGAATTTAAAGGGTAACTTACCTTTGTGCTTTCCAGACCCTCTTCTTAATCTTCTGAAAAAGTTGGTTTCTTCTTCATTAGTCTCCTAAAATCTAGATGTAGGTACTTCTACCTTTAGTAGTTTGGATGATTTGAATGTAGCTTCTCTCCTAAAGGTATCTATTTCTCCCATTCTCATCTCATAATCTATGAATGTTCCTTGTAACTCATCAATAATAAGTCTATACAGATATCTTACTTCCTTTATTTCATAGATTTTTGAATCATACCTTGATGGTAGAGATCTTAAGACATTTTTTATAATGACTAGATCTTTCATCTCTTCTCTAAGGCCTCTAATTACGTTGACTATTTCATATACTCTAAAGAGGTAGTCTATAATTTGCTCTTCTTCATATACTTTAAGGATTTAAAACTTATCTTTGAATGCTTATAGCTTGGCCTACTTTACTTTGTCATCACCTCCATAGATTTTCTTTGAGTTATTATAGATATCTTGTGTATTTTAACAATAAATCACTTTGATAAACTCTAAAGTAGACAATCCACATAGAATAACATTCTTAGCCTTGGAATTTCTCTCATATTCTTTCTTGCTAGATTGATTATTAGGACTTGAAACAGGAGATTTGTATCCATTTACAATAGACATCTATAAATAAAACCCTTATGAAGATAAATATCCTTCTATTATAATTCTCCAAAATACATAGTTTGATCCATCAAAGAGAGGTGCTTTTTTTGAGGAAGAGCCTTCTTGACTAGCCATTTGTGTTCACCATCCTAAATCTACTTGAGTTTATTAAGCTTCTTATAATGAACTAGGGCTATAATACCAATTATTAGAACACAAATATCTAATGACAGGTGGGGTGACTTAGTATATTGAATAAATTAGTCATTTGATACTTTTAATCTAGATTAAAACCTATATGCCAAGATTAGACATACAAAAATGGACACAACACCATATATATACATGGAAAACCGAATATGAGAAAAACCATGATGAGAAATAACTACTAGAATCTACTATTATAATCTAGCCTCAAAATCAAAACCTTAATAGTTACAACATTTAAGGGCATTGACCCTAAGGAGAAATTAATCCCTTAGTTTAAGAGTACCTACTCTAAGGAAACACCAGCTAAGGTTAATTTTAAAAGTTTCTATTAGAGAACCTATTTGAAATATTTGGAAAATATAGAGAAATTTGATTCATGGGAATGGATAATCCTCTGAGGGTGATGGTGAATTATTTGTCTATGTTTTTTCCATAAACATCTTAATGGCACAATTGAAGTGAATGACTAAACTAAACATCTAAGATGAATGGATGAACCAAACGACTAAGTTTAATGGTTGAGATGAATGGATGAGATAAATGTCTTGAAAAAATGGTCGAGCTAAATGGTTGGGATGAATAATTGAGCCAAATGGATAGGCCAAATAACTAAGCCAAATAGCTGGGCCAAATGGATAAGCTAAATAGTTGGGCCAAATGACTGGGTCAAATAACTTTATCAAGTGATAGAACTAGATGGTCTAATCAAATGGCACACTGGTAGGTGACTTATGCATCTAGTTTACTATCTAGTTACCCAATTTCATCCCCTACTCTATAAATACTTACCTTTTCCCTCATTTCTAACATTTTTTAGAACTGATTTCTGATCCCCTTAAGAGAAAATCAATTTTTTGGCCATGGAGAGAAAAAATATTTTCTAAAAGCTATTATTCCCAAACATTTCAAATCTCATACAACAACTAGATGTGTATAATTATTGGATTTAGGAATTTAGCTTTAGTTTCATGCTCTATATGCCATATTATGACATAAAAACCATTCTTTTAAAAATGTTCATGTATTAGTATGACCCTAATGAGATGATCTTCACCTTGTAAGCAGATTGTAGAATGATTTTATTTAGTACTTTTCCACAAGATATTCACAATCTCACATGTCTTCCATTTCATAATGTAACCCCAATGAGTTCTAAATAAATATTGACAGATGAAGACACTAATTTTTTGGCAAAAATATTTGATTTGCACATTGACTAAATTGGTATGTACTTTTTATATTCAAAATTCAAGTTTCAACTTTTGTGATTAAAATCCTCTTTTTATATTTCATTTTAGATATTCAAAATAGGGGCATCCACATTGAAGATGTTAGTCACCCTTTTTAAAAAGAAATGATTCAATTTTTCCAAGCCATAATATTATTACAGGGAAGAGTAGTAGATATTCCCTTTTGGGAAATTTTTACATTATTTGTACTATTTTCAAATATAAATTTGATTAGTGCTCTTTTATTTCCTCTATAATGAGGCTTGAATTAAATTCTACTACTACCAATCCTAGTTACACTATTTCTTGTTTCAATTTTATTTTGGCATTGTACTACAAAGCCTTGTTTTACCTCCAAAAAACACAAGGTCCAACTGTGATGGATCCAAAAATGATGAAAAAATCTTTGTCTGTGGATGAACAAGAGGTTAGTTTATTTTTATCATTTGTTGATCTAGATTCTAGGGTTTAATATTTGTTTGTTTATTAAATATTTACCAAGGTAAATATTAACAACTATTTAATCTTTATTTGTTAGAAATTATAAGTAAGAATGTGTGCCTTTTGAAAACAATCTACCTCAAAAGGATAATGTGGAACTACAATTGAAGAATATATAGATTTAGAGTCTGTAAAATCATCCATGCAACCTTATCAACTTGTCAAACATCCATGAGTTTCTTTGGTGTCATCTCTATGTGCAAGTTTTTTATTTAAAAAATTCAAATAATATTTTAATTTTTAAGACTAAAGTGCATTATTTTAGTTAGTTATTTTATTCTTGTATTTGACCCGATAATAATTCAAATGTTGGAACAACCACCACCACAACAAACATGTAACATATATTGTACCTTCTCAACCCTCTATGGAAGGTATTTTACATTGCATATTTTGTTTTATTTTTTATTTATTGGATTTTTATTTTAGATTGAAATTATGTATAATGTACCAGCTCAAAACACTCATTTTGCTATCACTCACAATACATCACATACATTAGAGTATATACTATCTCCAAATACAATTATTAAACTATTAATTTCAATTTTGCATATAACATTATTTTTCTAATTTATTTATTTTCTAAAATAACTTACATTTTGTAGGCCATTCTATAGCTATGAGGAACATTATGCCACTAATTCCACCCATGAATGAATTTTTTAGAAGGGGGAAGGATCTTCCACTAACACCATCATAACAAACTACAACATTACAATTATCAGGTTCCCAATTCCCCTCTTTCTCTATTAGAGGTTTACTAGGTGTGCAAGAATTGACTTCTTTGCCAAAAATTGAGCTTGATGATAAATATCTAGGGTTTAAAAGTGACATTCATGCTGGAAATACTTTCAATCCACATGATTTTATCTAAGGAGAAGCAATGCATGTCTATGCAACTACTCAGCATGAACCTTCAATCACTTCACTAAATAGTCCCACCCCAATAGAGAATGTTGTAAAGTATGATGATTCCCTTAAATTTTTCCACTGAATAATTTGGTTGTTGATAGTATTACTACTAGTCTTCAGGAGGGAGTAATTGATGAACTAAAAAATTTGCATGTTTGGGAGGTTCAGGTGAAGGCATTGATAAAATAAATAAATTCCCCCTATCATAACCACTCCAAGAGAGAACATTTGTTTTCATTGGTGTAACAATAACCCTCAAAGATTGATGTTTTATTTACCAAAGCTAAATCTAGGTAAGTTACTATTGTTAATACTTACAATGATAATGTGTTGACTATTATGCTTAACAAGTTGGATAATTTGAATGTTGAAGCACAAGCATATTATAATAAATGGGTGAAAGACACCAACATTGTTGTAGTTTTGAATATAGAGAAGGAAAAATCTTTGGTAATGTATATTAATTTTAATATAATTTCATGTCATTATTAGTTTTGTTTACATCTAATTACATTACATTTTAAAATGCAGGAAAAATATGGGAACTTGAAAAAAAAAAGTTAAGGTCCTCAATGTGCATCTAAAAAATGCACAAAAAAGTTTAAAATCTACTATTCAATTCAATGAAAATCTTGTTCTATTGAATAAATAGAATAACACACTACAAAAAATCATTAAGGATCAAGGATGGGATCTTGATGCCTTACTTAAGAAGAAGATAGTTGTTAATCCAAGTCTACTCTCTACAAGAGATGCTAGAAAATAAGATAGGGAAAATATTGAAGGTCTTAATGTTATGGATTTGGATCTTGAAAAGGTATGGATATTTAAGGACAAAATTGGCACACGGGATGTTTTGATTGAGAAAGTGGTTGAGAAAGTGGTTGAGAAAGAAGTTGAAAAGGTGTTTGAGAAACTAGCTGAGTAATTGAAAATCTATTTTAAACTTTTATATATTTATAAACAATGTTTTCTTTTAAAAAATAAATTATGAATGAAAATTTAAATTTTGTAGATGGGGTGATCAATTTATTGAGTTTTAATTACTAGATGATCCATGTAGATTGAAATTTTAAATTTCATTTTGTTATGTTGTAAACTTGAATGGTGTTAGGCCCCCTTTTGATATTTTGATGCACTTGTGAAACTCACATCTCAATATAAATGGATTAATGTCAACATATTCCTTTATATAGTGTTCCACCTAACACAATCATAATATATTATTCTTTTGTGGTCATCACTTAGCAAGAAACACATAAATGCATTTCAAAAAATTTATAATAGTTATTTCATGTTATGATAAAAAAATGATTTTTTTGTATGGAAAATATCTTCCTTTCTATATTTAGATTATTTCTTGAGTAAATCATTATTTGATATGTGTTTGAGGACATTATAAAATCACATTCATGTTTGGTAGAGGTACTTGTTGAAGATAGTATTGTGATAATCAGTAATAATGAGGATTCATCAAAGTTGAAAATATGCATGATTGATTGTGATCATGAACTATAGAATATGATAATGGATTGTTTAATGTTATTAGGATGTTTAGATTTATAAGGGCTCATGAAACATATTTTATTCATATGAAAATTGGTATAAACAAGAGGTAAGATCTTTACAAATCTATGAAAAGGTTATATTTTGTTTGATCACTTTATTTTGAAAAGAATCAGTTTTGAGGACTCTAAACAATTAGACAACTTTTTAAATATAGGTTATCTACTCCTTGAGAGTAGATAACCTACACTACCCTATAGGGAGGTACTATATATGCCCTATCTACATCCTGCCCCCACAAATATAGTAATTAAATTTCTAGTTTACAAGAAAGGAATGTGTACTTGGATGTGTATAACACATCTTATCTTTATGTGTGCCCAACTTGAGTGATTTTGTATTGATTTTCCTATTACCAATAACATTTTATTGTTTTTTATCATTACATATAATCTCAAATTTAAAGTACTTAAAATATATTTAAATTAAAAGATAAAGGTTTATGAGTACACATGTATGTTGATTTAACTATTAGGGCACATATAATAATATATAGAGTATATAGGAGTATATATGAAATATATACTCCTATAAATAGTAGTATATAATATATATTATATATATAAGTAGTAAATATAGACACACACACACACACACACGCACACACGCGCGCGCACACACACACACACACACACACACACACACACACACACACACACACACACACACACACACACACACACACACACACACACACACACACACACACACACACACACACACACATACATGTTAGAGAAATCCATGTTACCATAGCTCTTTCATAAGGAAACATCTCCACTACATAATGTGAAACATATAATCTCAAAAAGGTTTCTAAATTTCTATCCAATATATTTCAAAGTTTTGACTTTATGATTGATAATGCTTTGAATACTCTTTCATCTTTCACTGAGACTATAATCATTGTTTGATAGAGATAATATAATATAAAATATTCACTTAGTCTTTTTTTGAAGTATATTACTAGGATAACATTTTTCTCACAGTTTTGTAATTACCCCAGTCTCTATTTATTCCCTTAGAAGATGATATTGTTCAAACATTGTAATGTCAAAATGGGTTGAATGGTATTTTATTAAATCCTTTCCCTAAATACCTTTAATTTATACTCCATTCACCTCTACAAATATATAGAAATGCATTACAAGACAACACATACATTTTTGAAATAAACTCTTAACCATATTTTGACTATTATTAATATTCCAAAAAATGGGATTGAAAAATACCATCACCTCCAACAAATTATCCCTTTGAAAATGATCTCTAATTTATGTGGATAATTTTTGGGAAACTCTACTTAGTTTCATTTGGGTTTAAGATAGAATAATGTCATATAGAATATGTGTTATGGGTAGTTATTTAGATTCAACTGCCATAAGATCTTGGATTTTGTATAAAGTGTGAATTGGAATCTCATTTCCATTAACAATGACATAAAAATTCTCATTTACATTCAACTTAAAATAAATATCAAGTTTTTTAAATTGGTCAAACATTACCAGCTACTAAAAACAAAGCCTTGAAACATTTCATTCATTGTGTATAGTATGTCTAGAGATTGACATACTTGATTTCTTAATGGTATGAAGTCCAACATATAAATGAACCTCTCATGAACATGTTTTATTAAAAAATTCATTTACTTTAGCATTGGAATATTTCCACTTAAATTTAGTAGTGTTTCCAAATCTATTAAAAAGTACAACAAATCTTTTGCCTAGTCAATTTCTCTATGATATCTATACATGAAGCTTATTAATGATGAATAATATTAAAAAATTTGGAAATCAAGTTCATACATAGAAATACACATTGTATCAACATCATTAAATAATTTCTTACCATAAATCACTCCTATCACAAATTTTTGGAACTCTAAAATTCTTTTTGGACTGCTTGACATATAAACATGTAGGTAATGAATGAGATCCTCCACTTTGGCCACATTAGAAAATTTCATAACCATTTAATATGAAATATTCATCTTATGATCCATGTAATGAATTAGAATCATATATGGGGAAATTTTTGTTTATAGCTAAACACATAAACCATTTACATGCCCCTATATAACTGATGCACCATTATCCCCAACACACACCAGATTCATAGTTATTTCATAATCATCTATTCCAACTTTATCTTTAAAATTCAATACAACCAATTTGTGAATACTTTTTGCATTATAATATTCTACCATTTAAGAACTACTAGTAGATGAGGGTTCCTTGAATAGTTCTCAAAAGTATACACATAAATGTAAACCTAGGTTGTGTTGTCAATTGTTGGGACCTCATCAATGGAAAATGAGATAAATAATGATTTCTAAACAATTTCATTGAAATATTCAATCTCAACCATTATTAGACATTTTTCTATTTCCAAAGCATTGCTATGCCACCAATGTGATTATGGAATATCTATAAATTCATTATGTTGAAATAAAATATTATAATATAAGAAATAAAAAATAGGTTTTTACCTTTTTTTAGAATATGGTATATAGTAGAGAACTCTACATATTTTTCCTTTAGATGGGACTGCTTAACTTTTCCAAATTTTACTTCAATTGTTACCCCTTTCTCCATAATATTTTTTTGACATTTCTTATCATTTTAATGCTCCCATGCATACCTTACATGCATCTATTATTCTACAATTTTCCACCTGTGTATTCTTATTACCACTTCATCTAGGTGCTTCACTATCTCATATATTTTTTCAAAATGTTTCTCAATCATGTCTAGTTTCAATTTCATTATTTGTTCTTTTCCTAGTTTCCAACTACATATTATATATCTATATTCTTATAGAGTATCATTAGCATTTTTAGGCTCTACAGGTTCTATCAAGGGAAATTTTATCACCCAATACATCTTAAAGGACCTTTCAATTGTCCATCTACTTCTCTTCCTTTAGGAGGATTTTTGAGTGGAGGTTTTACCTAAACTTTGTGTTTGGTGAGATGGTCCAATCTCTTCTACCACTTTAGTGTCATTATCATTTTCATCAAAAATAATAGGATCATTTTAGAGTGGTGGCATTTCATCATCTAAAAAATTTTTAGGGGGTGATATGTTATTCTGGTTGATTCTATATTGTGAGATAACAGTGGGTATTTCTACATGTAAAATTATTTTAATATTATTAAACAATTGAAGTCAAATTTATGACAAACCATAGTGCATTATGATTGTGTGGACTTTTTGGTTGGATTTTTAAAACAAGATAATATGGATGATTAACCAATCCTTTTACCATTCCCACTAGATGTCATGATGGCATATGATTCCTGACTTTATCATTCAATACTATCATTTGATAGAAGGGTTTTGCCTCTAGTTCATTAATTCCCCCACCTAGAACTGCCATTTGGTTTTATCATTCATCTATGTCACCTAGATTGATGTTCATTGCTAGATTTTGGATATACCATTTGGCTCTATCATCTAGTGCTACCATTTAGCACTATTATTCATCTCTATTATTTGGTTGGGTCATTTCGATAGGTTATTCATCTCTATCATTCAACTATGTCATTCAGCTAAGTCATTTGGATGGAATGTTTAGTTGTGTCACTCAGCTATGTCATTTGTCTATGTCATTTAGCTCAAGCATTTTGATTTATCATTTAGTGATGTGACATGGTTTTTTGTTTAGTGTTATCATTCATTTTTTTCATTCATTTATGTTGTTTTCTTTTTGGCTCTTCTAGTTGTAGTTCTACTTGTTTCATTGGTTGGTATAGGTTAGGCCCTTAGTGGATATACTATATATATCTAACAAATTTAAGTGTAATATTATATATTATTATAAAGGGTTAGTGATCTGACCCATGAAAAAATATATATCACCAAAATTTTGGTGATCTAATCCCATTTACAAAGCCTAAAAATTTTCCAAAACCAAAATCCTTAAAATGGAATATTCATGAATTAATGAATATTCATCACTAAAAAAAACACTAACACAAACTCCCTAACTAAGCACAAACTTAGTTTATTTGATGTTACCCATTACACACACACACACACACACACACACACACACACAATATGGAGCTATAACTCTAAATTATAATATTTATTCATAAATGAATCCAATTCCAATTCTCTATTACAAGTCTATTCTATAAATACTCAAACTCTCTCTTCATCTGTCTCTTCTCTTTCACTCTACTCTTCTTCTTCTATGTCTCTATATTATATATTTGACATAATTTAACCACTTTATTAGCTCTATCTGTCCCTCTCTCTCAATTCAACTCTATTCAGTATAAATAATAGCCTTTACTATATACTAGATGACATATATGTGTGTGTGTGTGTCTCAATAGGAATAATAGCCTTAACTATATAGATCTCTCTCTCTCTCTCTCTCTCTCTCTCTCACACACACACACACACACACACACACACACACACACATAAAGTATTGCATCTAGGTCTCATACCTCCTTTATGTTCACACTTGTTTGCTAACACATCATCCCAATTCTAGACTCGATTCATATTTCTTGAATAAAAAGTTACCTACATCTTGAATTCATTCTTTGCCACCATGATTATTTGTCTTGTTACTATTTTCAACATATATCAGGCTTTGGTTTTCATTCACATATCATATTACACAATTTGTAATGATCATAGTGATCTATATCATTATATGTGTCATATAATGCATCTTTTTGGCTGGTTCTCCACTTGACCATTGGGATGAGTACATATTTAAGTATTTGCCTTTGATCTTAAGTTTCAAACCATAATTAGATGATCATCATTCAATTTTCTCAACTTTAAATTACATATATTAGTTTAAGTTCTAACAAGATCATGTTCTTCAATCGATCCTTGTACACTTCCAAGATTTAATGTTTCAATTTTAAAATTAATCTATTGGATATTTTGATTCCCAAGTACCATTATATCTTCAAAGTTATATGAACTTTATCTCTACTTGTCATTAAACACTGAACTCTTAATCTCATCTCACTACTTCCTGATTGTTTAGAAGGAATATGCTCCATCAATCTCATCAAAATAGCTTGATTTTTAACTAACCTCTATCTTAGTAAACATTGATCACTTGATCCCATTAAGTCCACTCACTCTGTTCAATCTTATTTACATGATTACATGCTCACCATTTAATCTTCTAACATGCTTGAACTTTATCTCTAACAAGATCTTATCCATGTGATACTTGGCACCTTCACATGCCTTCTACAAATTTGTTATTAGTTCTTGCTATTGTGACACTTATCATTCCCATGTTAATCCTTGATTACTTGACTTTGAATTACTCCATATATTTATTATGCAAGCTTTGTGACTGTGACACTTGTTACTAGTTTATCTACTAGTAGGTGCATTTGATAAATTTGCTTTACTACACTTCATTGGATCTTCAACGTATGAATAAGTTCTAAATATTGATCTAGCTAGGACAAATATTAAGTCTAATACTTAGGAAATATAAATTCTTAAAACATTATTCAAGATGGTAATTACTAGGTCAAAGGGGTTGGTTTTATAATGATGATAAGGACTTAAGATATAACTTAAGTAACTGGTACTTGCTTATATCTAGTCAATATTAAAATATAACATGCCTATAAACACCATGTCTTAAACCCTTAGGGTTTAACTAATAAACCATATAATGTTTGAGAGCTAAAATAAATCAATTCTAAGCTCATTTCTTCTCAACTAAACGTACAGACCATATATTTAAGATGCTCTAAAAAAACCCATAACAAATATTCTATTAATTTATCCTCAAGTTGTCCAAAAATGGTCTATATAAAAGCATGACAAGTTTACACTATGAAACTTTAAAACATGCTCTTCTCTCCATCCATCCTACTTGATCCTCTAACAATATGACACCCATAATGCCCATTTTGACATCAATGACAATCATATGGCTAACACTATGAACTATAATAGTTGGATAATACACATATCCAAGATTTAGATCATCTTAGAGCTTAACATAAGTAAATATAGAGAACCTACAATAATAGAGTCTATAATCAGGAATTCAAAATCAATGATATGGTATAGAAATAAAATCTTAGAAATGTCAATGCCAAATAATAAAATGAAGGAATGCTTAAACCCAATTAGCTCGAACCATACAACATCACCAAAAAATTTATCCTAAAAGTATATCATATATCTTCCCTTAATGGAAAGGTAGCCAAAAATCCACTGAACATCATGCATCTAAGGAAATTCTACCTATAAAAATATGAACTTTTCATTTTCAATTAAATTGTACATAATTCTTTCTCTCTCCATTGCTCTTTGTACATAGTTTTTTTTCATATACTTGTACATAAATTATACTCATGAAACACCAAAATGATATAATATTTCAAAATACAAAAACATTCAAATATTTCAAAAAATACAAAATTTTATAGATTATATGCATTGATATGTTTAAATTTTGACTACTTTATAGATATTGCATATTGCTAGCTATCCTAATATAGTTAGTTTTATTGTACACATATGTTTCACTTGTTCTTCTCAAGTTTTTGTAGATTATAGAAATGATTCCAATCCACTACACTGATCCAAACCATCTATGATCTACCCATTGGGGGAATTTACATTAATTTAGTTTTATATATTTGATATAGTTGCCCATTAAGGGGCATCTCCTACATAATTTATATAACTATGTTTTATCTTTGCATATTATACATTATATTTACACATTTATTTATATTTATATTGATAATTGATATTCATTGCTCATATTTTACCAATAATCACTATTTATACTTAGTATATATGCATCTTAGCATCTACATATATTTTTACTACATAGTTATACATTATTTCATTTGTAGTTCTTAGATTAGACTTGATTATGTTTATTATAATGTTTCCATTTTTGAGGGCATTTGAATATTCCATTGTTCTTTGTCTTCAATGCCACTTCTTTATTTGTAAGCCTTAAACATATTCCCATGTCCCTTGTGTGTGATGTCTTTCTTCTATATGAAGATATTTGAACATGTCCTTATCTATGGCTCTATGCTAAATTATTTATTTCGTATGTATATGGACATTTTAACATGTCATTTTATGTCTTCATTATCAAATTTAGTGACATGTGCACATGTCCTTTGTATTATGTTCCCTTGCCCTAACTTTTTCATGCCTCATGTGATTGTATGTTTGCTTGTATATTTTTACATCATGACACTTGTATTTTATTATTACACACACACACACACACACACACACACACAAATTTTTGATTCCATGAGGGAACTCATGAATCTACCATTCCTAATTAGGTTTTGTAATGGACATCATGTCCTATCCCCATAATTATTTACTTAGATTTTTAGTTTATACATTGATTACATATATCTTAACACCCTTGTGTAATGCTATATTTAAACATACATCTTAAATTTACTAATTATGCTCAAATGAATTTACATTATGATTTGATGTTTATACATTATATTGGGATATCATTCACTTGCTCTAGATAACATAATTTTTAGAGCTAATTCTTTAGAGGATAGTTCTTACACAGGTTCCAAAACTAGCCTCAAAAGAGGGGGCATTACCAGGGGTTTGTCATGAATATTAGGATCCTACTTTGCTATTCATTGATACATTTTAGCACATAGGATTTTTTTCAGATATCATACTTAGGGTAGACATATAATATAATAGAGACTCAAAATTTAGTTTAGATCACTTAGAAATCAGACTAGGCAGTCATTAGCACCTAGATTGGGACACTAGAACCACATGGTGCTATTATACAGATAGGACACTACTATCCATTAGCCCTAAATTCATGATAGTCTAGATCATTTAGACCATACACTAGGTACAATAAAAAATTTCATAAATACAATCACATGTTTGGTAGTTACATGTAGATTTAGTTCAAATACATTCATTTCATCTTAGATTCATACCAATTACTTATATTTGGGGACATCATTCATGAAATGATCACTCATACATTAAAATTAGTTATATATATATATTCACTTAATTACATACTCAATTTAGATTTAGTATACTTAGATACTATATTAGGGGCATGTGTGCAACACATAGTCTCCATATACTCAACATCAGATAGGTTGATTAGATGTAATGGAAAAATCCATGTCATTCTCTACACTTTATAAAATTTCTATCACATTAAAGGTTATCACCATATTCATTCCTTACTGCATCTATAGTGGTTGGCATTTCTGAGTGTCTCAAATCCACCTAATATAACCAAGTAGTTGTGGAGCTGAATACATGGTTAGATTTACTTAGATGCTTTCATCACTTTTCACAATATATTTATAGATGAATCTATTTCACATAGGTTGAAAATGATATACTCATAGCCTAATTATGTTATTGAGACACCCACATGAGAGGATTAGACACACTCACAATCTTATCCAGGTAATTCATAGATATTAGGATCCACCAAGTGGGGGTAGGAAATGATGGATTAAAAACTAGATTGAGTTCCTGAACCACCCATATGAGTATTGAACAATTCATTACCTTAGTTCAAGTTATTAAATTATATGATCACTATACACACTCACACATAGATTGTCTCCAGTTTCATGCATTGGTTCACATACCCAATGAGGTGTACTCATTCATTTCTTCTCTTTTTACTCATCTTTACTCAATTACTTTATTATAACATAGTCTTTTGGTTTTGATCATCACTTAAGTAAGGACTATTTTTTTCATTTTCCATTAAAAGACATTTCTTTGGATCATGTTTTGTATACGTAGACATAAATTCACATATTTAGATTTAGCTACATGGGATTCACTTCCAAGGTAGGTCTAGGTGTGCTTATTTTTCCTTTATAGTATTCAATTCATGTTTTTGCATTACTATCATAAGGTTGGTGGGGGAGGGCAAATGTAGTCACCTAAAAGTGGTAATTGGATGATAAAATTGTCACTTGAGTTGACCTATCCCTAGGCTAGCCATATACATATCCTTGAGCATTTAACTTAATTTTCTAATCATTTAACAGACCATAATCACCTACATCTAGTCAAAACATAGTCCCATAACTATCATATTAGACCCCAATCTAAATTTATTAAAAATCTTTAAAGATAACATTAGTGCCACATTTGGGACACTACAACCACATGGAGCTAGTGTCCCTAACTAGTCACTATTCTCATTAGCCCTAGATCTTCCCAATGGATAATTTTTCAAATATGTTCCCCTTATAAGGTTGGCCTAAGCTCATTTTATTATCCAAAAAATCAACAAAAACCTATAAATACAAGTCTAATTCACCTATATTCACTAGATGAAAAAGAGATGCAAAATATATTCAAACCAAGGACAAAGTTGAGAAAAATTAAGATATTTGATCCCTATTAAATCATACTTTAATACCATATATAATAACCCTAAGACCAATTTTCAAACATTTAAAATCTCAATCACATTTAAGGCATCCAAGGCCACTCTCATTATATCATTCACTTGCACTTACATCAATCACTAGGTGGGAAAACTACATTGGGCTTGATCACTCTTCAATGTATTGGTATATAGGAATATCTCTACATAGTAGGGTGTTGAGGATGTTTAGTCCATCATAATAACTCACAAAAAATCAATTCTCATGATATACTTATATTGAGGATTAGTGTTTGCACATTAAATTAGGTTTTCTAGGCACAACAAAAAGCTTTAAGTTTCATGCACACATGACTATGACATACATACATTGATGCAGGTGCTCCTAAAAAATAAAAACAATACTATAAATGGGAAATTAGCACCATATTCAAGATACTATAAATATATATTGCTACTATCCATACTATGAACTATTTTCTAGTGAGTAGATAAACACTAGAATCCTATTAACAACATAGATTACTACCTAGATCTCAAATTTCAGATTCATATCATCTAGAGTAGTTAGTTTTTTATATAATTTTATATTTATTCCTATTTATTACTATTTTTAATAAAATAAAATAAGGTAAAATTCATAAAAAATCAATTCTTAATTATTCCATTTCTGTTTAACTGATTTAGACATCTCAACCCTTTAATCTAAACATAAGGTTTTCATTATAAAAACCTAAAAGGTTAAATCACAATAATTTCTATCATGATTCTTGTGAAAGAGGTTAATATGTTACTTACCACATAAGCAAACTTCATAAATTTCATGATGATAAGGTATATAAGGAAGTCTAACAACAAGTTTATTAATAGACATGTCATGTACACTTCTAGAATTTACATGCCCTATTGTTTCATACCATGATTGAGATAAATTTTTACTATGTAATCAAAAAACATATAGAAGGAGAGAAAATGTATAAACCATTATTTTTGACACCTTAAATAATCAATGAAATAGATTGATTTCTAATGGAAAAGCTATATTTAAGTAATATTATTATGAAATTATCATGTGTAAGTTGAGAACAAGATAGCAAATTCTTTTTATCTTAGGTATATAGAAAAAATCATTAATAATAACATTTAAAAACTATGCATTTCATGTTTAGTTACTTATAAAAATTAATGATCACCTATGTAAATTATTTTAGAGATATATATATATATATATATAATAAATATATATATTTGATAAGCATGTCATATGGTGTGATGCATTGTTATCTAAAATCCACTCATTTCCATTTGAAGTAAATAAAATAGCATATTAAATTAATAACATGTGAATCCTAATTGTTATCTTGATTAGGGTTTTGATTCTTCTACTCATTTTGATTATATTTCTTCCGTTTATTATTTTATTTTATTTATTATTTATTTTATCTTTTATATTATAATAGGTTTCCCTTATATGACCAAACTTACCAAAAATATTACAATTTCCATTAAACTTGGGTTTATGGTTGTTATTGCTAGATTTATTATTCCCATTTTTTCCATCAGAAGAATCAAGATTAGATTTAAGGTTTTATTATTATTATAAATATTATTTAAGGTGAGAAGTGCCTAAGTGGCATTATATTTATAATCAAAATTAGTCATAACTTACTCTTATTTAATTATGATAGAAGAAAAGGTGGTAAGGTCAGGGATATATTGCTTAGTTTAATACTTAGAATTTAAAATTAAAATGAATTTTTTAATTTTTTATGAGTATTTAATTAAATGATAAAATAAATCAACTGATCTTGATTTTAATTACAGCTACATCCTTCTAACTGAGCTTTAATGTTCTTAATTTTATCAAGAAAATTAATAACCTTTTTATCACCTTTCATAGGTGTAATTAGGAATTCAAGGATTAATTTAATAATTTTTGAGAGGTGAGTGCCCTCATGTATGGACTTAAGGAGTTTCCAAACATCACTAAGAGACTCCTGATTACTAAAGTGGAGAAGTAATTCATCCTTAACACTTTGTAAGATAATTAACATATCTTCTTGTGATTCTTATTGAAATGCATTGGTAAGATTAGGGAGCACATGTCATTCAGAAAGAGATTTTCAGTCCCAATGACAATATCCTATAACTTTTGGGCCCTAAATTTAGTTTTAACATGATTTTTCCATATATATATATATATATATATATATATATATATATATATATATATATATATAAAGCATTTGGGGTTTATCTAAGGAAAAATGAGGTGAAGCCATAGCTTCCCTTTAAATAAGATAGTAAACAAATGCTCAAAATAGACTCTTTTTCATGTCAATTTTTAACTTTATTTGAAATTAAAAATAGATTGCAAGTGTAAACACATGATATTTGTTCAATTTAATACTAGATAAAGTAAGAAAATAATAAAAGACTATAACAAAACAAGGTGTCACAAATGTCAAAAAAATATAATAATGTAAGCACAACAAAACAATTTAATGATTTTTCAACTATTTTTCAAAATAAATTGAATCACACATGTAAATATACCTGATTATATAATTTAGATGCCCAATAATGTAAAAAATTAAAATATATTATCACTAACTAAGTGTCAAAAGAGTTGCAATAAAAACAAACACTTAGACACTATTATTAATAAAATTATAAATTTAATAATAGGATGTTTCAAAATAAAAAATGAACAACTTAAATGTGTTTGGAAGGTGCCAAAAGTTAGGGATCGACTGGTTACATGACCATGTTTTATAAAACATCCATAGGTCAAAATTTGAAACAAGTTAACAAATCAACAAGGGTTTTGAACACGTGAAACTTGACATGCAAATCAAAAAATATTATCTAATTAATATTTTGACCAATAATAAATTAAATTTGACCATAAATTTGTTTTTTTTGATTGATTTTAACTCTTCACCCATTTTTTACATTTTTTACCAAAATAAAACTAGCCAACTTATATAGTAAGCTTTTAAAACCAATATATATATGCACAAACTTATATTCATTTATTTTTAAGGTTGATTTTTAAAATTACACACACACACACACACACACACACACACACACACACACATGTAATTTTTAACTTATAAAAAAAAAAAATTGGTAAAAATTTTAAATAAAGAGTGGGACCCTTTTAGAATTTGTGAATTTAAAAAATAACATTTTTAAAAATATTTTACAAAAACTATATAACTTATCTATGTAATGCTTCCAGGCATATATGGTGTTCCATGGAGATATCACTAAGTGAGTTATCCCTCTAAAAACCTCCATTTTACTTGTAACTTTAGTAACCTTCCTATTTTTGCAAGATAAAGCCAACTAAACTTCAAAATCTAGTTTTTTGCTAAAAATTTTAACTCAAATTTTTTCTATTTTGCACATGCGCATCATAGAGGAGAGAAAAAAATTGCATCATATTTAGTTTGTCTTCTCACACTAAAAAAATTTGTAAGCAACCTTAGAATTCTTAAAATAAGTAGTGAAAATAACCAGAACTAATTTTCATGCAAAAAATCATAATTTATCAAAATTTTCAATGCTACATGATCGTACAAGTAGAAGAGCAACACTAAAGTGACAACATAACATCTTTCACAAGATATAGGAGTTCAAATCAGGCCATGTAAAGTTTCAAACTATTTTTAAATGGCCAAACTAAGATTTAGGCATAACCAAAATTGAGTTTCTTAGAAAAATGATCATTTATTGCTTTTTAGTTCACACATGCCAAAAAATATCATGCCAATGCCATACACCTCATAAGATTGAAATACAATAAATTTTTCTTAAATAAATTAATTAGTGATCATATCCATCCACTAAGCTCTGACACCATGATAAATGTTATGTACAATATATAAAATGTACACAGAAAAAATCTAAGATGCGAATGATTATCAAAGTATAATAATAATAATAATAATAATAATAATAATAATAATAATAATAATAACCAAATCACATGACATAAGAATTTAACATGGAAAAACTCAAAGAGATAAAAATATAGGGTGATTATGCATATAATCAAGAAACGAATTCAATCCCAATATAATTCCTCTCGATCTCACTTCTATGTGATTTCACAAAACCTTGTTCATTGAAAATCATATCAAGATCGAAATAGGGGTAAAATCCTATTTATAAAATTAATGAGGGGAGTGACCATTGTGAAATAATGGGTCCATCCATCCCAAAAACACATTTAATAAAATTTGGTATGAATTAAATAGATACAATATTATTATTTATTTAATTGAGTTTTTATCTTGGGTTAATAAAAAATATACTCTTAATTATTTAATTAACACCAAAGTGAGATAAGGGTTAAGAAAACACAACTTAGTCATTAAATATTCTAACATTTAGAACTATTTAAAATCATGGACCTTGTCTAGGTTGTTTTGAGGCTTGTAGTCTATTTTAAATGGAAAATTATAGGTATCTAAGACCATGGTATTGCTCAAGTTATCTCCACTTGGGCCTAGTTTGTCATTGTCTCGGTTAGGAACTATTTCAAGGTTATCCATGTCCTTTTAGAATATGTTTTAGGCCAATGAAAACTAATCAAAATTAGTTTTGACATGGTCCATTATATTTTTCAATATGCACTAAGTGGTTAAGGTTATGTCTTCCATGTTTACTAAATTGGAGGCACTATTGATGTTTTAATTTTTTTTGTCAAGGGTACTAGACACATTTTTATTATTGGTCCTAGTGTTTCACTACCTATTAATCCACTAAATTTTTTAATTTATGTGTTGAGGTGGGTTACTTGTATCTTGGTTGGTGCTTTGAGACACATGTCTATATAAGTTGACCATATGATTAGTTAATCCTTAGACCATCTACTTTAAATCAGCTACCTCAATGTTTATAAGGACACTTTGGTTACTTTGTACTTGAGGTATTGGGCTAGGAATTGGTATAATAACATTTAAAAATGTAGGGATAACAAGATGCAATGTGCTATGTGTATTGATATTTATTTTAACCTTAAAATCTAGATATGGGAAATCTAGGGTTAAATAGGGAAGACACAACATAGGACACAAGGATGGTAGATGATCTCTAAAGTAGGATAATTAATTATAAGACTTAAAACATATATTTAATTTATTATGCTGATAAATGCCAAAGATTGAAAGTAAAAATATGTTATATATTGTAATGATGATGAAAATAATATGCTTGGCTAGTTATAATGCTAATACAAATATATATCTATGATAAGTAAAAATTAGATGAGATCTGGATTCTAGATTAATCACTTGATTGTAGAAATTTTACCTCTATGTAGATGATATTTTGTGATTATGTTGCACCTCAGTATTTTATACTTGAAAAACTCAAACCCTAGATATTCCTCTTAGATCTACACATGCCTTGTTTTTGCAAGACTTGCATCTACTCTATCTTGTTCTTCTTGACCTATGTCTTGGTTTAACCAACCTTAGATTAATGACACAAACAAACTATATTTCCTAAAATTATTAAAATGTATTTATCTTACACCTCAACAAGTTTTGAGCCTATGCCCACTCTCATAATCCCTAGACGCTAATGTTCAGGATAAATAGTAGAATTGACATTACTATCATACTTTGACACAAGTGTCAAGTACCGTAAAGTCATCTAATAATCAAATGAAATGTATTACAATGGTTAGTATAAGTTATTTAATGTGAGTTATATCCTAATAAGATTGGTATAAATATAATACTAATCCTCATTCATTCCTCACTTGGGGAACACCTATCAATCAAACCAAAAAAAACACTAAAATTATGAATAAAAATCCTATTATACCCTATTTTAATATTATTGAAAGGAATAACCTAGCTATAGGACTGAAGTACTAAAGAAACAATCATAAGGTCTTATTTTCTAAGTTACAAGCTAGGTCACTATTTTACTTGATTTACACACATTGCATGATTCACACACAAGACAACACATAGGGTAGAACTACATAAGAATAAGACCCTATTCTTGAGTATTGTCTATGTAGGAAATGCCATTTGATAGTGGGGCCATTATAGGTCAAATTAACACCATGTGCACACTAACCCATTTTTCCCCAAGGTCACATTGAATATGAAAAGCTAATGCTTTTCCATTTTACTAGGAGTGATAGTCCATGGTCCAAATATGAATGCACCAGAGTGAAGTTCAATCCAAAACTAAAATCATCTAGATGGTCATATCCTATTTGAGTATATATTCCATACATGACACTATCATTGAACCTAAAAAGTAGTGTTGATGTAACTATCCCAATCTGA
Organism: Torreya grandis; assembly: GCA_037957365.1. Taxonomy (NCBI): domain Eukaryota; kingdom Viridiplantae; phylum Streptophyta; class Pinopsida; order Cupressales; family Taxaceae; genus Torreya; species Torreya grandis. The sequence continues at coordinate 685,438 of JARHVA010003468.1, read as the reverse complement.
CACAACTTTACAAGGAGTAAAAGACACCAGATCTAGATTTTGATGACTATTCTAGAATTATCTTCCCACCTACTTTATGATTATATCAGATCCAACACTATATAATCATTATAAATAGATAATTAATCTCTTATTTTTCATTTATATATCTAACATAATTGTACTTTTTATTAATAACCTAACTTAAAGTAATAGATTTATCATATGGTACATCTGTGTTTAGCACAATAATTGACATAATGTAGATCTAATATTTACCCCTATACCCTTTCATTTATATATCATTTGCTGATGTAATTTTTATTCACACCTTAAAGATTTCTAAATGAGGTAAACTCTAATGTTTTGGGATCTCTATGAAACTAAGTTCCACTCTGAGGCATTATTTACATGTATGTGGTTAGAACAATTGGGTGGTGGAATAGTAGGTAGATCCTATAGGTTATTCAACCAGGTTTGTGGGTAAATGCATGGATTCTAATAAAATGATAAGTCACTAGTTGAAGTGGATGGGTAAGAGACTAATCTATGGTGGGATATTTCAAATAAAATTAAAAAAGAGGGAAGGGTAAGGTAGAAAAAAGGGTTATATGTATTTGAAATGGAATTTATCAGTTTATCCCTTTGATGGAAAAGTATCTCAAGAACTGGTGTTTTTTATTTGTAACTTTTGCACACTCATGAATAAACATGTTTGGGAGTCTGGGTAGTCAGATATAAGGTTATTGATTATCTTAAATTTAATGTTGATCCCTTTCAGGCTATTGTTTATACCTTTATATGAGATGTTATATATTAGACCAAGAAGTTAGATAAGTTAGCTATAGCTCACACCTAGAATACTATATCAAATGATATACTTCTACACACCTTAGATTATCAATTCAACTTATTATAACTTATAAATTAATGAAACATATCAATCTTCAATAGATATTTCACATCTAAGACTAAAATTCATTCATAAAATAGTTAGATTCATCTATAACATTAGCACACATCATAATTATTAAATCAATTACAAATATATAACTTCAAATTCATTAACATAGAAAGGGAATAAGAAACAACAAACATAGTTACATGACAATCAAAATCATTGATTTATTCTTATATTTCACTCAAAACTTCAACCCTTTAAAAAGAGGGTTCTATATGTATATATAGATCTTGGGTAATGGGTCTCCTCATCTTTCAATATTAGAACACTTCATTTACATCTAAAAATATTATAAGATAAGTCCTAGTTACCTATCGATAATTAATAAATATCCCAGTCATGAAACATGTGCTTGCTACCAAAATAATTCAATTAATTATAATATATAGGTGAAACTAAGACTTATATATTCAATTAAGACTTTTACATACAAAATATACTAAATTATAATTTATCTAATTTGGAACTTACTTTACTTGTCTTAAAACTATTATCAGAACTATAGTAGTACTTGGGGTTGATGATGTAGTAACTAGAATTAGACTTAAAGATGCACTAGCTAATTGAACTATTATTACCATGGGAACTATAATATGATATGGTACTAATGTGGCTATTTTTTATGGAATTATAGGTAGAGTTAGTGTATTCAAACTAGTAGGTGGCATTTATTGTGATACTTTCTTATTTGCATCCAAGTCTTGGTAGTATTTGTATGCCTTAACATGTTGTGCTTAGATTACTTTTTATATCCAAGAGGTGTGGCCTAGTCATCCTGATCATCTTACCTATTATATTACTATGTTCTATCTATGTAGATATAAATCCAACCCTAAAATCTTCCACCTCTATCACCTTCTTCCTCACTATGCTCAATTTGTCCTCAATATCTTCTAGGCTCAAAACTTGAAAATTCTACTTAAAGTTGTTAGAGGATTATTTAATCATTTGGTCAAATGCAACCTTGGTCACCAGCCTACCTCTATTATATATAACTACAATCAATTCAAACTCTATCAAAAAAAAAATTAGCCTCTTTATCTTGTTTAAAAAACTTATTCAATAGAGTCTTAAAGGATAATACCCAGTCATAGGCCTCCTATGTTCTTATTAATGATAAAGTCAAATAATTAGAAGCCTCTAATGGGGGCATCAAGTCCAAATGGATGAATTCCATATTATGGGTATATAATACTAATAAATTTAGCTTACTATCATCCTCCTTGTGGGTTCTAAATAATTTAGTTATATCAATAAATGAGGATGTAAGATGACTCTAAAATAATGGATAGAATCAATAATATCATATAATCTAAGAGCCACATCTTGATCAATGCCTTGGTAAACCTGAATCACTTATTTTTTCTCTTTTAGTGTCTCCAACTCTTCTTCAATCTCCTATCTAGCCATTTTTGTCCCTTCATGTATGGAAAGAATGACTTATATGCAGTTCTCCATATATAACTTCAAGTTCTCAATATATGGGGATTAAATATTTTGTATGTTTTACATTTTACTAAAGGAATAAACTCATTCCCTCTATTCTATGATTAATTTCATGCCCAATATTTCATCAATTCTCCTCTTCCTCACCCTCTGTACTAATCTTGTGGCATTATCAAATAGTGAGCTGACCATTGATAACTTAGTTGTATTTAGATTAGGCCTCTTAAAGTCTAAGGCTACTAATTCCTTATCTCAATATGGAAGAGTGATATTTGAGGGATCTGAGGGATGAGGTTACACTTGTGTATTCTCTTCACATTCTTGCTTAATTACAATGGAAGGATTGGGCATTGTTGGCCATGTGATCTTTGACTATTTGATGTTTTTATATTGTGGCATTAGATAGACAACAAATACTAGATACCTCTTTGGTGTCCTTTTAATTTTTACCACTTGGTTATGATTTTTGAAATGGATGAAGTTAAGGGTGAACCCAATTGACTAGAATGAGATACAATTGAAGTGATGGATTGGGAAATATCTAGAATGGACAAAGATAGTGTTGATGGGATGGATGTTAATGTAATGGAAACCATAGGGATGGAAACTATAGTAGTAGAGGATAGACCATGTGTAGTGTTTGTGGGCAAGTTCATAGATGGGTACATGAAAATTAAACCTATAAAGAGTGCCTTTCTAGGAATGAATATGGAAACAACTGACCTAGGGGTGATAGAAATTATAGGTAAGTACATCAAAGTAGAAAAACCTAAAGGGGTTATGAGAAAGGGACCCTTATCATGTGGTTCACCTATAATAGGTTCCTTATATTTTAGTGATTATAATATTAATACCTTTTCTTAATGTAGTTCCTCATCATCTACCTCTTGTGTTGGAGGGGTCTATGTTCTCTATCCCTTAGTCTTCTTTCAATAGGTTTTACTTATTCTTCCTTATTACAGGATTAATTCCTATGATGAAAGAGAGGGGGAGAAATATTGGGAATGGGGGCCATGGAAATCACTATTTCCTCTTCATCAAAAGAGTCTAAGCATATAATCCCATCTTCTTCTTTCCATGTACTACCTCATTCTTGAGTGAGCTTCTCAACCATTTCTTGTTTAACTTGTATCAATTCGACTATGGAAGCTTGAAGCAAGAGCACTATGTCCTCTTTTTATTATGTGAAATTAGGTAGTTGTTCTTCCACATATTTATTATATTATGTTTCAATGAATGGTGCCTCAACTACCAATTGTTATTGGTCTTAGGACTAGCCTTGAGCTAATTGGGGATTAGGTATCTCTTCTTCTAGTTGTTGTGATTGCTTACCACTCTAAAGATTTGAGGATCTCCATCCTACAAGAGGTTGAATTATTAAATTTTCTTCACTAAGTGTAAGAAATGTCTCCACATGTATTACACTCAATAAATCCTCACTCAATCCTTTAGTCATAGCTCTTTCCTTAACTTCCTTATCATCTTTGACATTTAGGAACAAAAAATCATAGTCCATTGGTTTGTGTTTATAAATTAATCTAAGGATATGAATCTAATTTTGGACCTTACCATGAGGAGACCAATATATATGAGGAAAGGTATGTAATGCATATGCCTTCCTAGCATTGAAAACCTCCTTAAACTATCCTAAAACTATATATTGCATCCTCTTAATGGTGATGTGGGATATATGGAATGTGACATTATTATTTTTCAATAATTATTCATTGATGCCATTCTATATCAGATATGTTTTTTCCTACTCAGTTACTTTGTTTGGAAGTAAATTTGGGAGATGAAGAAGATATAAATGTTGGACCACCACCATGATAACTATGTCATCCAAATAAATCAAGTAGCCTCTTACGTTGTTGGAAAGTGTCTGGGATATGTAGGGGAAAATAATTTCTAAAGGATGGTTGTGGATTTATATCCATACCTAAGGATATATATCTTCAAATATCTTAGATATATGTATCACATATGAGTATATGTCCACGAACGTATAAAATCACAAATCTTTTTTTTTATGAATTCTAAGTTGGGATCCCAAAGGTCACGATTGTGTCTATACATTGGGCCCATGACTATGTAAAATAAGTATTACATCTTATTAAATTATCCTCTTAGTGGCCACTTATCTTTATGCAAGATTTACTTTTGGAGGCATATGCTAATCAATTACCCCATTACGTAGGAGTTATCCAAGGTGATTAGTAGGTCCAATAGAGGAACCCATTCTAGGTGAAAAAATTATATGCTTATATGTACAAAAATACTATGTAGTAGTGTCATTCCCACATATATTCCCATCAAGTGATGGGAAAGGGGCTCCTAGTATTTTCTTTTAAAGTGAAACATTCCCTAAGCAGAAGCTACCTCGATAATGCCCACTCTAAATTATTGAACTTTTTCCATGTAATTACAGTATGTAGATCAAAAGTAACATATACAATAGGAAAGATCAAATAACTATTTAATGTTTCTCATATTATACACACAATAAAAATGTTGTTGTCAACATAGTGAAGGTATAATGTATCAATTAATCTCCCTTCAAAGAAAATACTACACGTAGTAAATTAATGCATGATATAACCTCTAAATTTGTATCTATGTATTAGGTATTGATGTTTAAACATGAGTATGTCCTCTACTATATATTTATCCTTAGTTGTGATATCTTCTTCGAGTGCAAATGAGTCCACATTTTACTACTTCCTACAATGCTAAGTAATTTGAATAATGTCCATCAAACACAGTGTCCATGTATTATATAGAAGCCTTGATTAAGAATATAGATGGTGTTCAAGTTACTTTTTAGGACCTAGACAATGATTCCATGGTAATTTTAATGATACTGGTATGCTAAAAAAAAATTATAATGGCATATATTAATTGAGTTAAATTTTTTCAATCGAAAATCACTTGGTAAAAAATTAGGGATTTTATGATTGCTTGAGGTTGAAGTTTACTTGACTCGAAGATGGAATGATGTGAATTCAATTTGGGTATCTATGGAAATATATTTTTTCATTTATTTCTAAGTCATGTACCATTAATCATTAATATTTATGAGCTCATCACCTTCATTAAATTTAAATTTAACCACCTTGTCCTAGTGTGCATGCCATGTAAGATGCCTTATCATTAGTGGTGTCACCATGTAACCTTTCTTCCTTTTCCATGTGTCATTATGTATAATCGTAAAGGGACGTCAAAATTTAATTTCAAGCCAAAATACTCCTAATCATAGAATGTCCTTCAAAAATATTTTCCATAAAATACTTTATTCAAAAATTTTTGAAACAAGACTTGCCAAAAAAGGGTTGGCACATGACTAAGTATTATTCAATATGTTTATGTTTTATGAAGAATAATTTTCATGGAATGTCCATAAAGATAATTCATGATTTTTCCCAACATAAATCATCTATTAAAAAAGTTCCCAAAAATAATCCTTGTGAAATAAACCTTACGAAATGAAAGTTGCTGAAATGAATCTTCATAAAATGAACTCACCAAAACTAAGTTACTAAAATGAAATATCCAAAATTAATTTTTTAAAAATAAATCCTCAAGAAAAATTTATAAAAATAATATTTATAAAATGAAAGTACCAATGAATAAGATTATGAATTAATTATTGCTGAAGTGAAACTTCTCAAAAAAATCTATCAATGTAAAGCATCTGCAGACCAAATTGTCAAAATAAATGTTTCTAATATAAAGTCACCAATGAGAAAATTTATGTAAAAATTATTTCTAAAGATATGTTTATAAATTAAATCTTTTAGAGACTAAACTTTTCAAAGACTAAATACTCTTAAATAAAACCAATCTAAATTCATGTATACATATCCATTCTTTTCATCCTTTTCACTAATAGATTAGTTTGAATAAGTATTTCCAAATGAAAAAGTATACCAAAACATGATTCAATGTTAAAACACATAATTTATATAGATAACACAAGTATCATATCCCTAAAAACTCATAGGTACCCCTAAAAGATATTAATTATTTCCCAAAACCAAAGGAGGTCCTCACTTTCCAGAGAAAAAATAAAGAGTGGGGTGTGTTGAATATAATTAATGGAGACTCATAGTGGTGACTACTCTAGAGTTTTAAATAACCCAAAATTCATGGTTTTTTAATCCCAATATCAATAATAAATTTATCCCATAGTAAATTACTAAAATATAAATGGAAAGAGATTCTTAATAATCCTATTAAACATAATAGCTTTACTTACGTCTTGGATCTGTGTGTCAAAAGTTTTATTCTTTACCTTTTATTTTAGGTTTTTTGGAAAAGACATAAGGGAGAGCAATAGGTTTCACTTTGATTTGGAATTAGGTGAATTTATAGGGAGATTTGGAATTACTCTACTACCAACAAGGAGTCCATAGCCCTTATAGAAATGCCTTTGATCATTTATTCCTCCTTCCTTCATATTTTTCATGATGCATGATGCATTTATCTTATTTCAACATGTAATCTTTGAATCCATTTTGATTTTATTTTGGAATTTTATATTGTGAATTTTATTTTAATTTTTATTTTTATATGCACTTGACTCAATGGAATAAGGAGATATTTCTAAATTTGGATAGAACTATGGAAGCAACTTTAACATACCTAATGAAATCATTTATCTTCAAGACATATTGATGGTTAACTCTCTCATTTTTATTTCATATATTAAAAACTTTAAACTATATTATGCATTACCCCTTAATTTGAATTAGATTCAAAACATCCCAAATTTCATTTGGTTATACTAGGATTGACTAGAATTCTACTATTGTTAAATTGAAATCAAAATACTCTAGAAAGTAGGAAATTTATTGAAAACAAAAACTACCCTAGAAAATTCAAACTAATCTAATGAAATAAAATGACTAAAAGTAACAAAATAACTAATAAATCTAATCTAATCTAATCTACTCTTACCTTTATCAGAATGTCTTATAGTTACTTAGATACCTTTTTAGATGGGAAAACCATGAAGTAATGATTCAAAAACTATCCATTTATTGGGTATATCATATCATTACCTTGGATATCCTTTAAAAAAAACATTATTACCTAATTGTTTTGAAATTTGATATGATCATATCCATAGTGGGGTAAACTTATTATACATTCCTTTTTTCTCATGGGCTCTATCCCATAATAAAACCAAGTCAGAGATCTTAAATGATTTCAATTTTTATCTCTCCTCAAACCATCTCTTTACCACATCATAATGTTTGTTGAAGCCTTGTAATGTTTTATCCCTAGAATCTTCCATCTTGATTATGTTTATAAATATAGACTCTATTTTGTCATTGGTTTCCATGCACTCTTGAATAAACTGATATGTTGTAAATTTTAGCATGATTGGGAGTGCAAGTTATTTTCAATAAACCAATAGATATGGAGAAGATTTGAGGGTCTAATTCTATCTCATCCTATCAACCCAAAGTACATATTTTAGTATGGGATGACAACCCTTGGTTTATTTGCATCTAATTTCTTTATTGAAATTATGAGGTTCTTATTGGTTGAATGGTGAATCTTTTCCCTTGTAGGTTGTGATTGGATGATGATATTATAGTAATATTATTATCATGGGTGCACCCAATAAACTTAGCTAATTGAAATGTTAGAACATTATCATAAGCCAAAGAAATGGGGGTGTCAAACCTAGTTGTCATATGTTATTCAAGAAAACTCATCACATCTTGGTATTTAGAGTTCTTGGTGGATGCTATCTTTGTAAATTTAGTGTAGTAATTTTTACTAGTGAACATAAACTTGTGTTCAACTGAGGAATTTAGATTTATAACACCAATAAATTCTAGGCACCATTGGAAAAATGGCCTACCTTTAATTACAATTTGTAGTAGCATTATTGTATGTTCCTTTATGTGTTTTATTATTTTTGGATGGATGGTCATTGCCTATATTTTAATGGATATTTTATAATATTTCTTAATCTTATTCACATGACACACATCTTATATAAATTCCCTCATAATTATTTCTATAAAGGGCTCTTTTTTTATCATATAATGAGCAACCTTGAGCCTTAAATCTCTATTTTTTGCTCTTTTGAGTTCTTAGGGGCATGCTCTAGTGAGCAAGAACTAAATAATACCTAAATACCAACGTTATTGGGAAAATTGTGTCTAACAAACCTCTTCAATGGTGATGTGCGGATTTAGTTTAGTTATTAATTTAAATATGCCTTATCCTCTAATGATTTGAGCAAGTTTGTTTTCAATATCAAATTATTGTAATTTCACCATATATATACCTCTATAATTCCCTAATATTTTATGTCCAAGTGTGATCTTGACTACATGACCTGACATTATGGCAATGGTCTTATTTTTGATGATGTGGTGTCTAAAATTTTTGATGGTCTTTATGAGAGTAAATATTTTCTTGTCAATCAAGGAATACTTAAGCTCTACATATTTCAAGATAGTAATCATAAATGTAATGGGATATTCACTTTCATCACTTTTATATGTAAGCACTTTAATAAAAATAAGTTTTGATGTGAATTAATATAAGTAAAAGTCTTTGGTGAAATTGGGGCTTATTAGTACTAGGGCTTGTGAAATAGCCTTCTTTATCTCTTGGAAGAACTTATTAGCTTTAGGCATCCACTCCACTTTGGAATTATATTTGAGAATTGAATTAAAGGGTCTAAAAATATCTCCAAATCTTGATATAAATTTCAATATCATTTTTTTTGAAAGATTGATTTGAGCTATTTTTTTCTATTTTGATACATTATTTTTAAAATCCCCTAAATCTTGTCTAGGTCAATGGTGATTTCATCCTTAGTAATGATGTGTCTTATAAATTTACCTATAATAATGCAAAATATATTTTTATTGGGGTTAAGTGATACTCCAAATTTTTTACACCTTTCAAAGATAGACTAAAGATGATTAATATGATCAACTTTGTTTATAGAAAAAATAATGAGATCATCATTGTATATAATTATGCACTTCCCTATCGATCCATGGAATGCATGATCCATTGATATTTAAAAATTATATTCATCACTAATTAGAATAAATAACATTAATGTATATGCATGTGTTCCCAACTTCATAGTAAATTCTATTTTCATCTTATATTCTAATTTGACCAATACTTGATTGGAACCTAAAAATATGTCCAAGAAAGACATCATTTCAGAGCCACTCACCATTTTTATTACCTCATATAAGGATGGAAAATGATAATTGTCTTTCCTTGAATATTTATTTATATTTATGAAGTTTACACAAAGCCTAATCTCACCACTCTTTTTCATGACTGGAACTAGATTGGCCACCCAAGTTGAATATCTAAAATGAAAGACAATCTTATCCCTCAATAGTTTTTCCATCTCCTTCTAAATTAATGGTTTCAAGATAGTATTAAATAGACTCTTCCTTTGCCTAAATGGTTTATTATCAGGCTTGAGGGGAATCATAAGGGTAATGACTCTAGTATTGAAAACACTTAAGTGATCATAAATCCATACAATTTAATCTTTATACCTGATAATCAGTTTCTTAACTCTTTGCCTTTATTTTAGTGTACATATTTACCCCATATTGATGAAGTGTGAATTGTTTTCATCACCAACATATTATGAGATAAATTTAGATTCATTAACCTTGAGCTAACTTTAGGATTGATCTTGAGTGTTTATATCAAAGGTCCTTTCTAGGGTAACCATTTCCAATGGGATACAATTATCTTTCATTTAGATAATGCCTTCTTCATCTAAATATTCATGTAACCCATGGATTATTTCTTCATAATATATTATTTGATATTTGAATTGTCTTGAATTTTTCAAAAATTAGACAATTTTTTGGTCATTATCAAATACTTGAAAATTTTCAACATTGTCTAGTACTAAAGGTGTTAGGTTGTGGAGCTAAAAGCTTCAACCCTTTGTAAACTAAGGAACAGAAGGTTGCTAAGATCCAGGAGCACCGGCGTCAGTAGCAGGACTAACGTCGGTCGAGACCAATGCAGAAGGCCACCGGCGATGGCAGGGAGTCGGCCGATGTCGGCAAAACCAGGCAAGCAGGGACCGACGTCAGTCGCCTGTGTGTTCTAAAACTGTTCATTGCATGGATAGTTAGTTAAGTGAACGAAGAGTTTGCATGTTAAGACCAGTTAGAGTCTTGGGTTGTGAGGATAATTATCTAAATTAAGAGTCTAAGTTATTGTTTAAGTTAGGGATCTATTTATAGACCCATTGGCATGTATTGTTTATGGATGAGATAGAAAGGAAGAGTTCCTTCTAGTTGTAAGATCATTGAGTTGCAGGTTGTTGCAAGCTCATTGGAGATCTACATGTAAGTTTGGTCTTTGAATTGCAGGTTGCAGGTTCATGAGAGATCAACTTGAAGTGCTATAGAGTGCTTGGTGTACTGGCAGGGTTATTACTGACTGGTTAGTGAGGTGAACACCAATTCTGTGTGTGAGTTGGTTGTTGGGACCATTTTTTTGTGTGTAGGAGAGTGTGTGTGAGAAGAATTATTGTACACTTGAGGTGTGGCAAACCTCTGTAAGGTGGAAGAGTGTGGCAGCTCTTTGTTGTATTCTTTTCTGTAAAGTGTTAATACAAGATAGTGTATTGTCTCTCATATTCTGTGCTATTGGTGAATTCTAGCTACTTGTGTTTCTGGTTATTTCTGCATATTCAATTGCTTATATTTGGTAATCATATTGTGGTCTTTCTAAGGAGCAAGATCCTAATAGGTGGAATCAGAATAGTGTGTTTGTTCTTGGATTCCCACCCCCTAACAACTGGTATTAGAGCTTTTGGTTGGGATACTAACAGATTGGTTTAGATCTGGGTAGTGTGTTTTGATTACAGGTTACTCACAGGGTTTCTGTTTGAGTGGGAGTTGAGCAATGGTAGAAAATAGTCAGCTACGAATGGAAAAGTTTAATGGCAAGAACTACCAATTATGGAGGATGCAGATTGAGGACTATCTATATCAGAAAGATGTGTACTTACCATTGGGTGGGGTTGCTAGCAAACCCTCGGATATGAAGGATGAAGAATGGGAGGTTCTTGATCGGAAGGCTCTGAGATCTATTAGATTGAGTCTAGCATCATCTGTGATTTCCAGCTTATCACAGTGTAAGACAATGGTGGAGTTGATGGAATCTTTGGCAAATTTGTATGAAAAACCCTCAGTTTTTAATAAGGTATTTCTTATGAAGCATTTATTTAATTTGCAAATGTTGGAAGGTGGATCTGTTCATAGCCATCTTAGTGATTTCCATGGTTTGGTAAACCAGTTAAGTTCAGTCAATATTGTATTTGATGATGAAATTAGAGCTCTCTTAATCTTGTGTTCATTACCTGAAAGTTGGGAAGGTTTGGTAATGGCAGTTTCTAATATTGTGTCTCCTTCAAAAGTCTTAAAAGTGGATGATGTCGTGAGTGTGATCTTGAATGAAGAGATACGCAGGAAAAGCACAGGTGAATCATCAGGAGATGCTTTGAGTGTTGAAGGCAGAGGAAGGCCAAGAGAGAAGATAGAGTGTGGGAGATCAAGGTCGAAGACAGGCAGAAGATCCAAGTCCAGGTATGGTAGAATAACCTGCTGGAAATGTGGAAAGCAAGGGCACTTAAAGAGAGATTACAGATCGGGTGAAGATCAGCATGAAGGACATGGAGAAGAAGTAGATGTTGCAGATTACGTTGCACAGGATGCTCTGGTATGTTCTTTGGATAAAATAAAATCTTGGGTTTTAGATTCTGGTGCCTCTTTTCATGCATCCCCACATAGGGAATTTTTTCATGAGTATGTCCAGGGAGACTTTAGAGAAATTTGTGTAGGGGATGGTAAGCCTTGTCAGATTGTTGGCAAAGGAAAAGTGAAGCTGAAATTGCAGACAGGTGACACATGGGTGTTAAAGGAGGTCATGCATGTCCCAGTTTTGAAGTGGAATTTGATTTTTGTTAGAAGTTTGGGTGATGAGGGTTGCATAGTAACTCTCACAGCAGACTCTTGGAAGGTTACCAAGGGTACACTTGTTGTAGCTAGAGGTAAGAAAGTAGGTACGCTTTATCTATCTACTTATATTACTGATTCTCTTTCTGGGTTATCTACTTCAGCTATAGATTCGGAGATGTGGCTTAATAGGCTTGGTCACATAGATAAGAAGGAGATGCTTGTTCTTGAGTCAAATAGTATGCTTTCAGATTTGGAAGGCATGGATCGTGGTTTATGTATGCAAAAGAAGAAGGTGACATTTCTTGAGGAATCTGATGTTAGTGACAAGATCAGAAAAGCCTTGGTTTTCAAGGAGAAGGTGACGGACAGAGTTCAGCACAAGGTGCAAAGGAGTTCTGAGTAGAGCATGGGTGATTTGGACAAGGGTTTGATCCAAAAAGAGCTCGCAAGAAAAAGTCAGGTCTCACTAGAAAAACACAGAGACCGATGTCGGCAAGAAAACCAGCGTCGGTGTCCAGATAGGGACCAACATTGGCTATGTGCAACCCGATGTCAGTGACTCAGGGTAGATAATGACTGGCATCGGCCAGGGGAAACTGACATCAGTAAGGTGGCAGTCGCAAGGAACTGACATCGGTTGGCTGCAGACTGAGATGTGACCGGCATCGGTCACTGAGATGAATTTTGGGTGGATAGCTAGTTGTCATGGAGTCTCAAGTGCCCATATGGAAGACTGAAGTTGTAAGTAAGTTCTTAAATTCATCATTTCCCTTCTTTACACTACTTGTTGCTCACTTATGGTATAGAACCAGGAAGTTGTTAAAGAAGCAGAACAGGTAGATCCAGGAAACAATGGGAGCTTGGCATGGATGAGGATGTGATTCCTTGGAGGAGAACCAAACAGGTGTTTTGGGTAGATTTGCTAGCTGGAAGTAAGCACTAAGAGACGAATGGATGTTCAGGATGAAGAAGAGCGGAAATGGATACGTGAGATGGAAGATCAGGGTATATGGTCTTGTATTAGTTGCAAGGCAATGGAGGTTTGATCATTGTGTTTCTCTTTACCAGGTTGGATAATATTAGCTACATTATCCTATTTTCTGTATGATGTGCTTGTTGCAGGGTTACATATACAGGTATTGTTAAACTAAAGGTAAATCTAGTTCAGGTGTGTGTCATGGAGAATCTAGGAGCAGCAAGATTCTTTGGCATGAGTGTGTTCTAGAGACATGGAGGTCTTGTTGACTTTGTTTCAGGATGATTGTGTGAAACCGGTTAGCACGCCGATGGTTGGACAGTTCAAAGAATAGGTGTCTTGATTCACATAATGAGGTTGAGTGCATGGTATGTACTAAACCTGAGTTCTCCCAAGCAGTGGGAGTTGTCACAAGTTTGGAGTCAATCCGAGAAAGTAATACTGAAGGGCAGTTCAGTGGGACCAGCAGCAGGTGCACATGCTATGCAGGGTCAAGTTCTTTTCTACATGGTTGTAGATGCGGATGTGGCAGGTAATTTGGATGACAGGTTTTGCACTACATGATTTGTGGTGGTTGGTCTTCAAGAGTGATCTTAAGGAGGGATACATAGCCAAGGGAACAAACTAGATAGAGTACAGGTACAGGTACAGGTTACAGCTATTTATCTCCAAGTGGGAGATTATTAGGTTGTGGAGCTAAAAGCTTCAACCCTTTACAAACTGAGGAACAAAAGGTTGCTAAGATCCAGGAGCACCGGCATCGGTAGCAGGACTGACGTCAGTCGAGACCAGTGCAGAAGGCCACTGGCGATGGCAGGGAGTCGACTGATGTCGGTAGAACCAGGCAAGCAGGGACCGACGTCGGTCGCCTGTGTGTTCCAAAACTGTTCGTTGCACGGACAGTTAGTTAAGTGAACGAAGAGTTTACATGTTAAGACCAGTTAGAGTCTTGGGCTGCGAGGATAATTGTCTAAATTAAGAGTCTAAGTTATTGTTTAAGTTAGGGATCTATTTATAGACCCATTGGCATGTATTGTTTATGGATGAGATAGAAAGGAAGAGTTCCTTCTAGTTGTAAGATCATTGAGTTGCAGGTTGTTGCAAGCTCATTGGAGATCTACATGTAAGTTTGGTCTTTGAATTGCAGGTTGCAGGTTCATGAGAGATCAACTTGAAGTGCTATAGAGTGCTTGGTGTACCGGTAGGGTTATTACTGACTGGTTGGTGAGGTGAGCACCAATTCTGTGTGTGAGTTGGTTGTTGGGACCATTTTTTTTTGTGTAGGAGAGTGTGTGTGAGAAGAATTACTGTACACTTGAGGTGTGGCAAACCTCTGTAAGGTGGAAGAGTGTGGCGGCTCTTTGTTGTATTCTTTTCTGTAAAGTGTTAATACAAGATAGTGTATTGTCTCTCATATTCTGTGCTATTGGTGAATTCTAGTTACTTGTGTTTCTGGTTATTTCCGCATATTCAATTGCTTATATTTGGTAATCATACTGTGCTCTTTTTGAGGAGCAAGATCCTAACAGGTGGAATCAGAATAGTGTGTTTGTTCTTGGATTCCCACCCCCTAACAGAAGGACACGATACCAATTCAATGGAGAAATTTTATATTTTTGACTCTTATAAGGGTGCCAAATTTGTTGCTAAAGTAGATAGAAAATTAGTAGATCCATTTTGTTCTCTTGGAATAGATACTATGTTGAAATCTTCAAATGATTCAAGTAAATCCTAGGGTCTATGCTTATACTTCTTTAGATATGAAAATTTACACTGATATTTATTTCTGAGCTAGTTTACCATGAGTTTAAAGTCTTTGTATACTGGTAATACTCTAAGATTGTTATTGAGGGTAAACTATAATCCCAAAATCAAGGATTTGTATTTTGATTTTTTGTTAGTGAAAGGGAATTAAAGCCTATATGTTGCCAATAGTTTATATCCTTTTATAAATATCAACTCAATATAGAAACTAGATCTTTATTTAGATATGGCTCCATGAAAATGGAGGATCCATAATTAGGAAGGACCTAAAATTTCTTCTAATACTTCATGCTTTGTGTAAAACGTGTAAATTCTAAGAATAAAAGATTTATAACTTATCTCATTATTGGTAGTATTGTATTTTATAATAAGATGATTCATCCTTGGATCTTAATCGATCTTGATCTGATTGGTTATGACCCTCCAAGGAAGCCAAATGTGTGAAAATTATATGGAAAGATATGCATTTAGAATTTTTACCAATATCTACTTAATAATAACCCATAACCTTTAGGAATATCCACTAATAATTGTTGATAATCATATATACTCTAGAATCTAAGCAACCTAAATTATTACATGGTTTAGTTCTCCCAATATAGGAACTATTGTTTTATCTAGTTTTGACACAATCCTCATGGATCGATTTGGTGTTAAACCAATATTATAGCAAATGAAATTTGGAATCACTATTGCTAAAGCTCCTAAATCTATGAGGTAAGTATGTATATTCTTACCAAATGCTTAAATATTCATAAATAAAGGGGAAACTTTAGGCTTAATTATATGAATTAATGTTGGTGTTGGCTATCTTAGACTTTTCTAAAAATAGACTTGCCTATGATGGACTTCCATAGGAGATCCTTCTACTCTTTTATTTGTGTTAGTTCATGAAGAGTAATGTTGGCATTGATTTTATTCATATCCTCAATAATATTATATCTTATTTTATTCTATTACTCTCTATGTTGAGGCTTATCATTCCTTTTAGGAGGATGAGGAATATTGATGACCTTGGAACTTAGAGTGATAAATATATTATTGGGAGGATTAGAAGTAGTGAATGAATACCTATTCCTCATATTATAATTCTTCCTTTTGAACCAATGGAATTCATGCACATCATTAGAGTTATCCTAAGGGATATTATCATCTTCACTAGGTAAGGAATACTCAAAAGTCTCAAAGAACATAGCTTAAATATAATGGTTCATCCTTTTATCTTGTCTAATAATATTCATGTGGAATATTTCAGAAGTTTTGCAAATATTTGTACAGTCTAACTCTCCATGTTGAGATGTGTTATGGACCCTACACTAGTTAGGCAAAATTATTTCCATGATATTGATCTCTAGAAGTTTATTGGATTGTTATTGGGAATATTAAAAGGCCTACTGTATCTTTGAAATGTGTAATTTTAATTATAATTATGATTATTTGTATTTTCCATCCTCTTTTGCATATTCAAAAAATCATTGCTCAACTTCTAAACCATTTGTTTTGTAGAATCTAATTTAGCTATGTTGGAGTCAAAAACCTAAATGACTATTGTGTTGGTGTTAGCCAAATGTTGATTATGTTATTTATTATTATTTTGTGTATGATTATTCAAAAAATCAAAATTTTGATTTTTTGTCTACTATGTCATAGGTGACAGAGTGTACAACTAATTTTCATTGAATTCAAGAGCATTATAATTGACACATGGGGTTGTATTCAAGGATGAAAGTACATTATTTAATGACTAACCTAATATATTGTGTGAATTAAGATATGGATTGATATTCTTATCAAATTTGATAGATTTTTGGAATGCTAAAACTAGCATAATTGTAGTAGAAACTCTTCACAAGAACATGATAGTAATAATATCCAAGGCATACTTGTATATCTCAAGAATTATATTCTCATTTGGATTATATGTGACATTAAATCATGTGTGAATCTTCTAGAATCTTGCATTGAAGGCTCATATGGACTCGTTAGGCTCCCTTTTCATGATGGTAATCTATTGATATACTATAATTGGATTAGTTATCTATGTAATTTGTGCAAGGAATATACCTTAACACTCATCCCATGAGGTGATGGAATTTTCCTAAAAATTGAGATACCAATCATAAGAAGAATATTTCGTAGTAAATGTAAATTTTTTTCATGAAACATCATCATGAATAACATTCATTAATCTGAAGGTGGCCTTGAAATATTTGATATGTTTTTTAGTTTTCCTCCCACTTGAGGGGAGAAAGTAGGCAGATACTTTTCTGGATTCCTTGGTAAGTTATGTTGGTCCCCAAGGATGGTAATGGTGGATCAGATTAACCATGATTGATCCATAGGTGGATTGATAGATAGGAAATTCCTTACAAGGGAAGGTGTTTGGGATCGACGTACGTTAAGAATGAAAGGTATGGGTCTAAGCCTCCTAAAATTTGACAATAGTGAAATAAAAAGGTTGTCTTAGGCCCTAGACCTTGATAATATCCAAAGTGTCTCTATAATGATGGGTTTCTAATTTATTGGGGAAACACACAAGTGTTCCTTCCTTCTAGTGCCAACTTTTTATCTTCTATTGATGTGGGTTTTATGCACACCTCAAAGATTTTTACATGAGGTAACCTCTAACATTTTGAGATCTATGTGGAAATAGGTTCCACTCTATGGCACTAGTTGTAATTATATGGTTAGAATAATTGGGTGGTGAATAATAGGCTGAGCCTATGGGTTGTTCAACTAGGGTTTTGGGTAAATGCATGGATTCTAATAAAAGGACAAATAACTAGGTGAAGTGGATGGGTGGGAAACTAATCTATGATGGATAAATCTCAAATAAACTTCAAAAATGGGTAAGGATAAGGTATAAAAGAGGGTTTTATGTATTTGAAATGGAAATTATCAATCTATCCCACTAATGGATAAGTATCTTAAGAATTGATTTTTGTTGTTTGCAACTTTTACACACTCATGAATAAATATGGTTGATAATCTAGGTAGTCAGATATAGCATGATTGATGGCCTTTAGCCGAGGGTTTCTCCTTTTAAGGCTGTTATTACATACCTTTATATAAGAGGTTATAGATCAGTCCAAGAAGTTATCTAAGGTAGATATGGCTCATACCTAGAATACTATATAAAATTAAATACTTATACACACATTATATTATTGATTAAACATAAGCTAACTACTAAATCAATGAAACACATCGATCTTAATTAGCTATTGTACATCTAATATTAACATTCAATCATAAATAGTTAGATTCATTTATAGCATTGGCACACACAAGAATTATTGATTCAATTACAAATATAAAAACTTAAAATTCATTAACATAGAAAGAAAAGAAGAAAGAATAAACACAGTTGCATGACAATAAAAATCCATCATTTCTTCCTATATTTTATTCAAAAATTTGACCATTTGAAAAGAGGGTTATACATGTATATATAGATCATGGATAAGGGGTCACCTCATCCTCCAAGATTAGAACACTTCATTTACATATAAAAAATCTTTAAGATATGTCCCGGTTACATATCAATAATTCATAAATATCCAATTCATGCAATGTGTGCATTCTACCAAAATAATATCATATATATATATATATATATATATATATATATGTATGTATGTATGTATGTATGTATGTATGTATATAATGACCATTACATGAAAAATGTAAAAAAATAGCCTTTATCTAAATTGGATCTTAATTTACTTGCCTCAAAATAGTTATCAGAACTATAGTAGTACTAGTGATTAACAACACAATAATTGGAGTTACACTTGGAGATGCATTGGCTGATTAAACTATTAAGAACTGTAGTATGAGGTAGTGATGACATGGCTATTTTTGATGGAACTATAAGTGGATTTGGTGTAGTCAAACTAGTAGGTGGTATTTTTTGTGTTTATTTCTTCTTTACATCCATGTCTTGGTAGTGTTTATACAACTTAGCCTATTATGCTCAAATTAGATTCATATCCAAGAGGTGTGGCCTAGTCACCTTGTTCATTTTCATCATTATTTTGTTATGTTCTATTTTAGTGGCTTTAAATCTAACCCTCAATACTTCCACCTCTATTGCCTTCTTAATCTCTGCATTCAATTTGGCCTCAATGTGTTCTCAGATCAAAACTTGTAGACTATGCTTAAAGTTGTTCGAGGCTTGTTTAATTGTTTGGTCAAATCCAACCCTAGTTGCTAGCTTACCTCTATGATCTCAAATTATAGTCAATTCTAACTCTCTCAAAAAAAATTCAGCCTCTTTCTATTGATTGACTAACTTATTCACGATAGTCTCAAAAGATAATACCCAATCTCAAGCCTCCTACATTCTTATTAATTCTAAATTCAAAACATTATATGACTCTAATATGGTCATCAAGTATAATTGTAGAATGACTTATTAGGGGTATATAGTAATAATAAATTCATCTTACTATCTTCCTCCTTATGGATTATGAAAAAATTTGTTATATAATTGACATGAGGAGCCAAGATAAGTCTCAAAGAATGGATAGAATCAATAATATCATATAATATAATAGAGTAATCCTTCACATCTTGATTAATGCCTTGGGGAACTATAATCACTTGTTTCTCTTTAAGTTTATCCAACTCTTTTTCAATCTCTTGTCTAATCATTTTGGTCCCTTCATGTATAGAAATGATAGATTCTATGTGGGTGTCCATATAGAACTTCAAGTCCTCAATCTATGAGGACTAACCCTTTTCTTTATTATACCTTTTGCTGAGGGAATAAACTTCTTCCCTCTCTTCCAAGATTAATGTCTTGACCTAACCTATCTTAAATTTTCCTCGTCCTCACCCTCTATACTAATCCTATGGCCTTATAAAGTAGTGATCTAAACTTTGTTAGCTCAATTATATTTAGATTGGTCCTCTTAGAGGTTGAGGCTCTTAATTTTTTAGCCCAATATATAAGAGTGAAATTTGAAGGATCTAGGGGATAAGGTTCCACTTTTGAATGTTCTTCATGTTCTTTTTTAGTTTATATGGAAGGATTGGGCATTACTAGACATATGATCTTTGACAAATCTATGTTTACATATTATGTAATTGGATGGACAATAAATATTGACTACCTCTTGGGTGCCATTTTTATTGTTACCACTATGGTTATGATGGTTAAAGTGTAAGAAGGCAAGGGTGAACCTAATTGGGTAGAAGGAGATGTAGTTGAAGTGATGGTTGGGTAAATAGATAGAATGGACAAATCTAGTATTGATGGGATGGATGTTAATGAAATGAAAAATAATGAAATTAAAATTGAAGGGATGGAAACTAAATGGATGAAAACCATAGGGATGGAAACTACAATAGAGGAGGGTAGAATAGGTGTAGTGGTTGTGGGTAGGTTCATCTAAGGGTGCAGTAAAAGTAAAATTCAAAAGAATGCCTATTGGGGAATGAATATGGAAACAACCAGCCTAGGGGTGATAGAAAGTATAGGTAAGGACATAAAAGGATAAAAAACTAGAGGGGCCATGAGAAAGGGACCCTTACAAGATGGCTCACCTATAATAGGTGCCTTGGATTTGAGTGTTTCTAGGGTTAATAACTTTTCCTATTGTATCTCATCCTCATCTACCTCTTTTGTTAGAGGGGTATGTGGTCTGTCTCCCTTAGGCTTCCTTTTATATTTCTTAGTTGTTCTGCCTGCCTGTGAGATTGTTTCATATGATGGAAGAGAGGGTGGAATAATGTTGGGAATAGGGGATATATAAGCCATTATTTCCTCTTCATCAGATAATTCTAAGCACATATAATCTCAACTTCTTCCTTCTATGTGCTTCCTCCTACTTGAGTGAGCTTCATAGTCATCTCTTATTTCACCAATATTAATTCAATTTTGGAAGCTTAAACTAAGAACACTAGTTCTTCTTGTACTTTTTTGGAAGTAGGAAATTATTATTACTTAACTTATTCATCATGTAATTTAATGAGTGGTGCTTTAATTACAAACTACTATTGGTCCTGAGGTTGGCCTTTGTATAGTTAGGGATATGGTCCCTCTTCTTTTAGTTGTTGTGATTGCCTACCACTCCAAAAATATGAGGATATCCATCCTCCAAGAGGTAAAATTATGAAATTTGGTTCACTAACTATAATATATTATTTTTCCTATATTAATATCAACAAGTTCTCACTCAATTTTATAGTTTCAGCTCTTACTTGAACCTCTTCATCATTTTTAGCATTTAAGAATAGAAAATCATAGTCCATTAGCTCATGTTTATATGCAAGGCCAAGGGTATAAATATTATTTTTGACCTTGACATGAAGATCCCAATCTCTATGAGGAAGAGTAGGTAATGCATATGCCTTCTTAGCATTTCCAACCTCCTTGAATTATCTATGAATTATATATTTCATTAAACAATGGTGATATAAAATTCATGAAATGTGGCCTTCTTATTCTTATTTAATTATTCATATATGCCATTCTAAATCTGATATGATATTTCTTGCTTTACTACATTGTTTAAAACAAACATTGAGAACTAAATAGGATATACCTTATGTCCCACCACGATGATAACTATGTAGTCCAAATAAAGCTAGTAGCCTCCTATATTGTTGGTAATTGTCTATGTTATGCTAGGAGAAATTATTTCTAAAGGTTGGCTATTGATTTCCATATAGAGCTAAGGAGAGATGTTCTCAGTGATCATGGCTATATTTATCATATATGAGTATATGTGAATGTAGCTATAATAGTCATAAGTATTATTTTTATGACCTCTATGTTAGGCTCCCATAGGTCTCCATTATGTCTATACATTATGCCCATGAATGTGTCCAATATGTAATACATCATATAGAATTTTCCTCCCATTGGTCACTTATATTTATGCATGATTTAATCTTTTGGGCTATGTTAATCACTTGCCCCAATGTTTAGGTGTGCTCTAAGGTTCTTAGTAGATCCACTATAGGAACCCATTCTAGGTGCATGAAGTAGATTCTTACATGTCCAAAAAGCCTATTTAATAGTACCATTCCCACATAGATTCCCATTATAAACTGAGAGATGGGGATGGGGCTCTTGGTATGTTCTTTCAAAGTGAAACTTTCCCTAGGGAGAAGTCACCTTGATAATGCCCACTCGACATTATTAGATTTCTTCTATGTAATTATAGTATGTAGATAAAAAGTAACATATGCAATAGGAAATCTCAAATACTTATTAAACATTTATCTTGCTATAAATGTGATAATAGTGTTATTTTTGACATATTTAAGTTATCCTCCATCCATTATTCTACCTTCAAACAAAAATACCTTATAGTAAATCCATGCGCAATATAGCCTGCAGCTTTATGGATGCATAGTGTAGTGATTGATGTTTGAATGGGAGAATGTCCTTCACTAGCTACTTATCCTTAGCTATTATATCTTATTCAAGTGGAAAGGATTCCACATTTTCTACTACTTCTCACAATGTTAAGTAATTTGAATAATATCCATCAAACATAGTATCTTCCAAGATATTGTCCAAGTAATCTGTAGAATACTTGATTGAGAAATTAGATGGTGTCAAGGCTCTTTTATAGGAACTAGAAAATGATTCCATGGTGATTTAATTGATACTAGTATGCTCCAATATTTCAATAATGACATATATTCACTAAGATGACTTTTTCAAATCATAACTCACTTAGGAAGCAATTAGGGATTTTGGGATTGTTTGAAGTTGAATTTTGCTTGAGCTCAAATATGGAAGGACATCAAATAGGTTGGGGGATTGATGTATATATTTACACATTTATTTCTAATGAGTTTACCATTAATCATTAACATCAATGAGCTTGTCACCATCATTAAATTTGAATTTGACCACCTTGTCTTAGTGTGCATGTCACGTATGATGCCTTATCATTCAAGGTGACACCATGTAGCCTTTTTTATTTTACCATGTGTCATTATGTATCCTAGTCAAAGGAAGTCAAAATTTTATTTTGATCTAAAAGACTTATAATAAAAATAATTCCTTAAAAAATATTTCCCCCAAAAGACTTTATCGAAAAGTTTATGAATCAAGACTTTTTGAAACAAGGTTGGCTACTGACTAAATATTCTTTGAAATGTTTATGTTTTGGTAAAAAGTAGTTCATGGAAATCCCCCAAAAATAAATCATGATTGTTCCTTAAAAAAATCCTTTGATGAGAAATTTCCCAAAAATAATCCTTCTAAAATAAACCTTTCGATAAATTCTCTCCAGAATGAAAGTTGTTGAAATGAATATTCCTAAAATGACATCAAAATTAAGTTGCTAAAGTGAAATCTCTGAAATGAAGCCTCTAGAATTTTTTTTTTGAAATGAATCTTTCCATAATGAAAGTTTCCAATGAATAAGCTTCCAAAGTAATTGTTTTCAATGTGAAACTTCCCAAAACAAAAATTTCAACATAAAGCTTCCACAAACCAAACTTACCAAAATGAAAATTTCCAAAATAAAGTCATCGATGAGAAACTTTATATAGAGAATATTTTAAAAGAGAAGTTTATGAATGAAAGATTCTAAAGACTAAACTTTTAAAATTAAAAATACTCCAAAATAAAATCAATGTAAATTATTTTCATACAAAACCAATATTTCCATCTTTTTCATTAATAGATTAGTCTAAATAAGTATTTCCAACTAAAAAAGTATACCATAACATGATTCAATGTTAAAGGACCAAATTTATATAGATAATACAAGTATCATAACCCTAAAAAATCATAGGTACCCCTCTAAGATATTCATTATTTCCCAAGAAACAAAGGGGGCCCTCACTTTTCAAACAAAAAATATAGAGTGGGGTGTGTTAAATACAACATTCTTAACCCTATCTACCCAAATAAGGATTCCACAATCAAAATTATAGTTAAACATTTGGTGAACCTGATCTTTGAACATCAAACCCTAGGCCTATTAGGGTTTTTTATTTCTTTTCCTATTATTGATTCCTAATTGATAAATCTTACAATCATGTTTTCCATGAACATATTTATAAATTATTTCATGGTCCAATACATTATAGTTTCTATGGTTTTATATGATACTACTCTTGTATAAACTATTAAGAATTTTTTTGGACATAATGAGATAATGTTAAAATAGAGACAACATTTTGTATCTTTTCAAAATTCCTTTGTAATGTTATAGATCTAGTATCTAGAGGACAACATGACCAATTAAGTAATACACATGCTAAAATTTCAATAATTGAGCTCCTAAAAATGTATACAAGGACATCTTATATGAGATATTGCAAAACTTATTACCTTTTACCCAAATGACTTACCATCCAAATATATTATTGATAAAGAGTTACCTTTGTTCTAAATGTACAAATATAAAATAATGGTATCAAAAGGGTGTTCATTGATAATGGGTTGGGCTGAAAAAATTGTAGTATCAACTTTATAACCATTGTTGGAATTAACACAAATATGCTTCAAAAGTTTATTATGTATATGAAAGGGTTTGATAATTTAAATAGTCCTCTAGTTGATCAAATTACATTAGATGTGACTTTGGGACCAATAACTATTTCAATTAGTTTTAGGTAATGTCTCAATCATTCCATTATAACATACTTTTGGGTACACCTTAGATATACTAAATGGACATTTTTCCATCTACACTTCACACATTTATAAAATTCATACATGATGGGACTTTATTAACACTGTTGATCGATGA
The DNA here is from genome assembly GCA_037957365.1 of Torreya grandis. Taxonomy (NCBI): domain Eukaryota; kingdom Viridiplantae; phylum Streptophyta; class Pinopsida; order Cupressales; family Taxaceae; genus Torreya; species Torreya grandis. The sequence continues at coordinate 660,601 of JARHVA010003468.1, read as the reverse complement.
TAAACTTTTCAAAATTTTCAAAATGTAATATCAAATTGAAGACACTCCTATAGTAATACCATCTAAATAATGCATTCTTATTTTTCATATACACAATTACGAAATAGGTGAGTCAATTACAAAGGATTGTATATATAAATTTTCAAATAAGGTACCACATATTGAGGTTCAATTAGATGCACATAAAGAGTAAGAACCATTAAAAAATCATCCAAACTTTAGGAATTCTAAACTTACACTTATTTTCCATGAATTTGATGATACTCATATGCTTAGATTTAAAAGATGTGGTAGTTTAGAAACAATTATAAACCTTATGTCAAACACCACCATTCCCATGGATTATCTTATGTTTATGATGATCACAATTGGGGATATTCAAAAATATGTTTTTATACTTCGAATACAAGTGGCTTTCTATAATGCAAATGTGAATGTTACCTCATTTAATAATCAACCTCTTGCATAATGCATACTTGAATATCCTTATCCACATGGTTTTAAATTACCACATACCCCTAGGTTTTGGCATAATAAAGATCTATTTGAGCACATGCTAAACTATTTACATTCTTTTGGTTAATGAGAAAATGATGACAAATTATTATTAAAGGTATTCCATATGAGCATCTCTAATGAATCTTAGAATTGATTATCTAGCTTAACAAAGGGTTCCTTAACCAGTTATTCTCCTTCCAAGTACCAACGCATTATCACTTCACCAAATGAACATTATGAGCAAAAGTGTGGTATTATTCATATTTATATGAGTGCTTTCAAAAACTTTTTTAATATGGGGCCCATATAAGGTCCTCATCCTATGCCAAATCCTCAATTACATAGAATTAAAATATACATACATCATTAGGATTTAACAATTAACTTATAAATGGGTGGTACTTATTTTTGGCAAAACAATATTGATCTTACAAAAACCAAAACCACTTGTAGTATAAAGCATTTTTAGTAGCTCGGTTTTAACTTACAAGACTTGAAAAATAAGATAACTTAGAAATACTCCTTTGAAAACATAGAAATAATAATTTATTTATTAGAGATTTTCCAATGATGTTATAATGATGTCATGGAGATGTCCTGATGAGTGTATGAAGTGCTTTAATATCCTAAGTAATAATGACAAAGTGTGTAATATGTTTATCCTAGTATGCTTGAAGTATGCTTGGTTGATCTTCTATTTCAACATGGTTAGAGATGTTCATATATGAGTATGGTGTTTTGAGGATTTGAAAGAAGTACATAAGATATTTTCTAAGCTTTGAGTGCTTGAGTGTATAATTGAAATTCATCTAGTTGTCCATAGTTTTCATCTAGACACTTTGGGTCCAATGGTAGAAAATATAAGTAGGTTTTTTGATGACATAACCATTACCACACGTGGATAAGTCAAGGGGAGTTGGTAATATGGTTTTGATCACATTAGTACATAGTTTATATTCAATAAATCTCAGGTCATTCACCTAGGTGTAGTAAAAAATATGCAAGTGCAAATTTGGGCTCCTAGGCATTTTGATAATGTTTTCCCATACTTAGCCAAATTTACATAAGGCAATAAAGAACTGATTAACCATTTTGATGGTGACACATCTCACACATGTAGATGTTTTAGGAGAATGTGATAATATGGGGTTATTAAGTTTTGAGCCTATTTTATTTTGGCTAAATTTTGTATCATGCACTAAAGCACATCAAAATATATACATGTACAAAGTTGGCCTTCCAAGTATGTTTTAAGCATAGTTGGCTCTGTGACAAAAAAAATTGAGAAGGCATTTTAATGATGATATATCTCACTCTTTTGAGGGTCCCAAGAGTATTTTGTCACATGGTTATATTATCCTATGTGAGTATATAATACAGTCCAAATTTTAGATCATGCGTCTAAGCGTAGAATAAGTTATTGAGGCTCAAAGTTGTCTTCTTAGATAGATTGTAAGGGTCCACATACTTAGTTAATTTTTCAAGAGGTAAAGATCAATCATGTCTCAAGGAGATCAATGGAGTGAATTTGATCCAATATTTTGGGAATAAGTGAGATGGAAATAAGTTCATGATGGTTAATGATTGGACAAAGGTAAAGGATAAATATCAACAATGAGTGCATTATTGTATAGTTCAAGATATACGGTGTGTGGTATGTCAAAATGGTCAACATGTTCGATGTTTAATGACCCACATAGATTTTAAAAATTAAGCACATTCAAATTAGATATGTTTTTCATGATTTTAAAATTTTATTGAACGCATGAGATGAAGGTAAGTGGTCGAGGTTTAACTATGACCATTGGTATTTGAATATTTGAATTTAACAAAGGAAAAACCCAATGCTCTATATTTTATCCATAACTTTTGATCCAAGACAAATTTTTGATGAAGTAAAAAGAAAATTTGAAGATGAATCCATGATTCATATAATTAACCTAATTTAAAGATATATAAATATTTTTAAGGTTCAAAAATGATTGTGTGTTCACGCTTATTCTACAAGTGACCTGAGAAGGATGTTTGATATTCTGTTGATGATTTTTTGATGTCGCATGATGATTTATATATTTAATAATATTATATACTATATGAGGATACTTTATATGGTATTTGGATATTTTAACAGTTGATATTTTATATGAACAAATGTTAAGAAGATGATAATGAGTTTGTTCATAATGTTCTTTTGAGTTGTTTGAGCATATGAGAGGTGAGAAAATATGACTATGATCATTTGATAATGTCAAATTGGACTTAATTATTGGACCCATGTACTTTAAAGTGGTCTTACGTTATTTTATTTATTTATTAAGTGTTAAATGGGTGAATAGGTCTCCATGAGACCTATAAGAGCTACAAAGTTCTTTTTTTAAAAGGTGTAGCTACTTAAGGGTGACCCATAGATGCTATGGATGATCTAGGAAGATTTATTTTGAGATTTTTATTGATTATATATATTAATTAAGGTTTAAATAATGCCTAATGGCCAAACAAGATGGTGTTTATAATAAATGCTCTATAAATAGTGGAACTAAATGTGTTGATTTCTAGACTTTAGAAGAGTGACTTGGGAGAGATTTAAGACAGGCTTGTGTGTGTGGATTGTGGAGAAAAAGAGGAGTAGAGTGAACTTTAGATTATTTCAAGAGAAAAATATAATTATGACTATTTTTATGACCTATTGGTCATAATTTTATTGGCATAATATTGCTCTTGTTGTTTGAGTATGAACAAAGGTAAAGAGTGATAATCAGAGGTGCATCATCAAGTGTTGAAGACACCAATGAAAATATGGATGTGTTCATAGGTGTTATTTTTATAGTTCATCATATAAAGGGGTAGTATCCTCCTCTCAAGATGAAACTGTTTAAATGTCTAGTTGTTGTGGCAATTTAGCTAGACAAGTTTGGTGGCTCCTTGTGGGATTTCAGTCTCACTAAAATAAGGAATGGTAGTTCCTTCATTAAATTTATATGGTTTAAATTGGTTATTATTATTATAGGATAGTATTCCAATTTTATGTTCTAGTGGAGTTTATTCCCTAAGAGGGTTTCCCATGTATGTCACATGTTATGTGATTGATTTTGCATTGTTCCTCTTGCTCATTTTTATGAATGATGTTATGCTTCATGAATGCTTGTGGTAACTGATTAAGTGTTTTTAATTATAAAAATTGAAGTTGGATTATTTGGGATCACTTAATCAACCCCTATTAATGATTGTACCTCTAAAAATTGGTATCATAGTAGGTCCTTTTGTAAAGGCTTAATAGCTTAACGGTGATCTAAGGTACAATATGGGTAGTCATCAAATAAGTTTCTCTACTAAGAAATCACTGATGTTCAATGGATCCAATTATGCTTTTTGGAGTGAAAAAATGAGGACATACATTATTTCACTAGGGTTTTATGTATGGAAATTTATTCTGGATGTTATGTTTCTCCTATTACTCATCCATCTAGTGATGGAAACAAGAAGTTATTTGAGAATAATTCCAAGGCAATGAATGCTTCACTTGTGGTATTTTAGAGACCAAATATACCAAGGTAATCCATTGTAAATATGATAAAGATATATGGTATAAAATGTAGATCATTTTTTAAGGTGCTACAAAGGTCAAACTTGTTAAGTTGTAGACTCACAGAAGGTAATTTGAATGTCTCAATATGAAGGAAGAAGACTCTAAGGTATCCTTTCTACAAAGAGTTGATGATATTATGAACATAATTAGAGGTCTTAGATATAATATTGAAGAGGCTACTATATTCTAAAAAATATTAAGGTCTCTATCTCTCAAGTTTGATCCAAAAGTATCTATTATAGAAGAGATTCATGATCTTACTCAGTTAAAGATGGATGAATTGCATGGCACCCTTACTACATATGAGATGAAAGTAAATGATGATATACCAGAAAATAAAGAATATAAATTCAAGATAAATAAAAATCCTAAGGATAATTTCCAAGGTAATAAATATAGAGAGGATGACAAATCTGATATTGATGAGGATGAACTAATTATGTTGATTACTAGGAAATTAAACACAAGCTCAGGAAAGTATAAGGGTAAGCTAGCCTTTAAATGTTATAATTTTAGAGAGATTAATTTTCCTCATAAGTATGAGAAGAATGATGATGAATATCATGGTGAAGGATAAGATGATGATAAAAAACCATATAGGAAGAAAGGATTTATAAAGTTTAATAAAAATAAGAAGACCTTAAAAAATAAGAAGAGTCTTTACACTAAAGAATATTATATCTCATTAGATGAAAGTGAAGACAATGACTCAGAGTATGATCATGAAGATGATGTTCTTACTAAAGATGAAGATTTATTTATGATTGAGGAATGAAGTTGCCCACATAAGAAAGAGTCTAATTGGACTGATTCAGATGATGATAAAGGTGAGGTAGACTATGAGACTATATTAATGAATTCTCTTAAAGAACTAAATATTGAGAATAAGATAAATAAGAATATGAAATATAAACTCAAGGACTATGATGAGTAATTTAATGTATTTGAGGCATGATTGGTTGAAAACTCTAGAGAGCATGAAGGTGTTGTCATGTTTCTTAATTCCAAGTTAGAATCTATGTCTACAAGTCTAAGAGCCAAAGAAGAATAATGTTCAAGGTATGATTCTACGACTATATCTTTAAAATATGAGTTAGATATATCTCATATTATGGTGAAGACATTTTTTATATTTGAAAGGAGCTCATGTGATCTAGACAATATTCTATGTGGTCAAAACCATGCTAGTGATATAAGTAGTCTTGGATATGAAGAAGAACAAAAGAATGCAACTCAAGATAATATGAAGACTACTGTGAAAAAATAAAATCATACTTTGAAGACAAATCATTAGAAAAGGATTGAAGGTGTTGTTAGAATGAAGATAAATCATATCGAATAGCCAAATTCCATTATAAATGCAAGATTTAATGGTTACTATTACACATGTAATTAATTTGGTCATAGGGAGAGACAATGAAAGAGACTTGCTAGAAATGAGTTTGCATGGGACTATGATGGGGGTCATCCATTAAAAGGAATGAGTAAAATTAAGTAATTCAACTATCTTGATGTGGGACACTTTGCAAACCATTGCCCACATAATAGTAGATAAGGTCAATCCTCTTCAAAAAGGGGAGGTTGTTTTGTTTGTCATGATAAAGGATATATGACAAGTTGTTGTCCAAACATGGTAAGACAAAATATGTTTCCATCAAGGAGTTAGGTGTGCTAAAATTTTTAAAAAAGAGGTCACATTACTGGATTCCATAAGGAAAGGGTATCAAGTCAAAATGAGTTAAATCAGGGTCCTCTATTATAAGAAAGAAGGCATGGCAACACATGGAAGCCAAATGTGAAAAGTGTGAGTCATGATAAGACTAAAAATTTATCTAATTTATTTGTTAAGGTGGTGAATGCTTCAAAATTTGAAGAGTGCCAAGCAGTTTGATTATCTACTCATGTTGAGAATGAAGATATTAAGCTCAAGGAGAATACCAAGATACTAGTTGAGGTTAGACCTAAGGTATGTATGGATAAAAATGAACATCCTACTATTGTTGATCATGTATCATGTAAATAACATCAATTATTTATGCCTGATGATGAGGTTCCAAATTAGAAGGTGGATTCTTCAGTTGAAAAGGTATGTCATGAATCTATATTATTTCCATGTATTATCAATCCAATCATAAAGAAAAGGAGAATATTTTAGTGGATGAGGAAGTTTATTCTCTTAATCCCAAGAAGAAGAATAAATATAAGTATTATATGACCAAGGAGGAGAACGAATATGAAGATTTTTGGGAAACTCTTAGTTTCACACCATGGTAGAGCATTATGGTGTAGAGGAGGTCTCTATCTATGCTTCTTATTAAACTCCTTTTAGTGGAGAAGTAATTTTGTGTGCTCAAGATGATAATACCAATTAGATAAAATCTTTGGTTAAGGGGGAAGAACAAATACATGATATTGATCCAAAGATCTATGAAGGGAATATTATATAGGGTTAGAATGGGTATTTCTAGATGGCATAATGATATTAATGAAATTTTAAGAATATTTTGATGCTCAAAAAGGTATATAAAATTCTTTTTTATGTTCTCTAGGTGATTTTATGGTCTAAAGGTATGTTTGTGGAAATTGAAGTTTTTTTAGTGCTTTTGGTTTTCTCAATTTTTTAGTTAAGGGTAAGCAGGGTTAAAAATGGGTTATAGGAATTCAATGTTAATAAAGGTATGGAGGCTCAATTTTTGTTCTAGAAGTGTGTTGTGGGTGTCTCAAGGTGTGCAAGAATTTTCATAGGATTGGGAGGAGGTTTATTGACTTTATTTATTTTAAGTTTTTAGGGTTTTTGGCTATGATAGAAAAAGTGGTCTCCATTATGAGTTGAGGCCTGAGGCTTATCAATAAGTTGAATGGGCCAAATGAGTTGTCAAAAAAATATTCATAGAGATTTTAAGTTTTGTAGTTTTCAATTTATTTAATTTTTTTGTCAATATAGAGGGTTGATTGGCTCGTAGGTTTGTGAATAAAGTATGTTGCAAAAGATGTGCTTGGTGATGCAAATTTTTGTGCTTGAGTGGGCATATTAGAGTGCTCTAGATATGAAATTTTAGGTCCTAAAGATATATCTACTAAAAATTATGGGCTATGAAAGCTTTAGGTAGGACTACAAAGAGGATAGATAGACCTAGTTTGGAGATGAGTTATTTTTAGTTTCTCCAAAATACCAAGGTATGTGTGTTTCAAGGTGAGGTCTTTGGCTAGATTAGTGAATATTTATTATTTGGTGAGTATCATGAAGTTTTATTGATGGTCCTTGAGGTGGTTTGATAGAGAAAGCTAGTAAGCCTATATAATAGTTTTTCATGGTGTGTGGAGATTTGAAGATGATCATAAGGTGAAATAACTCAAATTTATTAGGGGGAGTCCTTATATTTTTTTTTTGAGTACCATCATATTATAGTGTTTTTTTATGTATTATTTCTTCATTGGTTGTAGTGCTTGGTTGAAGAGAGTGTTGGAATGAAGCAAGAGAAAGTTGTCAAGGCAAGCAAAAGTAAGCTCAAGGTAAGGGGGAGTTTCTATCATCTTTATAAAGTGGTCCTCTATTTTTGGTGGTAATTTTAGGTCCTCATTATCAAATTATACCCACATTGTCATTATTTCAAAGTGGGAAAAAGTTCCTATTTTGAGATTACTTGAAGAGAAAAGGTGAGTTGTATATTGCTATATATTATGGTTATTAACATCAATTACAGAGGGGTAGATTGTTGGAGAGTTGTCAATTATGTTATAGTGAAGTAATGGATATGTCTTGGTGAGTGGATGGAGTGATTTGATATCCTAAGTAATGATGACAAAGTGTGCAATGTTCTTTTCCTATTATGTTTGGTTGAACTTCTATTTTGGAATGGTTAGAGATCTTCATAAAGGAGTATGGTGTTTTGAGGATGTGAAAGAGGTCCATAAGATGTTTTTAAATCTTTAAGTGATTATGTGCATAATTGGTATTCATCTATTTATCCATAGTTTTCATCTAGACACTTTGGGTCCAGTGGAAGAAAATCTATGTAAGTAGTCTGATGATGTCACCATTCCCACATGTGGATGCATTAGGAGGAGTTGGTCATATTTTTTTGATCATATTAGTCAATAGTTTTTATGCACTAAATCTTAGGTCATGCACCTAAGTGTAGTCAAAGATATTGATTTAACTATTTTGGGAATAATGGAGTTATATTACTATTTTAGTTAAATGTCTAGATTAATAAATTAGTAAAGAATATTAAAGTAAGTATAGTATTAATTTGTATAATTTATCTATATTTTTTACCTTTCAAAAAATAGCAATAAATAAGGATGAATATAACTTAGATTGAAACTAGACTAGGACAACTAAGATAGAGGCAAAAACTTATTGTGCAAGATTAGGACAGTGTCATGAATCTAAATTTAGATTTCATTTGGTAAAAGGATAGGAACATGGAAAATAGGACACTTTGGGGTCCAATGTTATTATCCACTATTATCCAAACTGGTCGTAAAGACCTAAAACTTTTTGGTTTTTTGCATTGTTCTTGTGTGAGCTTGCCTGTGAAATCTTGAGTGTTGATTGTCGATGGAACTCATTATAGAGATTATTTGATCTTTAAACCTTAACCCTCCATCATGCTTGATAAAATAATATTTGAGTCATTTTAAGAAAATGGGGGTTAGTTTTTAACATGCACTTAATGTGTAATCCACACTGCTTGTATGGGCATGTTGTCTACATACCAATACTCTAAAGAGGGATCAAGACATATGTAGTTATTCCACATAATGTGCTTTGTGCAATAGTGTGATTAGATGCAAAATTTCAAAATTAAGGGTTCTTGAGGTAGTTAGGGATAGGTATGAGGCCTTGATTGTGTTTACAGCTATGTTGATTAATTAAATGCAAATAATAGGTAATTTTTCCTTAGTTCTTTGTTTGTATTCTTGTTTGCTTTGTAAGATTTGTCACCTCCCTTTGTAAATAAGCTTTGGATAAGATTTTATAGGGAATAGTTGGTCATGGGTTAGATGTATTCATGATAAGATAACATAATAAAGGATAGGGATAGAATGAAAATAACCATTTGGGATCAAATTGCAAATGGATAGGAGTGCCAAAAATGAGATACCCTAAGGTCCAGTGCTATAGTCCAAGTATCGTGCTCTTGTCTTATAGGCTCGAGACTTAAGGGAATAGGATTGTCTTGGAAAAAATAGCATGGATGAGGTGGAATGACCATTCAAAAGGTTTTGGATGATCGATAATGAGTAAAAAGGTGTATAGAAGGGTCATAAGAGCATGCAAAGATATTTGAATCATTTTAAGAAAATGGGGGTTAGTTTTTAAGATGCACTTAATGTGTAATCCACACTGCTTGTATGGGCATGTTGTCTACATACCAATACTCTAAAGAGCGATCAAGACATATGTAGTTATTCCACATAATGTGCTTTGTGCAATAGTGTGATTAGATGCAAAAATGCCAAATTAAGGGTTCTTGAGGTAGTTAGGGATAGGTATGAGGCCTTGATTGTGTTTAGAGCTATGTTGATTAATTAAATGCAAAGAATAGGTAATTTTTCCTTAGTTATTTGTTTGTATTCTTGCTTGCTTTGTAATATTTGTCACCTCCCTTTATAAATAAGCTTTGGATAAGATTTTATAGGGAGTAGTTGGTCATGGGTTAGATGTATTCATGATAGGCTAACATAATAAAGGATAGGGGTAGAATGAAAATAACCATTTGGGATCAAATTTCAAATGGATAGGAGTGCCAAAAATGAGATACCCTAGGGTCCAGTGCTATAGTCCAAGTATTGTGCTCTTGTCTTATAGGCTCGGGACTTAAGGGAATAGGATTGTCTTGGGAAAAATAGCATGGATGAGGTGGAATGACCATTCAAAAGGTTTTGGATGATTGATAATGAGTAAAAAGGTGTATAGAAGGGTCATAAGAGCATGCAAAGAGGAGTTATGGATAGGGTGTCACAAGCCACACTCAAACTACCAATTTGGATATTTTATATGACTATATTTTCCCCCTTTATTCTTACAATGTAGTAAAGAAAGATACTATTATAAAGGAAAAGTATAAAGTTTACCTAAACTTACCTGTAAGGGTGAAGCCCATGAAGATGTGTGATGTTGAGTGTGCATATAGAGAGCACAACATGAAGCATAAATTTGCAAGAAAAAACAAGGAATAGATCAGTTATTACTAGACACACTATGTCTCAAATAAGAATGTACAAAGGCTAGGTAGAAAAGAGAGGAAGAAAAAGGAATGAATACACATCATAGGTTATGAAAACCAATTAAAAAAACTATTTTGATGTTGAGTGATGCTGAGTGATGTTTTTTATGTGCTCTACCAATAGTAATATGGTGAACAAAACTAAGGGCTCAATTCCTCAAAGCTGTCTCAAGAATACAAAGGCTAGCCCTTTAGCTCCATAATTACCCATTAAGTAAATCTATGTGATCATGCATGTGTTAATTGATGTTTAAAATATTTTAATCTATCTAAGCAAGTGGCTCATGAATAAAAATGCTAGATAGTCCTTTAGCTCCATCTTTTCCCACTAAGTGAAGCTATGAACTAATACTGATATGAATGAGTGTCACATGAGATGGCTCCTAAATCCCATGAATGTTGTATAATCTAACAATGTAGTATGGATAACCAAATGTATATTGAGAACTAAGCCAATTTTGGTCACTATGAAGGGTGGAGATTAGGCTTTTATGAAAGCCACTCAAGAATGATGCCAACCACCTACATATGAAATAAGGCATGCAACTTCTGAGAATACCTAGGTAATATAATGAAATAAAAATAAAAGAAGTCAAATGTGATGTGCATGTTACCCCCAATCATTGGTGTCTATAATATATATTATGATCTAGAACTTGTGCCAACTACCCAGTTTTAAATTGGAAGCAAGAGACATCATGTCATGCATGATGCCCCCTATGTTTAGATACTCTAAGTAAAATTGTATTAAAATTGTTGATTTTGAACTATACTGTAGCTAACAAAATTATAACCAATCTTACCTTTTTATTTATTTCTAGAAAATCTAAATTTTTTATTGTTTGAATAGGAGTACCAAAATTTTTTATTCAATGATGTAGTCCAACTATGGTGCTCTTGTCCTTTACTATTTTTTATCACTATTTTATATTCATCACTATCCTTCTAGTCTACTTCACTTGGTTTGAATTTTTAATGCTATTTTAAGTGCTCTATAAACTAATTTTTGATTTGTAGAAGGCTATGATATTTATGGCAAACCCCTTATTTGTTTCCCTATCTTTTGAAGGTAGGAATGAAGACCCTAGAATGACTTCCCTTAGAAAAAATAACACTACAAGTATGTTATACTACAAAATACATGATATATAAATGGTAATAAAAAAGATGTATCAAGATATATCATAGTTTATATTGGAGATTGTTATATTATTAGGGGTATGCCTAGATAGACGTAACAATGTAATAACATGTGCATTATATTGAACTAAATTTGGAAAATGTTAGTTGTTAGTTGTTAGTTGTTAAGGAGGGATGGAACATGATGTCCATCATGGCATCCAAAAATTCAAGATAATGCATGATGTGGATCATGGTATTTCAAACATCTAAGAAGTAAATAAGCAAACAAGCACACAAGGAAAGAAGCATATAAAAGAGGCCAAGGGGCCAAAAAAATAGGGGAAATGGGCATATGTCACTCAAACTAGGAAATAAAGCATACAAGGCATGTTCAAATTCCACATGCACATACAATTGAAAATAAGCAAGGTTCGCACAAGGGCCATAATCAAATAGAAGAGTATAAGAAAAGGACATCGACAAATTTCCTAAGGCACACACAAGTAAAAAAATAAGAACTAAGAAATGTAATAACATTTATCTACTCAAATCAAGAAAGGAAATCATGCAAATGTTGTAAATACTAGCACATATAACTAATCAAAGAAAGAAGTGAAAGTATGCAAAATATGGAGTACAAGACTAGGTAGATGCTAAGAAATACAGAAGTTCTATATACAAGTGAGTGTCAGTAGAGTAATCTATGTAAGTTAGTACGTAATGTACACCAACATGATAACTAGAGTGTGTGGAGTAGGAATTACATAACCTAGATGGTGTAGTCATGTAAAATATGCCCCTGGTGGGTAGATATGTCAATGTTTGTCTTGAATGTAAAAGTAGAATTCCCCCTCAATGGGTAGAGTGAAGCAATCAAGGATAAGGGTGTCACTTCACACACTTAGAAGATCAAGTGAATCATGGTAATGTAGATAAATCAATAATAAATAGCATATAAGTCTAGCATGGTAGTATAAATGTAAAGCATGGAAAATGCATACATTTGAAATTTTTTTGGGTGTTTTAAGTTATTTGAATGTTTATGTATTTTGGCATGTTATATTGTTTTTGGTATTTTTAAATAAGCTATGTAAAATTAATAAAAAATACACTGTGTACAAGTAAGCTAGGAAATTATATACAATTAAGGTGAGAAAAAATGATACTAATTTATGCATCTCAAAAGAGACTCCCTGTCATGGTGCTCTATATCAAACAAAGGAATTGTGCATGATTGTGAAGCATGAGGGAATGACTATGGATATGACTATGAATATTTGTATTTATTGTTGATATTTTGGAAATCATAATAACCTATATTGTTCCACTCATTATTATCATCTTGATTTTGAACAAATTGAATGCTAGTGTTGAATTTTATTGTATCTAGATATTTTCCTTTGGTAAAGTATGTCTATGAATGATTTACCTTAGGATTTTCAATAAATGAAAAACATTGGTGACAAACATTATCAATTTTTATAATATGAGTAGTGATGCCTTGAGCATGATTTCCCAACCCTTGACCATGATAATCAAACTATTGTAGATATTTTTTACCAAACCCATACTGCTTTGAAAGTTGAGTCATTTTGGAGAGGTAGATTTGCATATTTTTCATTCTTTATCTATGCTTTTGGTACTATTTGTTTCTTTGATTTTGATTTTTGATCCTTTTTTCTTTTAAGTTATGCTTTGGTAACCACTTTTGTACTATTTCATAATTTAACCCTTTATGAATGTGTTCCTATGTCACTATGGATTACTTGATTTATTTACCTTGTATAGGGTCCTTATTAAGAATTATTTTTTGTATATGTTTTTTCAATGCAAAACATGAATTTGTGTGATGCACATGCATTCTATGATATCAACAATAATGTATTGAACTTCTCACTAGATTTAGAGGAGGTAGTTTGATCAATTTAAATTTAATCATTTCCCTTAGTATGTCACTTCAGATCTTATTTTATATTTTAATTATTTTTGAATCACTAGCTTTAGAGTTACTTTGTGGTGATTTCTTGTTTTGATATGTAACATTACTTGTAACTAATTGACTAGGTGAAGGTGCATAATCATGATTGGCACTAGGGTACCTTTGATGCTTTTATATTATTATATAATTTTCTAATGTTGTGATCTTTTCATGTAATAGCTGATTATTCATTTGTAAATATTAAATCAACTTTCTCATACTAGTGATTTGATCCCTTGGAGTCTCACAAGTGCAAACACTAGTTGCTTTCGATTGAATGTGTAGACACATACGTTAAAGAGGGTTTGAAGAAGCTATAGGATAAATTTATGAATTAGGAATAATAGTATAGGCTATCTCACATTTTTTAGGGGTGATAGCATGGACTTGGTTAGATGGAAAGTAGTTATCACCCTCTTGGGGGAGAGGAGGAGAAGGAATTTCTTTCCTATGTATAAGATATGACATTGAAACTTGACAGGGGGTTTTTAGATTATGTAATGGATCCTCTAAGTATGTAAAGATTGTATTCTTAGTTTAATTACACATAATATAGAAATAGTATGTTAACTAAGTAGTGAAATATGACATACATTTTAATTGGTCTTAAAATAACATGTACATATGTATTTATGTCATTTTTAAATTCATGTCAAATAAAAGGAAAAAAACACGCAAGAGAAACTAGATAACTTTGCATAATTAAATCATGATTAATAAAATTATAATATTTAATTCAATGTGCATCAAATCAAAATTTTAATTTTAAAAACTTATACTAGGATTTAAAAATATCGTGGCCTAGTATAGGCAATTAGGATTTGAAAGCAATAATTTTTAAAATTACTATAGTAAATTTTAAAAATGAAATGTGAAATTCTATTTTATATATGCAAAAAAATTCACAGAAATACTTATAAAATTAGTAAGGAATTTTCTTTAGGGTTTCTAGGGTTTCTATGCATAAATGAAGTAAGTTGGGTTCACCAAATGATTTAACTTTTTAAAAAATAAGGGAGTTTTATTCATATTTTAGTTAAAAGTATAGATTAATAAATCAATAAGTAATATTGCAATAAATACAATCTATATTTTTATATTTTATCTATATTTTTTTAGATTTATAAAAATAATAATAAATAAGGAGAAATATAACTTAGCTTAAAACTGGACTGAGATGGCTGAGACATAGGCTAAAAATAGATGTTCAAAATAGGTATAGTATTTTGAATCTAAATCTAGCTTTCATTCAGTGAAAGAATAGGTGTGTAGAAAATAGGAAAATTTAGGGTCCAATGCTATTGTCCACTCCTATCGCTATTATCCAAACTGGTCACAAAGACCTAAAACTTTCTATATTTTTGTGTTGTTAATATGTGAGCCTACATGTGAAATATTAAGTGTTGATTATCAATGAAACTCACTGTATAACCAATTTAATCTTCAAACCCTAACCCTCCATCATGCTTGATAAAACAATGTTTGAATCACTTTGAAAAATATGGGGGGGGGAGGGGCATTAGTGTGTAAGATGCATTGAACGTTCCTATCGCTATTGTCCACTCCTATCGCTATTGTCCAAATTGGTCACAGAGACCTAAAACTTTATATATTTTTGTGTTGTTAATATCTGAGCCTGCATGTGAAATATTGAGTGTTGATTATCAATGGAACTCATTGTAGATCTGATTTAATCTTCAAACCCTTACCCTTCATCATGCTTGATAAAACAATGTTTGAATCACTTTGAAAAAAATTGGGGTGGGGGGAAGGGGAGGGAGGTTAGTGTGTAAGATGTATTGAATGTGTAATCCACACACCTTGAGTGGGCACATTGCATACATACTAATACTATGAAGAGGGACAAATCCATATGTACTTATCCCACCTAATGTTCTTTATGCAATATTTTGATATGGATGTAAAAAATGCCAAATTGAGAGTGTTTGAGGTGGTTAGGGGCTGGTATGAGGGTTTGAGTGTGTTTGTAGCTATGTTGGGTGAATGTATGTAGAGAATAGGGAATTTTTCCTTAGTTATTTATTTGTATTCTTTCTTTCTTTGTAATATTTTTCACCTCCCTTTTTAAATGACCTTTAAATAGGCTTTTATAATGAATATTTGGTCATCATTTAGATGTATTTGTGCTAGGATGATATAATGAAGGATAGGGATTGAATGAAAATGATTGTTTGGGATCCAAATGTAAATGGATAAGAGCACCAAAAATGGGACACCTTAGAATCTGACACTATAGTCAAAGTATGGAAATCTTTTCCTATATGTCTGGGACCTAGGGTAACAATATTGTCTTAGGAAAAATAGCCTAGCTGAGGGGGAATGATCGTTCAAAAGGTTTTAGATGACTAGTTATGAGCAAAAAGGTGTCTAAAAGGGTCACAAAATCATGAAAAAAGGAGTTATGGATAGGGTGTCACAAGCCACACTAAATCTAAAAATTTGGAAATTTTATATGAATATAGATATGCAAGTGCAAAGTTAGGCTCCCAGGCATTTTGACTATGTTTTCCCATACTTAGCCAAATTTGCATAAGGTAAAAAAGAGATAAATTACCATTTTTACGGTGGCATATCTTACATGTGTGGAAATTTTTGGAGAAACTAATCATATGTGTTTTTTTAGTTTTCATCCTATTTTATTTTTAATAAATTTTATATCATCCCTTGAAGTGCCTCAAAATATATTGATGTGAAAAGTTGGCCTTCCAAGCATGTTCTAAGCATATTTGGTTCTATGACAAATTTTTTTGAGAAGGGATTTTAATGGAGATGTATCCTAATAATGTGATGATTATATGAGACATTTATCACATGGTTGGATTACCCTAAGTGAGGAGATCATATGGTCCAAATTTTATATCATGCATCTAAGCATAGAAGAAGTTATTGAGGCTCAAAGTTGGATTCTCAAACATATTACAAGGGTCCCAATACTTAGTCAATTTTTCAAAAGGTAAAGATCAATCAAGTCTCAATAATATAAATGGATCACATTTTCTCCAATATTTTAGGAAGTAGTGAGATTTAATTAAGTGCACAATGTTTAATAACTAGGCAATGTTAAAGGATAAAGATCAACAGTGAGTACATGATCATACAATTGAAGATCTATAGTGCATGGTAAAACAAAATGGTCAACATTTTTAATTTCTAATGACCCACGTAGAATTTAAAGAGAAAATAACTTCCATGAATATTGATGGTGTGTGATTTATGGAATGACTATTTGAAAGGCTTGGGATGGCTATGAAAAGGAAAAAAGGTGATTCAAGCATGAAATAAGACCAAGATGAGTAAAACAAAAGACATGGCTAAATGCGAACAAAAGCTCATGTTCACCAATCATAGTCTCTTATGAAAGGACTATGAAAATACATGATATGTGTGGTTGCTTGACCAATTTAAGGTGTATACATTGTGTGTGTGTGTGTGTGTGTGTGTGTGTGTGTGTGTGTGTGTTTATATATAGACTAGGGCAAATGGATGGAAGACTATATCTAAAGTATTCCAATTAATTTAAAATTTAAAATAGAACATATATTAAAATTATTATGTTAAGATATGATTAAGACAGAATAAATAGATATGCTAGATATTGTAATGATAATGAAAATAATATAGTTATCAAATTCTATGCTAATATGATTCTATATATAAAATATGTAGAAAGTAGACTTTATCTAGAATCTAAATCAATTACTTAATTCTATAAGTTGTACCTATGCAACTTTGGAAATTTTTTTGACCTAAGATGGTTACATCGATGATAATTTGTAACATAGACGTAGGTGACCAATATAGAATACCTAATAAAAATGGATGTGACCACCTAGATAATTATAAATTATGTGTCACCTTCACTTTTGTGCATTCATATATGGGTCATGGATTATCACTCCTTATTAAATAGTTAAACCCTAGTTCTTTATTTTCATAGTGGTTGTAGGAAATATGTATTAGTGGGGACATGGTGTTGAGTTACCCCAAAGACCCCTCTATCAATGAACACTACCTACATCACCAAACTCTAAAGATGGACTTAGAATTATGTAGTTCTCTTTTATGTGTTGGATTGTGTGTGTATCATGAAATGTGTAATAAATGAGTACATAAAGTGACCTAGATTCTAACATTGAAATTTTGGCTCACATAATACTCTTTTAATTATTAAGACCTATAGATGTAGTGTCTCTATGACTAATATGGAAATAAGCAAAAATAGGGAAGATTTTCTCATTTGAGTGCTTGATTTAATGATTTTGGTAAGTTGTCTTTGTATTTTCTAGGTCTATTCTAGGTTTGTGTTAGGTGAAGAATGAATGAGGGTTGAAACAGACACACACACACACACACACACACACACACACACACACACACACACACACACACACACACATTGTATACACCTTAAATTGGTAAATCAATCACACATATCATGTCTTTTCATAGTCCTTTCATAAGAGACTATGATTGGAGAACATGAGCTTTTTTCACATTTATCCATGTCTTTTGTTTTACTCATCTTGGTCTTATTTCATGCTTGAATCACCTTTTTTCCTATTCATAGCCATCCCAATCCTTTCAAATAGTCATTTCACCTCAACCAATTTAGATTTCCCATGTTTATTCCATCCCCCTAGGTCCCTAGCCTATAGGACAAGAGTACTGGGATTGGACTATAGTGCTGGACCCTAGGGTGCCCATTTCCAATGCTCTTATCCAAGATCATTTTGAGCTCCAATAGTCAATTTGGCTTATTTAATGATTCCTAGCCCTTTTTTTAGCTTCATCGTTAAAGTTTACAATGTTTTCCAAATGCAAATAAAGATCCCAAATTCAAAATAAAATGTCTCCTATATAAATGACTTCATAAGGAATTTTATATCTAGAACCTAATACTTTGGCATATTACATAATAAAAATTAGTTAATAGTATAGCTCAAATTATACATCACACATATAATTACATGTTTGATCAAGGAAGGGCCTAGATGAAACTCATTATTGCATCTATCATGCACATTGATTATCACATTCCCTAAGGGAGAGCTACATTTGATCTGAGACCCTAACCTGAGGGTTAACGTAGGCAATGATCAAGAAAATAGGGGTTTTAGATCATGAGATCATACTTCCCCTAAGCCAATTTTCCCCTTTATATTTTTAATGTATTTATTTTTATTTTTGTGTAGATAGACTTAGAGTTTTGAGATTTAAATGGGCCTATAGTGAGCTCTATCGACATTTAGCCTTCAAAATTTCATACACAAGATCACACAGAAGCAATAGATAGAACCCAAAAAGTTCATGCCTTGAAGACAATAAAGGTATAAAAATAATATAGAAATAGACCTTAGGGTGTCTATATTTGGCATTCTTATCCTCTCATCAAATTAAATATAGATTCAAGTTTCAGACATTTTCCCAGTCCTATGTAGTAATTTTTAGCCTCTGGATCATTCATCTTAGCCTATTTTTCTAGTTAGGTTTATTTTTCTCCCTATGTAATTATTTTTGATCAAAATCTATATTTTAATATATTTGATTGGATATTTCCCCTTATTCTAGACCCTTTATTGTTTAGGAACTAGACCCTAGTTTCCCAAAAATAATAAAATATTTCATGAACCTGACTTACTTCAAACAAATCTAAAACCCTAGGTACACTTAGGGTTTTTACTTCAAATTTTTTGCACAAATTTAACTTCATTTTTTTGATTTTTTTATAATTTTTTGTGTAGTAATTCTATTAAAAAAATATAATTTAAATTATTCCATAATTTTCAAAAATTCTAAAACTAGGCCCTAGATTTTCAAACTAGGTCATCAAACCCTACGCCTCCCTCCATTAAAATTTTTATAGAAATATTATAGATATTTTTTCAAATATTTTTTAGTGTCAAAAATATTTTTAAAATCTCAATATTAGTAGTTATTTTTTGAAAAAGTTAAATTTCAATTTTTTGATTTTTGTCTAATTTTTTGTGCATTTATCCTATTCAAAATTATTTTTTGAATTTAAATTATTTCCATAATTTTCAAAAATTATAAAAACCTATCCCAAAACCCTAGATTTCCAAAGTAGGTCCTCAAACCCCAAGCCTTCCTTGCAATTTTTAGAAAAATATTTTGAGATTTTTGCAAATTGTTTAGAGTGTCAAAAATATTTTCAAAATCTCTATGTTAGTAGTTATTTTTGATTTTTTTAATAGTACTTATACATATTATCTTTGGTGAAATAAATAAAATCCACACTAAGGCACTTCATCCCTCTCATCCCATAGATCAATTTCTAAAATTTTCTCATAATTATGATAATGAATGAGCAAATTTGAAAAATTACACCTTAGCTAGAAATGTGGAAAATGATTTCATTTACAATGAGGATAATTGCTATTGTTTTAATGAAGAATATTATGATACATGTGAAATTTATAGTGAATAAAAAGTAAATTCATATTATTCTCTCAAACCTATCTCTTTTATTCACTCTTCTAAGGAAAATAATTATGATAAATGGGAAAGGTAATTTTCACCTCATTCTCCCATGCACAATGCACCAAATGAACAAATTAGTCATGCACTTCCAAGTGAACCTCTTATTGGTGATAAGTTTATTCCATGTGAATCTAATATCTCTCTCTATCTCTCTTTTGATACTTCCATGTTTAAAATACAATAATATAAACACAATAAAATCAAATTACCAATGTACAATTCAAATGGTGCATCTCATGCTCTCAACTTTACTTTATCAAAAGAATGTCTAAATGATAAATCTCTTAATCTTATTAATCATAGTGAAAATGACTATAATGCATACATTCCATCCATGGATAACATAAATTCACATAATATTCCAATTTCACATGATAATCTATTTCATATTATAAAAGAATTAAATTCTTCTCTTACACCTCTCCCTAGTGAGAATGGAAGTGATAATTAATATGATAGTGAACATGAAAATGAATATGAAAATGAGAGTGACTATGAAAAATATTTCAAATATTATAATTCATGGAATAATGGTGATTATTATTCACATAGTGAAGAAGAAAATGCATCTCATGTTTCTAACTCTTCTCTCACTCCTCTCAAACATAATGCACTACCAAATGTTGTTTCTACTTCTATGCATGATTCTATTTCAAATAATCCGCATGTTAATGATAACATCACATCTTATACTTAATTAGAATATGACTCACTGAAATATAAAGATACCAATGAATCTCCCAAGCCACCCCTCACTACAGTAAGACCCAGTTCTCACTCTTCACCTAAAGAGAATGGTATCACACATGCCTCTAGTAAGGTCTAAGTTACAATTACTCTCAAGGTTCGAGTGAGCACACCCCCTCTATATGATATAATTGTTAAATGGAGCATTCCCATTTTTAAAATTAATGATCAAATTAAATTATTAAATGATCCACTTCAATATGATAATATATCATCCTATGAGATTATTTCCATGATGCATGTAGTTGGTAAATTAAAACACCAAGTACATCTCCTTACCTTAGAAAAAAAGGCTTTAAGTCTTAGATGGATGTCAATGATTTACATGATATCCCTCTTTTGAATATATTTGTAAAATCTTCATTTCCTAAGCATCCAAATACCATTATTGTCTCACTTTGATGGAATTAGAGATTTCTTCGTACAACTTCAAGCCTTTTGGAAGGCTTTGCCATCTCATGTGAGTCCTTTGATTCTACTCAAATGATTTCAAAAAACATTAATGGGGAAGACATAGATTTGGTTCTTTTATCTACTCGCTATTGGTTCCTTTCACACATATGATGACTTAGAGGAAGAATTCTACAGACATTACATAGCAAACATGGGCCCTCATGTTACATATGAGAATCTTGCCACATTGAATCACAATACTTCAAATCTAGTTAGTGATTATATCTTACAATTCAAGATGCATATGTTATGATTGATTTATAAAATAGTATATTTACATATTCAACATATCTTTATTAAGGGGCTTCATCAAATTCTCCTCGAACATCTATTATATTAGATAGGGTCCTCTTTTAGGCACTTATGCTATATAGTTCTAGCCTTGGAAAAGAAATTGGGATTGATTAAGGAAGATTCAATTGATCAAATTACTCAAGATTCCACAATAGTATTTACATATACAACTCTCAGTACATAAAATATACCATATCCTAAATAAGATAGGAGACCACAACAAAAAAAATAACCAGTTAAGAATAGAGAGCTAGTTTCTAGAGCACAACCTATACTATGCACTATAAAGAACATCAAAAAGGCACAACTATAGTTTGATTCAAAGTGGGATAGCCCATGTGTTATATTATCAACACTAATAGATAGGAGGTTAATCACATTACCTTATACTCATTTATAAGATCTAAATATCTTACATATATAACCACATCATCCCTTTTGTAACTATTATCATATCCATGGACATAGAGATAAAGATTTTTAGAGACTCAAATATTGAATTAATAAATGTGTTGATAATGGAATTATAAAATTTACATAGGGGACACTGAGATATCCTCCATTATAGAAACTTAAACCTAATTCCTTCATGATTGAGTCATCCTAGGATATTCTTTTACAAGAATCATTGGTCACTCATCGTGAGAGTAATTTAGGTTCTAGGATAGAGCCTCATAGGAGATATCCTATTCCACTTACTCAGGAGGTTTGGAAACTACTATAATAAGACTAGACTACATATAGTAGTGTAGTCTGAGGATTAAATAGTGTAGTTCCACATACATATCTAACACAATCACATGCACCATAGTAGAGTACCACTCTAGAGAGATATTCGCTACAACCATATTTTCAAGGTCCTATCTCATGTAACAACCCATTAAGGTTAAGATTAAATGAACCCACATCATAGAGTGTCACTCTAGATAGATATTCACTATGGATGGATTTTTAGGGTCTTATCTCATGTAGTAACCTACTATAATTGAGATTAGATGATCCCTAATCATAGGTTTCAGCTCCATCTTGATCTATTGCTTAGTCATATGCATCAAACTAGAGGTTACAAGGTACTATTTCATGTAGCAATCTAATATGATTATGAATAGGTGGGAATTTTTCATATCACATAACTTTAGTTTCATATATGATAAGGTTGAATTTTTTAGGGTCTCCATGTACAACTATAGTTAGTTCACACTAGATAATACTAGACACAATGTATGTTCCTACACAACATGAGTAGTATGTGCACTTGTTCAGTAGATCATTAGGGTCTAGATAGATATATGACACACAAATATATTAGTATTAGTTCATATATTTACTTCATGAGGCAATGATTGAGCCAAAGGTCCAACCTTTGTATTCTTGAGCCACCTACTCAGAGGGATTGGACACATAGTCAAAACATTAATTATCACAACATGATTACATAGTTCCACTTCATAGGGAAATGATGGAGCCAAAGGGCTAGCCTTTTAATTATTGAGCCATTATTAGGTAATTGAGCACATAATGCTCTCTTACATCCCCCTCTACTAAAAACTAACATTCTTAATTCTCAACAACCATCCCCAACCAAACCAAATTATCCAAATTCAAACCTTACCAATATCCTATTTTTCCAATCCTAAACTAATTCACTTTACCAAATCAATTTACAAATCATAAAATGAATAAAGTTCTTTACTTACATATGATTAAACATCAAACCTAGACATCATACTTAAACATATCTTGAACAATGAAACCACATCCCAAATAGCATTTCACCAAAACATATGTAACCTCAAAATCAATACCAATTCAAATATTTGGTATTCATTTTGAGGTTACATATGTTCTGGTGAAATGTTATTGGGATGTTGTTTGATTTTTCAATAAATGTTTAAGTATGATGTTTAGGTTTGTATTTCTAATCAACCATTTGCAACAAATATAACAATATATTTCAAATACCATTACACAATACCCATGAGTCAAAATCAAAACACTATCCATATATAACAAAGTTTTTAAAACATATACATCACATAAAATAAAATCAATCATGAAGGGTGTCATATCCTCACTCTCAGTTTCACTCTCTCCACTAGTACTTGTCCCATAATCCACTCTCACACTTGATGGCCCTATACCTCCTCAAGCTCCCAAATGCCTCTTCGGATGAC
Source organism: Torreya grandis (assembly GCA_037957365.1). Taxonomy (NCBI): domain Eukaryota; kingdom Viridiplantae; phylum Streptophyta; class Pinopsida; order Cupressales; family Taxaceae; genus Torreya; species Torreya grandis. The sequence continues at coordinate 636,994 of JARHVA010003468.1, read as the reverse complement.
TATCTCACTTCATCAACCAACCATGCTCCTTGTGAAATTCCACATATCTCTTCTAAATCTATATGTATTCATCTATAATATTTGTACTCATTGATTCATAATCAAGTGGAGGAATCCTATACCTATCTATCTCAGCCCTTAGCTCATCTCTCTCTCCCACTACTTTAACATATGTAGTTATCACTATAGTAGCTCTATAAAATAAATGAACATAAACATTAGATTTAATTATCACTTGCTCTATCAAACCTTCCTCCACAACATCATTAGGTACATGTTATGTAAGCTCTCAAAGTTTCAACTCAATGATGGTCTCCTAGAACCCATCATCTCTACTTATTACCCAAACTTGTGCTTCATCCTGAGCACCTCCCACTCCACCTACAAATAAAGCACAACACTGCATTAGATATACACTTTCAAATCAAACTAAATAAACATAAAGCTATACATAATTCAAACATAATTTCTAATTACCTCCCATCATCTAGATCAACATAAGATCCTCATACTTGAGAGCATCCCCTTAATAAATAGGATACAAAGGAGACCACCATGTGGTATATGCCTCTATACATCCAAAATCATCTACATCAATAATATCTATAGTTGTGTCCCATACATTTAAAGTAATGGTGCTAACTCAGCCATAATAAGCCTTGCATGAGCTCCTACCCTCACTAGTGCTTGTGCACTCCTCACCCACACCCATGTTGTAATAGTCACATCTTATGGTACCCCAAAGTATCTGGTCATACACTCATACTAAAATCACTTGTATACTCTAACCCATCTGTCATGTAGCCAATAATTGAACTTCATATATCATTTCTACACTACATCTTCAACCCACCCATGAAATCCTATATAGGGCCTCTATATGATATAACAGGCCATAAATATATCTAATACTCATCTATAATGAGATATCCCAAGAGACTAGATAGCCAATGTACTTGTCCACCACTCCTCAAATTTATATGAATGTGCCCACTCTAGCCTAGGTAATCTAATTAGTCACACAACTATTATGTGCTCATAATCCTAATAATGCAATAGAGTATCTACACTCACATCACCACTAAATACCTCTTACATATACCTATAAATATCCTTTTATAGGTGGGTAAGCATAAACCTACCCCACAAGAACATAGTGCCATACACTTCAACACTATGAAAAATCATATGCATCTTATATGTAATTGACACTTCACTCCCATCCACAGAAATAAACAAAGAGAACATGACCAACCACTTCAATAGGTGTGAAATACTAGAGTATACTATAACTAATAGTAACACATCACTATCACTACCTCTCTAATGTATACTTGAATGAACACTAATAAAATATAAGGATGTGTGATCAATAGTATCATCACCCATGTCATCTTATAATATCACATGCCATCCACTAACTAAAAAATGCAAAATATGGTATACATCCTCTAGAGTCATAGTAATCTCCCATGTGAGAAGATAGAAAGTACATATATCTACATTCTACCTCTCACATAAAGAAATAATTAAATACCTATCCCATTGCATATTGCCTAGGTCATACACATGACCCAACCATATCCTATCCATCATATCTCTCTCATCAGTTGATAATGGTAATAGCCTCATTGTCTACATCACCTAACCTCTATGAAACTCCCTTATCTATACCTCACCCTATAAAAAACAAAAAAATAGCATATATATCAGTCAACCATGCCAAACTAAATAACCAAGCTAAACAACAATATGCATCAAAGAAACAACTCAAAAATGGTAGCCTCTAGGATAACAACATTAGGTATAAGACAATAACACTAGATATGAGCACTATAACTTGGACAAAAATTTTAGAGCCTAGATAACAACACTAGATGCAGGATAGGAGTACTATAACTAGTCAAAAAAATTATAAGATACTTTAAACAACTCAAAAACATCAAAAATAAGCTTTCAAATAGGCAAAAATCAAGTATTAAGCTTACTCAATAGGCTAACATCACATCCAACCTCCACTTGGGCTTCTAAATACTCAAACTAGGTCATGATATGTGCTTGTCTCCTCAACATATCTCTCACTCTAGAGTTCCAAATCTCAAACTAGTTAATTCACAAATAAATCAAGAATCAATTTAGTTTTCCTATAGCATAAAAAAATTTCATTCAAAGTAAAATATCATTTTTTCCATGACTAGAACCCTATTACTTCATTTTACAAACCATTTTGTTCCATGAAATAATGACAATGATACCTTTGACATAATTCAAGCCTTGATCTCTTACTACATCATTTGCCTAATATAACATGCATATATCTACATTTCCCTTACACCCAAACATACACCTTGATCGTTACTAATCAAAAAATTATTCCAATTCCAACAACTCAGTCTATTCAATCAAACAACCACTCAATTAATTCAAACTATACCAACCTTGCTTCTATCATTACACCACTAGTAATCACTTCTAGCACAAACTCCTCTATCATAAGATCTCATCCCTATCCCCAAAAGGGTGGCATCATTCCTATTATTCTTATTCCTACACTTACCTAACATGCCTATCCACTCTCATTAATGGATACACAATGGTTCATACATGTCTAGTTGTTATATTTCCATATTTAGCTTAGATCGGTTGAAATATATAGTGATTCAAATTACATGAATCACTCAACATTACTCAAGACATTTAGAGGGACATACCTTTAGTTTACAGATATGCATACTAGTTAGATACAATGGGTCAAATTATATGGATCCGTAGTGACTTTGATACATTTAGATTTAGATACTAGATTTGGGGGCATGTACATTGCTACACTTCTCACACATATAGCTTCTTATAACATGACATAGTTACATGACTAGATAGTAGATTATAGGCATAGTTTAGAGCATAGTGTTTTGATCTTTAACTTTTCACATGGGGCATGACATGATAGGTAATATCACATGTGGTTATAAATATTACCAAACTATACATATGTATCACTCACATACCAAATTTGGGGGCATGGCAGAGATGTTCATGTTCTTCATCATCCAAGATTATAAAGATATAATGGCATGACATGTCATTCCCTTTTCACACATTGACTAGATTTTTAGATTATAGCCAGTTTTACCTAGGTTATCACTTGGTTGGATTGTATGATCCTCTGCAATGGTTGATCCATAGCATTACCTAGGCCCAAACTACATGAGTTTTTGTAGGATAGAGAATAAACATTAGTTTTGGGCATTTGAGCATTTATTAGTTCTAGTTTAGATATCCAGAGTGGGGCCATGAAATATTTTGCTCTTCACAACATATTGATTCTATACACATATTCTAATTTACATGATTTTATGTGTAATAGAGGTAAAAAATAATTTTTAGGCCTTTGAGAATTTCTTATCCTAGGTTAAATTCATCATAAGAGGCAATCGTTACCCTAATTCTCTATGTTATACGAATTCCACTTTGATATTTAGTACAAAGGCATCCAATTTAGGGATTCCTTCTTTATCTAGGCACTATTTAGCTCTCTATCCACTTCTCTGGCCAAGAAGTGAGTTGGACCCTTTGCAACACATTCATTTCCATCTAGGTAGGTTCAGGTATGCATTTTATTTTCTTTCTTTTACTCTAATACTTCATTTCATTACAACATTATAATAAAAAAGGGAAAATTATATACACCCTAAATTGGTCAAGAAACCACACATATCATGTCTTTTCAGAGTCCTTTCATAGGAGACTTTGATTATAAAATATGAGATTTTGTTCACATTTATCCATCTTTAATTTTAATCACCTTTTTGCCTATTTTCAATCATCTCAAGCCTTTTAAATGGTCATTCTACCTCAATGAGGTAAAATTTCCCATGCTTATTCCATCCCCCTAGGTCTTTAGCCTATAAGATAGAAGCGTTGGGATTGGAATACAATGATGGACCCTAGGGTATCCATTTCTAGTGCTCCTATCTAAGGTCATTTTGATCTCCAATGATAAATTTTACATGCTTAATAAGTCCTAGCCCATTTCTTAGCTTCATATTTATGTTTTCCAATGTCGATGAAATGTAAATAAAGCTCCCAAATTCAAAATAAAGAGTCTCCTATATAAATGAATTCACAAGGCATTTTATATCTATCACTTACTACTTTCACATAATACATAATAAAAATTACTTGATACTATAGCTCAGTATTCTGTATTACACATAGACTTGCATTCTTGATCAAAGAAGGGCCTATGTTAAATTCATTCTTCCATCTACCATGCATGTTATGCATGTTCCTGAAAGGAGAAATAAATTTGATTTGAGACCCTAGATTGAGGGTTAATGTAGGCAATGATTAGGACAATAGGGGTTCTAGATCATGCAATCATACTTCCCATAACCTAGTTTTTCCCCCTTATGCTTTTGATATATTTGTTGTTTCATGTGTAGATAGACTCAAGGTTTGGAGATTTAAATGGACCTAAAATGAGATATGTTGGCATTAAGCCTACAAAATTTCATACATAGGCTCAAATAGAGGTAGCAAACAAAACCTAGAAAGCTCAAGCCTCTAGGATAATAGTGAAAAAAGTACTATAGCACCATACCCTAGGGTGTCAATTTCTGACACTCCTATCCTTTCACCAAATGATAGTTAGATTTAGGTTCTAGACATCTTCGCAATCATGTGCATTAGTTTTTATCCCTTGGATCAGTCATCTTGGCCTATTTTTATAGATAAGCTTATTTTTATCCCTATGAAATTTATGTAATTAATTTTGATCAAAATATATATTTTACTATATTTGACTAGATATTTCCCCTTATTCTAGGCCCTTTATTGTTTAGGAACTAGACCCTAATTTGTCAAAAATAATAAAACACACATACATATATATGTATATAGACACACACACACACATACACACACACATACACACACACACACACACACACACACACACACACACACACACACACACACACACACACACACACACACACACACACACACACACACACACACACACACACACACACACACACACACACACACACACACACACACACACACACACACACACACGCACACACACACACACACGCGCGCGCGTGCACACACACACACACACAAACACACACACAAACACACACACACACACACACACACACACACACACACACACACACACACACACACACACACACACACACACACACACACACACACACACACATCTATTTGGATAATATATCACATTAAATCACTTAAGACGACCATATGAATATGTTTCATTTACAAATTGGACAACTTTAGGGCACTAGACACTTATGTTTGGATATGGCACTTGAATCAATATAGGCATTTGACTGGGATGCAAGTGTTTGGGTAGTTAAAAAATATGTGTAGGTATAGAAATTTAAAACATGGAAGATAAATAGGTTTATAACATTCAATTAAAGATAACAAGTTGGAGTCATTACAATGACATTGGTCAAACTAAAAGAGAAGTAATTTGGTATAGAGAGATGATGCATGCAATATTTTTGGTAGCAGGAAAGGTCTAGATTATAAAGGTAAAACTGTGATATGTATTTTCCAAGTGTACAAGATTTAGGTTCTATATAATTTATAAATAATGTCTACAATAATAGGCATCTGATTGTTTAGGAATGAAGGGATAGTCTATTAGTTATTTTAGGGACAACATCACTACTTAAAATAGGTGCGATAAAAATATTATTATAGGAAATTAGAATTAGTTTTTGACCCACAAGTTATGATAATATGTGATTTATAGGAGTATAAGACTGATTTTTAGGCATGGGGTTTAAGGGCATTAGATTATAGACTAGATTTGGAATCAAATACATATATCTTAGGAATGGATTCATTAAAGGAATGTTCTACACAAAATCCTATTTGACCATAATAATTTATTTATAGGCACTAGGTTGACCTAATGAAGGTAGGGGACCAACACCATAACATTGAGGTACCATCTATTTTTTCATATATACTAATTTATTGTAAGACAAGGAAACAAATGTAAGATTTGTTGGGGTCCTCCTAAGGAACATAAAAGTCATGGGGTTTAGGACCCTCAAGTATGTTTATATAGCAACTAATGTAGTCTATGTGTACGGTTCCTTCAATATTCTATATAGATTATGAGATTGAGTATTGAAAATAATCATGGGATTATTGGGATCTTATGGGAAACTAAAAATTGGTGATAGAGTATATAAGGGTCTATTAGTATCCTAAACTAGTTAATGAATATAGTCTTAAGGTCAACCTAAGAGGTGACGGATCCATATGGGAGACCTAAATAACAACCATATTTTGAATCATCTAAAGTGTAATGGAGTTTTCTACAAGTTACATATTTATGTTAAACCTAAGCTATGATTAAGGCATCCTTGAAGGTCTACATGTTTTTTTATGTTGTTCTTACCCCACCATGAACATACCTTGGACTTAAATTCTCAAGATTTTAGGGCAAGTAATTAGAAAGAACTAAAATTCTCATAGGAAAAATACATTCTCCTAACTAGGAAGGATTATCCATTGTTGAGTTTTAATGGAGAAAAAAATGGGTAATGAAAGAAACTATAGTAGTGGGGGAGTTATTAGTTGAACAAGTTTATTTGGGCATGGACTTTCTTTTGCTAGTCCTAGTTTTACTATGTCTTGAGAGTTGAAATAGTTCAAAGTCACCTTCCATGGACTTAAACTATCTAAAAAATCTTCTATTTTCCAATTTTATAAACCTATAATTTTCATATCTAATAAAATATTTCAATATGTTAGACACAATCAAGCATAAATATCAAATAATACTTTATCACACCCTCCTTATTACATCAATATGTTGGTGGTCCATTGAGCATAACAAACCAAATGTATAAGGAAAAGAGGAGAGTAAAGGATAAAATTGTGATGGTTTTCCATTTTTCCTTCCACCTCTCATAAAAGGAATTAAGCTAAGAAGCAACTTACCTAAGGTATTTATCTACTAGGTCATGGTGAATTACATACCACAGTTGGTTGATGCAAGGTGTTCCATATAAGGAGCCTAGTTGGAGTACACTCTAAGACTTATGAAAGAAAAATTTGTCTCTTTTGTATTAAAAATAAATAGCTCATTAATATTTTTAACTAAAATTAGTACTATTTGAAACTTGTCTTTATTCTATTAGTTTAAACAATGCATAAAAGAAAAAACATGAAAGGATGGACATGTAGTTCAAATAAAGATTGAGTAATTGAATAAAATTGAAACTAGTATAAAGATAATTTAACAAAAAGATGAAAATAAGAACAAAATAGAGATGGTAGGGACAAATAAAAGATGATCTCAGTTTCTAATGAGGATAATTCTATCTATGTTGAGCAAGTAAATCTATTGAGAAATCAGTCTCTATTTGGCCAACATATCACAACTAGAAATTAAAGAAAGTGCAAGAGTTTAAGGGTTAAGTATTTATGTAGATGAGGGAAATAAATTTTCCAGAGGCATGTGAATATAAATGATGTCACTTAAAAATATTTCATATAAAAGATAATTTATGGAAAATAAATCTAAGATTCATAAATACTCAGATGAGTTATAGAAAAGTTATTCAAACAACCTCATATCATATTAAAAGGAAAAACTAAACTATAAAATTAAAAATTAAAAGTAATTAAAATGCCATATCCCATTTAATATATTTATAATTATAATTTTACTAGCACTCATTATAGTGGAGAACTAGTATTTTATAGGTAATTTATTCCACTGAGTCATGAAACCAATCCACTGACTAGTAGTTTCAAATCCTTAATGAGACATACCCATTTATGTTAAATTTTAAATTAGGATAGGAAAAATTATGATTAAATAAGTATCAAGGCCCCAATAATTGATTATAAAATTTAATTTTAGGTGGATGCATTCATTGAATATCCCCTCAAGATATTGAATTGGCCATATTCTACTTGGTGATGACCTTGCTTAAGACAACACATTATCATTAATGCTCTCATTCAGTCCCAATGTACACACCAAATACTTTTATTAATGCCAATATTTTATTTACTTATAATATGTGTCACATAGTTATTTTCACCACTAGAAGACAAGGTAATTCATGACTACATAGATTTAATTAGACTCACATTATAATTTTTATATTTTGATGGCCTAGAAAAATAAAATGATCATAAATTTTAGGCTCTAATATTGTTTATGGAGGTCCATGTATCTTCATTGTTATGTTTTTTCCATGTGTCCATATTTCATTGATTAAGAAAGATATCATGTCCTTTACATTTCATGGTCTTACTAGGTTGAGACTTTATATTAACTCATGTCTTAGTTGGAATTCCATATTATCTTGAATTTTATTTTTATATGATGCAAAAAGATCTTGAAAAGTGGAAATATCCTAGTCACTCAGATCTTTATAGATCCTCGTTCATTGTTCAATGCACTAAATAGCCTAGATTCCTAAGATTATGGCATGTGACATCATCTCATAGACTTACTTGAGCTCTACTATATCTCACTAATATAATTAACCTAGGGGTGTGGATAATTAGAATGATGTCATATGGAATAATCCTATTTACCTAAAGTATAAAATTCTTATTGACCTTGTACTAACCATTCTCAAGGCTCGAGGAAACATGATTTTGCCACATGGCATCATCATGGGAAATGCTGACTACTTTAAAAACAAGTCAAAATAGGTCAACTCCCTATAGTTTAAAACTTATATAGGGGTACCCTAGGGTCAAAATGTGTTTCATGGTATTATATATGGGTATTATGATGTGTCTTTAACTTTTTCATATTTATTTTTAGTCCCTAGTTGGTCTTATGTCATCTAGATGACACTTTTGGGGTCATTAAATAGACTTTTACATGTTTCCCATGGAATATAAAGGTGTTCAAGTGTAATTAAACAAGTATGATATCATAGGATGTTAGTTTTCAGTTTTGTAACTAAAAATTTGTAGGTTTATAGACTAAAAATAAGAGAATAGTTGAGAAAAGAAGAAGTTAGGTAGTTATATAGTTTTTGCAGGAGTTTTGGAACATGTGGTTGATTATACAGTGTCTTCCTAGGTCCCTTGAGCTCACTTTCATGATTTAGTAGCTTTTAAATACCTAAAATTTATCAAAACCATCCTATATTTTCTAAAACTCTCCTTTGCATGCAAAAATAATAAACCAATCTTTGCATGGTATGACCAGGAGGAGTTGAGTCAGGAAAAATGATTTTGAGGGATAAATATTAACATTTTTCCATTACATAATCATGGAAATATTTCAAAGATTGGTGTACTAGGATATATGAACCATTACTAAAGAGGTCTACAACTATTTTATACCTGCTCATTCCCATACCCTTCATGTTTGATCTCTATTTTCATAGTTACATACAAAACAACTATTGTAAGTGATTCCAAAGAGTGTGAAAATCCTTATCACATGGCAATTTGTTTGTTTGCACATTTGGATGTCAAATATTGAGCAAAACTTTCTAATTTTGTATTTGATAACTATATCATAGTTTGTAGGCAACTTTCATCAACTACAAAGGGTTCCTTATTCTTGTATTAATTTGGATATCAAAGTTGATGTTGTTGTTCACCTATCACAAAATGACAATCAATTTCTCCTAAGGAAATTCGGTATCAAAGTCATCTATTGATGGAGTTAGAAGTTAAGAAGGATACACATAGACAACTTTCTCTATGAAATCCACCTATAGTTAGGTGAAATTTAGTCTTGCATAATCATAGTCTTTAAGCATAGAGGTTTAAATATTGTAAGGGGTCTCCCAAGGTGTGATAAGTGAGATTAAACCATTCAAAGGTGAAAAAACTAGTTGTGGGAACTAGTCTGGTTCATATAGTCATATATGTTACCTTCATAGTTCTAAGTTTGATGATCACCTATAGGTGATAAAATAGAGACATGAAGATGATGAGATGAAAGTATTGAAGCTTCTTGAGACCTTCATTAAGGTTTGAGAACATGGGGAGTGTCATAGTAATAATGATGGAGTCATAAGGTGACATATAAACTTGAATCATAACCATCAGTCAAGAAAGTTGTTTAAAAGACATGTTACCTTAATACCTCCAAAATAGGTATTATTCCTTACATTTTATACTCTCATATTAGAGTGTCTTAAGGTTTGTGCTATTCTAGTGGTTCCATCATGTATCCCAGGCATATGAGTAATGATTCAGGATATGATAGTGAGTTTTTGGTCATAAGAGGTAATGTATATGAGACCTCCATTTAAGCCATTTTATAATTATAGAATGTCAATATAATATATAGTGTTTTAAGCTCAAATGACCTTTTAATGCTACATAACACTTAGGTTGTAGCCCTCAAGACAAGTGATTGTATTTGATTAATAAATGATCTATAAATTTAAAGAGAAATAAATTGGAATTAAAAATACATGTTGATACATAGGTAAATACCCATATGGGTCTGTTTACTCTGAAAATAATCACCTAATGTTTGACTATAGGGTGATATTACACTAAAACATTATAGTTTGGATGTTGGCACAAGTCTCTAGACATGATATTTGAGTTCAATTAATTGAAAGATGATATCAAGGTTTATAAGAATAACCTAAGACATTAAAATCCATGTTAAAGGTTTAAAGTAACCTATAGGGGTCTTTATGGTCTAAGGATGGACACTTACAGTTTTCTATAATAAAGAGATGAAATCAAGATACTATCAATAAAAAGGTAGTGAACACAAACCATAATACATGATATTATTGACCTCAAAAAAGTATGAAATGAGTTCAAATAATTTAATGATAATCTCAAGGAATAAGATACAATGTATAGAATTTAAGACATTTTTAGGCATATCCTTTTCCTAAGTGGATAACACAATCATACATTCTGCCAACTAGGCCTAGGAAAATGGAGATAAGAAAAAGTTAGAGGTTGGCAGAGAAGCATAAATGAATTAACAATGATCAGAACACCCTAATATTGGAATGGATAACTCCATATGATATTTTAAGGAGAGATAGAGAGAGAGAGAGAGAGAGAGAGAGAGAGAGAGAGAGAGAGAGAGAGAGAGAGAGAGAGAGAGAGAGAGAGAGAGAGAGAGAGAGAGAGAGAGAGAGAGAGAAATGGTAAGTTCCACACTTCAACCCATAGTCAACTTACAAACCCTATATATTCATCAACTTGGTAAGTCTATATTGATAAATTTTTAGTGTTTACTATGCTATAGAGGTGATCTAACCTCGATATTTAGTAATAAAGTATTTTATGACCTATTTTAGCCTCCTATGGTCTCAATTTTATTAATAAAATAAGAGAGATTCCCTCTATTTTCTCTCAGATAGGGGGCACTCCTAGATAGTCAAGGCTATAGGCAAGGTATGTGATGACAAGAGAGGGTACCAATAAGTCTTAGAGCACTACAATAATGGTGTATAGTTTTTCTTTAAAAATGAAAAATCATAAGGGAGGCCTCACACTTCTAAGAAAGTATTAAGAGTGGGTTTGATATCATAAACACAACTTAGGGTTATTAGGCCTAGATTAAACCTATACCCTAATGAGGTTCACCTTCAATTATAAGGCAATAAACCTCCATCCCATGTTATGACCTTGAGGGGAAGGTATAAAGTCTTTGATAACCTTTGGTTTGTAGGGAGATCTCATAAGGTGTCATTTTTGGCTCAAAATCATTCTAGGGTACATAAAATATAAAGGAGAACTAAGATAAGGAGACTTAAAACACTCACATGTATACTAACGCTAAGCATGATGACCGAAGGAGCTATAAATGGTTGAAGGAGGTCCCTAGATTTGATTTTGTGAAATTTGTTTATAAGTTGAATCTCTATCTTTTATGAATAAATGCTAATAGTATAAACATGATAAAACCCTCATAAAACCCTATTTAAGATAAAATTAAGGAGATAACACTTGACATGCATGTAGAAGGATTATTTTTGCTTGGAAATAATTTTTTACTTGCATAGTATGTTATCATGCTCCTTCCCATTGAGTTGTTTTGTACCCTACTTTTATGGATAGGGTGGAAATAGGGTTTTTTGTAGGATTTTATGTGTTTTACAAGTAAAAAGGAGATTTGAAGAGAGAATAATTTTGGAGGTAAATTGGGACCTATCATAACCTCAAATGTACATTTTTCACCTCATAAAAGTAGATAAATACTTCTGCTAACTCATTCATTTCAGGTAGTTTGGGGTAGATAATGGAAATAAAGAGTGAATGCTAAGTGAGAAGGTGAGAAGTTCAATTGGGGATACTTTTAAAGTTTGATTCATGGATTATAAGGTAAGATGACACTATAAATGTGTCATATCACCTCTTATTTTGATTTGGTTTGGAAATTTAAGGCTATCTTGATGACAAATGTGAAAAAGTAGGCCTAAAAGACTAATGAGTGTCTACAAATAGTTGAGAACAAGTATCTAGAAGAAGTATATGAGTTAGGGACACATATAATTACTATTATGTCATGTTTATAAAACCTCCTTGAAATTTCACATTTTTCAAATCTCCCTAGTCTATATTTGAGAATTTAAGAGATGCCTCATCATAGAGGTAGTTTTCAAGAAAGGGGTTGAAGACATCTACGTTAGTTTTGGAAAGTTTCATTCTTTAGGGAGACACTTATCTAATAAGGCCATATATAAATCTATTATCCACTTCATCCTTATAAAATTTAACTAGTTTTAATGCCTTGACATGTGGTGTTGTGACTCTTGAGCTCCACTTTCTTCTCTCTCTTCTCACATTCTATAAATACAAGCTGTATTGGCTCTTATATTCCAATTTCATGCCTAGTATGGGAAGTCTTGATTTTTTGATATTATAATTTTCATTTTAATAATATTTTAAATATTTTTTTGAGTTCACAAACATATTTTATAAGTGTGTGATGTTATTTATGGTGAATTCTAGTGATAAACATCTATCTTTGCCTTCTCTTTATCCTTTCATGTTTGGTGCAAGAAGTTTTCACTCTAACAGGTCATATGGAGTGTAGCTAGTATTTTTTACTACATTTAAATGTAATAGTATAATTAATGATAGTAATATGACCTCTAGTTCACTTAACTTGAGTATTTTTAGGCATATCACCTCCATATTTGAAATATTAATGTTAGAGAAATTAAATATTATAAGATTAGTGTCATGAGTCATATCTCTTAGTGAATTTATATGATAATATTTTGGAGATATTTATAGTGTATCACCCCCTTAGATTATCTTAATTTCATGTCTAATTATATCCATTTTCATCCATGTAATTAGTAAGTGTAGGTGATAAGCACTTAAGGATCAATCTAGGGAGCTAGTACATAAACCTAGAGGTCTACCTCTATCATAGGCAACCCACAAACCTAAAGGTATTCCAATGTTGTACAAATCTTAGAGTAGTATTGAAAAACCTCCTATAGGGTTAAATATGTTTTTATAATATTTCTATCATGTTCAATGATACCATGATCCTAAATAAAACTTGTCAAGGTGAATGCTAATCTTAACAACATCAAAACTACATATGGTGTTTTACTCAACATTTGGAAAATTCATTAAAGGTAATATCTAGTTGTAGACCATTGTTTCATCATATGTTTGTGTTCAAAATTCATGGTCCTTACTATTTCATCTTCTAGTATATTTTTTACTCCCATAAATCCACCTCTTCAACCTAAACTTCCTCTTGAATTTCAATATCCTCAACCTATCTTGACCTTTTAAGAACAAGAGGACTTTGTTACCTAAGAAGATCAATAAAGTGAGTACTATTTTGAGGAGAATATGGCTAGGAAACATGATTTCCTATCTATTAACACTAAAAATCCCATCCATATCAATGCATATAATGATGTGCCCCCTAATGCTACCAAAAGTGTTCCCATATTTAATGGTTAAGGTCATGTCACTCCTAGTGAGCATACTAGAGATATCTCAAACTTCTATAGTTTTAACAATGTCATGAAATTCAATATTACTATTATACTCCTTGACATGTCCCTTAGAGGGAAAGCACATGGACTTTTCCCAATGTATGTATCATAATTTGGGATGATTTTAGGGAGGTATTGACATCAATATTTGAAGACAAGAGTGATCACACATCACATACTCATCATCTCAATGTGATTTAAAGATCCCTAAGGAGACAATGCATGATTTTAATGAGATTATTAAGTAATTGGAATATGTTTCCTCCTCCTATGAGACCGCATTATACCTTTTTTCACACTTAATTAAGGGTTATTGCAATTGACATAGCTATAGTGTTAAAATCCATGGGTAGTTTTACCTTACCTAAAGCATACGACCTTACCATTAGAGCTTGGAAGTTGCCTCCAAAAGTGTCCATGCTACTACTAACAAATACTTAAAATAATAATCCTAGTGTTTCTAGAATTCTAAATGCCAACACCAATCCTAGAACTACCCCTAAGAAGGTAGAAGATGCTAGTGATAAAGATGCAATGATCTAATTCTTAGAAGCTCATCTTAGGTAATAAATTATCAAACATGGTGTTCATCAAAATACTTACCCCTATCCTCAATAAGGAAATAGGTTATTACCTCATAAATATAGGTAAGGGAGAGGTTAAGGGTAGCCTAACTTCAATAGGCTTTCCAATGCATATAATCTAACCTCCACATCAAATATAAGAGCAATGGTACAAGTGCATAGTAATCTGGTCCAAGGAGAAAATTGGCAACAAGGTCAATTCATGGTTGTCAATGAATTTGGAGAGAAATTTTTGGTTACTGAAGGAGGAGTTACTCCTCAAATGCTAGCAGAAGATGAAGTTCACATACATACTAATGAAGTATGGAAACATCAAGGAGTGAGTTTCATTAACTTTCTAGTTGAAGATACTTATGTCTTTAATCAAAATATTTATGTTTTAGACAATAATAGAGCTAAGAGGAAGTCCTTTGAAGATGCCCATGGTGTGCATACAATTTTAAATAGTCATCCTACAAGGAAGCAAGGTATGACTATAAATATGATAATCCCTACAACTCCTACACCTCTAAATCATAATTTTTGAAGGCCTATTCAAAGTGTTCCAATACCCCAAGATCCAAACTCTTATTTTCCTCTAAGGATAAAATAAAAGGTAAGTATTTATAATTTGAACATTATTGACTCATTGAAGAGTGTTAAGACATCTATCTCTCTATGGGATGTCTTTCACATACTTGATCAAGAGGAAATTTTACAACAATAACTATATAGAATTTATGTTATCCCTCAATCATCAATCCATGGTATTTTTTATCTCACCAATTCTCCTAATCGAATTGTAAATCCCTCTTCCAAATATAAAAATACTTCACCCTTCTACATCACTCTTATTATGGGAGACAAACTTTTTCACAATTGCATAGTGGATAATGGGGATAGTACCTCACTGATGCCCAAGGTTGTAGTTGAAAAATTGGGTCTAATGTATGAACTGTATAGTAAAGGGGTACAAAACCTTTATGGGACACCTACTAAGTCATTATGAGTAGTAAAAATTTTGATAGTTTTCCTTCATGATTGTCTTAACTTCCTCATCATCCAAGACATTATGGTTGTTGACTTACCTACTCAGTTTGCTACATACCTCTGAAAGGATTTCCTAGTTAAGATAAGAGGTTAAATGTTAGCTAATAGGTCCTTCTAAGACTTCAATATAAATTATGGAGAAATGGTAACCATTAAAACTCAACCACTATCTACATTTCATATTGATCCCTATGTAAAATTATGTTCTAATTTAAATTATGCCATCATTGATCATGACAAATCTATTGTGGATGATGAGACATATTATAATATTGAGGAATATCTGATCTATTTTTGTATGAGTATGGTAAAGACACCTATGGACATGATCCATAAACTTACATTGATCAAACTAACCTTTTCACATATATCATCCATGAGGGAGCATATGAGAAATCTGAGGTAAGCATTGAACTCTTATTTTCACAAGCTACTAAGGTAAATTACCTCATTCATATGTATGATGATGATAGATTACAAAATATGATAATAATTATGGTGAGAAGAACCATTTATTTATACCTAGAACTGATAGATTCCTTGAACATGGTAGTCATGAAGAGGAAGATGACTTATGAAAAATGTCCAATGCCATAAGTCAAGAGTTTGAGAATTTGGGTAAGTCAACTTCTCCTCCAAAGAAATGTGAATCTTATGATATGATTGTTTATGATCCTAATAATCATTTTATGAAGTGTCTCGTTAAGCATAAATATAAGTGTCTTAATATTATCAAATAAGATACAACATTGAAGGAAGCTAATGAATCCAAAATAGAAGATTTTGTGTTTAAGGAGAAATCAACACCTCAAATTGAGGTTGAACCATAAATAGAGGGGTTGAAATAAAAATAAAACAAGATTTATGATCCTATACATTAGATAAATTACATACTAAAAGAGAATAATGTTGAAGTAGCTTTGATGACTCTATTGATTCCTAAATTTGTATCACTAGGTCAATATATAGTGTTTAATAAACACTTCTCATTTTTAGATTGAAAAAATCCATTTCATGAGTTATTGGTTGTGATAATTATGTCATCCCTAGTGGAATAGTGGTAGAATAGTTTGACTATTTCACAAATTTAGATTAGTTAGTGATTGGGAGCCACTATGGCTTAATAGTTAATCTTTGATTTTGAAGATGATCTATGATATTTAAAGTGAATTATTCTCAAAACTAAGTCTAAATCTAAACTAAGCTAAATATTCACAATGAAACTAATCTAAGGTGAATTAATGGAAAAGGGAGCAAAAGAAAGGGTGGGGAAAAGAAGAGAAGTGTTGTTAATCTTTACTTCAAACATTATGACAAAGTTCCAATTTCATCTAAACATTTATTTAACCAATGTGTAACATGAAGTAACATATGCTCAAATCCTATCACACATCAGGCATCCATTTAAGGAAAATATGAAAAGATGCAAATAATAATAAGATTTACTTTAAGATTTTTACCCTTGAAAGAAAATAGAATTAGCCCAGATGCAAAAAGAGAAAAGAAAGAAAAGTAAACATAATAAGTTTTGACTAATCTAGAATTTTCACAAATTAGCAACTCTACATTTAAAGATACACTAAAAAATTCATAAGTACCATTCAAATATGAATATAAGATCAAACAAATGAGATAAAAACCATGATATAAATTAAAACAATCAAATGTGGATAAACTTTACATAACTCCTAGCTTATATTAATTTTCTCAAATGTTACAACTAGTTTTTCGGCTCCAAAAACTATGTCGATGGTATAAATGGAAATACTTCTTTATATAGACAATTCATGAGTTATGCTAGCTTGTAATGACAAACTACATTTGTACATGTGGATAAGATAGTTATCCTTTTAGTTACATTCTACAACAAATGACCTTTTATAATGTACTGACCTATAGGCAAGGTACTTAAAAAACTATACATGCCTTTACAAAAAGAATATTCTTTTTCAAAAATGCACAATGCTAGTTACAAAAGAATATTCCCAATCCAACTATCTTTGGGACCTTGGTGTTGCTTTAGACTTATGCCTTCCTTGTAGGATATTCATACTATAAAGATTGCTTGTTGATCATCTAAGGGGTCAATAATAGGGTTCATGAAAAACTCTCCTTCTTGATATCCCAAGTTATTGAGGTACTTTTCAACTCTTTCCAAGGCTTGCTTGAAGCTCTATCATCTCCTATCTTATTTTTTTTTGAGGTCACTATAAATGCCATCTATCTACTTAGAGCAAATACTTAGGGCTTTGATTTTTCCCACCAATATAGTCATATCCATATTTAAATGGTCTAGGCTGACTGTCTTGAATTCAAGGACTTGATTCTTGTTAAAGGATTTGATTTAATCTTTAAATTGATGGCTTAAATCTCGTCATTAGCAAACTTGGCCTATAGCCATGGAATTTTTCTCACTTATTTCCTCTTGTTTGATTTATATATCTTGAATCTACATTATTTAATTGACAAGGTGGCTTGTTATTTCAAATTTTATTCTTTTGTAGAATGCCCTTAGCATAGCTTCCTTACAGACATGTCCTTCTCTTGTGATGGGCTATTAGTTCTCAATTGCTGTCCTTTGAAAAACCCTTCTCTATCTAAAGTCATATAGATCTCAAAATCTTCCCTTGAAACCTTTTCTTGGGCTATCATGGCTATGGGCTTATCTATATTTATTTTTAATGGTCTATAGTTAAATTATGGATCAAATTATCCTTGTACAAGTGAAATTTAAACTTTTTTAGATTGATTATAATGGGTACAAGGTTACTTAAAGGTTTCTATACTTTCTAAGGATTTTATGAAGGTTTTGATAGTGATCTAATGGTGTCAAGTATTTGAACTTATTCAAGCTTCATGACTTAGATCCCAATTAGATTGTGTATTTATACCCTTGCATATCTTGAGTCTGTGAAATCTTCTAATTAACACATTATATTTATGTAGCTCTGATGACGCATCCCTATGGCATTTTTCTTATTGATATTTTATAAGTGACCATTATCTTTTGAAAATTCCACCTTGATCTTGCACCATTGATCTCATTTACATGGATCAATAACACTCCAGTTTTGATCTAAAAACTTGAACACCATTGATTATTTTCTACATTTACCACACTTATGACACTTGCAACTTCTGTATTCAACTTAAATTTTTTTGAAATATCAATTTTGATCTCTCACCATTGATCTCTTTTGTAAAGATCAATCGCACTCTATCTATCTTGATCAACCTAATTATTCCTCGTACTTTACAAACTATTGATATAAATTTATATGTTAATTTATGCACAATCGATCTTTGAAAGATGTTTGATCTTTAATTTATGGCTTATGGCTATGCCATGTATTTTTTCCGCACTCATCCTTGGGATTATTGACTCTTAAATACTCATTATGCACTGTCTTATCATCTTTGATAGAGTAAGCATGCTCCATTGGATATTGATCTACATGGTCAAACACCATTGGTTGTTGAGTGTTATTTGGCTATGAGTGTGACACTTGTCACCCTCTTATTTTTCTCAAGGCCTCATTTAAGTCTTCACTCAATACATGCCATTAGATCAATATTGCCCAAATAAACACAAACCATTGATCTTTTGAAGATGTTCAATCTTTATCTTAAGGTTGGGGATTTGAATTTTCAACTTTAATATTACACCATTAATCTCAATCACCTGAGTAAATGTGGACTAGTGATCCTATGACCAAAAATAATATTTAAGTCAGTGATTGGTAAAATAAAGAACTTACTATATAGTTTTTGTACTATGGTTTTATTTTGTGTTATTAAACATGGGTAAGACCTTCGGATAAATATTTTAAGATATTTTTTGAACATGATGAGGGAGACCTAATGAATAATAAAAGACATAGAATATATTTTTAACCTAAGGTTTCTTGTATTAATAAATACAAAAAGCTTTAGGGTAAGGCTTTTAGGTTAAGTTAATAGTAAAAGGGACCCTTCATTTGGTTAGACCATGCTAATGATAAAATTAACTAAGGGGTTATGAGACATGAAGGGACCAAGTATAAATTTTTAGATTAAGGCTTGGTCATGTTGAAAAACATGACTAAGCCTTAGGATAAAAATTAAGCTAAGTCTATGGTTCAATTAATTATTCCCATGAAAATTTCTCTTTTGAAAAAATAAATTTAATTCAAAAAATACATACATTAAAACATTAGAGTAGGGTTTTTTGAATGAGGGTTTTGGGATGCTTTCAATTTGATTTTCAATAGACCAAAGGATAATGAAAGGCCAAATTAATATAAAAATCATGAAACCCAAGCATTGCCCATTCCAAATGGACTCCATTGGTGTTGTAACCTAGAACATAAATATCTAATGTTAGAAAAATTATTTATTATTAAATCAATATTATGAACAAATATGCCAACCAAATTAGGTGTGGATGATCTTCAAATAAATACAATGTGCCAACATGCTAGTGAAACATTGATCAAGTGAATTTTCAATTTTAAGGTAAATATTTACATAATTTTAAATAAGGGTTTTTCATAAATGGTGGTATGTTAACCTCACAAAATGGTGACTTATGAGGGAAACATAGAAATATGTTAGAATTCAAAGACTCTAGTTTAGATTAATAACTAGTTTACTCATTCTATTTGATTAAGTACCACTGGGACATTTCATGGTTGAAAGAAGTCTTACATATGTAGAATTAGGGTCAAAAATCAAAACTCAGCCATGATGTGTGTGTTATTTGATTCCCCTTACTATTTTCCATGGGATTTGGGGAAACAACATTTATATTTAATGACTCTAGTCATTAACACTGATATTTAACATGTTTGGATATTCATTAAGAACAATGTTTTAGCTTAAATAAGGTGAAGGCATTTCTCTACTAACAACTAGGAATCCATAATCATGATAGATATGCCTTTGGCTCCACTCTAGGCCTTTCTTCACTACTATCTAGGTATCTAAAACCCCAGTGGAGGTTAACAGAACCACCTTTGCCTAGATAACTCTTTGATTTTATAACAATATTTTATTTTTGTAGATTTTTTAGATAATTTTGACTTTCTATAAAAGTTTGAGAACCAAGTTAGCTAGGTTTAGGTATTTTCTCATGTTTTTGACCTTCATATAATCATCCTTGGTTGTATCCTTGTTCTAGGAAATAATGTTTATTAAGTGCAAACATGACTGTATCCTAATAATTCAATTTTTCACCCTACATGTGCAATCCTTATTAAAACCAAATTAGATCATAATAGTGCTCAAAATCCTAATGAAAAATTATCATAACCATGAATATTTACTAGTTTCTTCAAACTATAATATTAAGCTCATATCCTAATAATCCACGATCAATGAATGTTGGGAGAACATACATGCATTCCTAAACTATAGAGTTATTTTCAAGCATATAAATGTATTTTGAGCTAAGGACTATCTTTAAAAATACTTATTTAAAGCAAGGACAAAAGCATAGAATGGTAAACACACCAAAAACAAAGCAAGCAAATATAAGGCAAAGGAAACAATTAAACAAATATATACAAACACTATGTAGAAGTAAGAGACAATAAAGAAAGAATCTAAACTAATCCCTACCTACACTAGTTCTAACTAATCTTAAAGTTCATTCCATTAAGACTCTAGGTGGGCCAGTAGATAAATATTGCTTGAGGTATTACCCATTGGTTAGCAATGTGAACTCTGCTCCTTGTAAATCTTTTAGTTTGAAGTTGTTATCTCCTAGGGTCTCATCAATTTGATATGGACCAATCCATAGAGGTTTTAACTTCCCATGTTTTCCCTTTGGTTTTGGGGCTTTATACTATAAAAGAATCATGTCTTCTTCTCTAAACACCTTTATCTTCAAATATTTGTCAAAATACATTTTTACTATGGTTTGGTGTCTACTAAATTTAGAAAAAATCCTCCTCTCTTTCATTTTCCATTTGTATGATGTCAAGTAACCTTGAATTTGCAAATTCTAGATCTTCCTTCATGTACTCTTGAATGAACCTGTACATTGTCATCTTGAGTGTGATGGGTAATATAGGTTCTTGACCATATACCAAAAATAATGGTGATGCCTTGAGAGCTTAATTAACTTTGGTTTTATCTCCCCAAAGGGTATAGTTGATTAGCTTGTGTCATGTTCTCAGTTCATCAGTTGCATACTTCTCTATGGATTTCATCAAGTTCTTATTTTTTGATTTAGACACCCCATTTACTTGAGGGTAATGGTTTGATGAGAAATTAAGAACAATGTTTTTGTCATATGCCCATTCCATCATCTCAATGGATACAAAGGCAAATCCATTATCATAGACTAGAGATACTAGCATTCCAAAACTTGTGAATATGTTTTGTTTTAAGAATTTGATCACCTCTTCAGTCCTACATTGTTTGGTTTCCATTACTTCATTACATCTTATGTAACATTTAGTATTAGTTAAAACATAATTATGACCATATGATGAATTGGGTTTAATAACCCCCATAAAATCTATCCCCCATTAGGCAAAGGGTTTGTTAATAATAATTAGCTTTAATGACATGGATGGCTTGGGCTCTTTAGTGTTGAAGATTTGACATGAGTGGCATTATTTCACATTTTTGTGAGTATATTTGAATATATTAGGCTAGTAGTAACCAGCCCTAAGGATCTTATGGGTTGTTGTCCTTCCAGATGGATGTCCGCTTCCCAATTTTTCATAGAAAGTGCTTAAGATCTTAGCTGCATCTTCTTTGGAAACACACCTTAGATAAATGCCTTCAAATTTCTTCCTATATAACACTCTATCCTTGATAAAAAATGAGGTAATTTTTGCCTTAAATTTCTCTTTTTATATCTACTTAAACCTGTAGGACAATAGCTTGTGATTAGGAAATGCATACTAAGATCATACCAATCATTGGGCTAAAAAGTTTGTTTTTCTAGCTATATGACACTGAGTTTGGGAATCAACTAAATTAAAACTTCTCATCTAAATAACTTTGTAATATTCATCTCTATATCATATTATTAGAGAATATAAATCCACTTATCTCTCCTTTCTCCAAGTTCACATTGACTAAGCATGAAATTAGTGGTAGGGTCTAGTATTATTTCATGTACCTTGTTTATAAGGATTTAATGCCTAAATTCCTTCACTACCTTGACCACAACACATGTTTGTTTGTCAATAAGATAATGATTCAATTAAGAATTTTTTAAATTAATAATCATGAAAGAAATAGGATAATCACATCCATCTATCTTCAAAGTTAGGATAGCTTCAATTATATGGTTAGAAGCCAAAAAGTAAAGATAGAAGTCCTTAGCAAAGTTTGGACTTATTAGCACAGGGGCTTGTCTAATTTCTTCTTTTATTTCTTTGAAGTCCTTGGTATCTTCATTCCAAGTGATATTAGCATATTTTTTCAACATGTCATTCAAATATCTCACCATTTCTACAAAACAAGAAATAAACTTTATCACAAAATGGATTTTACCAAATAAAGACTTTAGTTCATTCTTATTATTAGGGGGTTCTATCTTTGATATTGCATTTACTATGTCTATGTCTATAGAGATCCACTCCTTATTACAACATGCCTTAACAATTTTCCCTTGGTTAGACAAAAAATGCTCTTATTTGGGTTGAGAGAGATTCCATACTTTATACACCTTTCAAATACTTGTTTCAAGTTCATAATGTGATCTTCCCTATTTTTTGAAAATATAGTTAAGTCATCCATGTAAATAATAATTTAATTACCTATGAGGCCTTAGAATGCATGATCCATTGCTCTTTGGAAGGTTGCACCTACATTTATCAATCTAAATGACATTCTCTTGTAGGCAAAAGTGCCCCACTTAGTGGTAAATATAGTCTTCATCGTATGTTCCTTGTTCACTAGCACCTAATTATACCATAAAATTCCATCAAGAAAAGACATCATAGTGAAACCAAAAACAATTTGGATTACTTGGTCAAGAGATGGTAGGGGTAATTATCCTTTTTAGATGGTCTATTTAAATTTTTAAATTTGATGAACAATCTGATTTCACCATTTTTATTCTTTACTAGTACTAGGTTAACTACCCAAGTGGAGTGTCTAATGGGAAACACTATCTTAAAATCTAGTAACTTCTTGACCTCTTTGTATATCATTGGTTCTAGGACAATATTGGTTGGCCTTTAATTTTTCCTAAATGTCATGCAAGATTCTTTTTGAGGTATGGTGTGGGTTATTACCCTAGGATAAAAGATCTTTAAGTCATGATAGGACCATGATATTATATCCTTATACTTGGTCCATAGATATTTGGATCTCTTAGTTTCAATGCTTGTGTAGGATGTACCAATGTTTACTAGTTGAGGTTGACCTTGGGAACCTAGGTCCATTACATTATAGTCCTTCCCATCTACTTTCAGAATCTTAGTAGTCTCAGCTAGTTTGTATAAATCAAAAAATCCCTCTAAGGCTATCATACCTTAAGGATATTATTTTCACTCAAATTAATGACCTTGTCATCAAGTTTACTTTCAACTTTGTCATTATCAAGGGTATTTTCACTGGCTTCATCAATGATGTGAGCCTCAAATACTCCTAAGCTAGTTATGAAGTATATGATCTTATGATCATCATTGAATACTTGTAAATTGTTAACATTATATGGCACTAGGGGATGTGGGACCAATTCAATTGTAAGTGTATGCAATAATAAATGCCTCATGTCTATAAATCAATCCTAGCTCAAAGAAGATAGAGCATACCTATACTTCCAATTGGGAATATATTTGTTAAGTAGGAGAATCACCAATATGGGGGTGTGTTAAACCTGATTAGGGGATAAATTATCATAATACACCATGATATAAAGGGTTATAAAGCCTACAGTCTAACACAATCATGAAATAACCCTAAAATCATCCTAGGTTTAATATTTCACATATGTCTAATAAACAAGAAAGAAAATTTAATCTAGTTCACACTAAAGCTTGTGGCACAATATGAGGGGTTAGTAAAGAAATAAAAACATGTATAGGAGAATTTAAATTAAGCTAATTATTAGTAATAACCTAATACATATAATATTAAAATTAATATTATTTGATCCAATACTTATGCTACTTTTATCTACTAAAGAGATGAGAACAAAGTTAGAATATACTTACCTAAATATGAAACCATCGAGACTCAATCTATCCCTTGGCCAAAGGGGATTATTAAGAGCCTTTTTATTGTTTTTAAGGATCACTAATAAAGGATAAAGCATCAAAAAATTATCCACAAGACTATATTCTCCAAGTAAAAACCCTAAGATAAAACTCGTTAATTAGAATGGTGGAAGAGTAGATTCTAAATAAGTGCCAATAAATAATAAATATTTATTTTATTTTGAAATAATTACAAAATTATATTGTATTTATAGGTAGATATCACCCAAAATCCTTCTTAAAATGTCAACTATATGGGGTCGACCCAATCAACCCTATATGTTTTTGGTCAATTATTCACTAGGTCCTAAGTTAAGTCAACCAAAGGGCTAACACAAATCTCAAGTGAAAATCTTTTGAAATTGTACATGCTCAACACAATAAATCCTATATAATGATCAATGGCTAAAATTTGTACAAGGTTAACCCAATAAACCTAGTATAACCAATTATTAAAAGGGGATTAAGGTGAGGAAAATTAGGATGAAAAGAGGAAAAAGATTAGAGGAATGTGCAAGGGAGGATTAATATCTTAAAAAATTGTTTTAGGAACTATTTGGATTGGTAATAATGATCAAATAAGGTAAATTAATCATAATGAGCACCAAATTTATACTTACCCCTTTCCTAATGCACCCCTTAGGATATGCATTTAGAGAGATTGAGTCTCGACAGGTTCCTACAAGATGTAAAGAATTAGTATTTAATAAAAGTTAAAAATATTATGTATACATATGCACCACTAAAATCTCATCATATGTCACTATGGTGAAAAATGGGATGGTGATTTGAGAAAGAACAAAAGGACACATAGTATTAAGGCTAAAAATCATTGGAGTATTTTAAAGGATAAAATAGTTGAAAGTAAATGACAAAAAAGGGAAATAAATGATAAGTAAATGTGATACGTACCTTGAATTACCTTTATCACTAGATGATTTTATATTGTGTTTTTATTTTTTATTTTTAAGGGTATAGAGACTACTTTTGATAAAACCAAGAATACAAAACTAAAGATAAAAAATAAACAAACACAAGAAAGCCAAGACAATTGGTGGTATGAGGATGGGATGTACTTAGGAATTTGGAAAGTTGGGGTGACAAATGATAATTTAAACCAAATAACCAAGTCAAAACAAGATAAAATCATGTAATTAAAAATCCAAGGCTAAAAAATACCAAAAAAACTCAAACAAGTAAACCTTAAGTAAGAAAAGCAAATTCACCAAGTCAAACCAAGTATACATGTCAAAAAGGATAGTAATAAAATAGATCTATGGTAAAAGACTAAACAAAATGGTAAAAATAACATCTATGAATGAGTAGTAGCAATACTTATCTCACTTAACAATGGAAAAATGAAGAATAAAAGGGAAAACAACATTGATGAGTCATAAGTAACAAGCCAACCTCACTCAAAAATGGGAAAAGGGTATGAACTCAAGTTTCCATAATAGAAGGATAGAAAAACAATGATAAATGGTAAAAGGAGAGAAAAAAAAGTCTAGGTATGTTATTATATGGTATAAATAAGGTAATCCATGGTTTCTCAAACATGTTATTTCACTCTATGGGATAGATAAAATTGAAACAATGTAGTGCTAGCATGCTTTTAAGAGATTAAGAATAAGGAATTAAAGAGGAAGGGAAAATAGATTTATAATCACAATTTATCTATCATGGGGGGGAATTAAATGGGTGGAGGGGATAATGAATTAAAAACTAAGGTAGAATAATTCTTTATAAAATTCAAGACACTCAAATTAGGTTTTTGAAAATAAGAGGACTTTTGACCTTAAGGACTCTAACTAACTTATTATAGCCACACAAGCCTTAGACCATCAAATCAAGTATATAAATCATCCCATAAAGGATATATGCATGAAATTTTAAATGGACCTACCTTCCCATAATGTGTTCCCCATTCCTCAAGATCCCTTATATAGATGTCGATCTACTACAAATATTGGGTACTTGTGTGAGAAATGAGGTAGCACCATAGAGTTTTTTAATTCCCCTATTCTAATATACTAGCATACCTCACCCCAATGGACCATAGCTCTATTGTGAGGCCAACTTTGGAGTTTGAGATTCAATTAGAGAAAGGAGATGTTCTTGTTCACATATTTTAGTGTGCTTTGAATTTTGAGATTTGTATGTTACCTTTTAAATATCATTTCTTTTTTATTCAAATGATTTGGATTTTAAATTTCTTGATGGATTTTATTTATTCCTCCTCCCTATAGATTTTGAAAACCAATCATAGGTGCTAAATATGAATTTAATTTGAATACTTGGGACTTGGTTTATAATAAATAAAAAAATTAAAGAGCATGGGTTTTAATCATCTCGTAAATATAGTAAAATAAAAGTGAATATCTTGAATTTGACCTTGTTTTATCCTATGTGGAGTGAAAGAAAGGGTAAATCAAAAGGAATAAAACATAGAATAATTTGAATTACTTCAAATCATTTTAAAATGTGACAAAGGGTAAAAAAGGATACAATGATAATAAAGTGTGATTTCTTATCATAAGAATGAGGGAAATGGAGGAAAACATGTTAACATATATAGTTGTGAAAGTTCCATCTACCAAAAGAATCAAAAGCTAAATTTGGGAACAAAGATCAAGAACGTGTAACCATTGCAAAATGTATTATAGAAAAATAATGAAAAGATGTTAAATTTATGAGGAGGTATAGGTCCTATCCATGATATTACACTACAATTTCATAAAATAGAAACCAATGAGGGTGCCAAGAATTATGTATCTGAAAAAAATGAGGTATACAAAATATGGTAGTTTTTGAGGAGTGATAGGTCCTATCCACAGTATTATAAATCAACTCACAAAACACAAACCCAAGGGGTGCCAAAAAAAATTTAAAAAGAGTAAAGGTAAAGAAGACTATGCTACATAAAGAAACCAAAATACCAAAAAAGGATGACCTAAGGTTTCAAAAAAAGATAGAACTTTTGTAGAGGGAGAGACATATGTAAGTAACCTATAAAAATTATTAGACAGATGTGGATAGAAAGGATGAAAATAAAAGAAATGATCCTACATTAACGTCTATGTCAATGATGAGCATGTGAAATACAAGTTTGTGTCTTGAAGTTAAATTAGTTTGGTATCATGTAATGGAGAGTAAGAGTGGGCATCATAAGATGCCCCAAAGGGTAAGTGGATGTGGGGATGGGCATCACAAGATGCTCTAGAGTTTTAAATGATAGGTGTGTGGGCATTGAAAGATGCCCCAAAAGATAGAGTAATGTGTGGATGGGCATCACAAGATGACCTAACATCTAAAAAGAGGATGAAAAGATAGGAAAATATAAGAAGAAGAGAGAACCCCATATAGTGTCTAAATAGATTCAAATTATCTAAGAATATTATGATAGGGGGCATGATGCTTGAGGAAAATGAATAAAATGCTAACAAGGAGAGACAATGAACTATATTGATAAACAACTAAATAAAAAAATAATATAGGGGTAGGCTAGGTCGACCTAGTACAGAGAATAAGGTCTATAAATAGCACAAGGTCAATTAGGTTGACCTAGCACAATATATAGGGGATGAAAAGATAGTATAAGGTCTAAAAATAATATAGAGTCAATTGGGTCAATCCTGTACAATAGACATAAGCTAGAAAAATGTATAGGGTTGACTAGGTCAACTTAGTACAATAAATAGGGAAGATAATGAAGGATATAATAGACTCTAAGTTGAAACAAGATAATTTTTTCAATTAATTTGAAAATTAAGAAGTTGAGGGAAACAAATAATCAATTGGATTAACACTAGATAATCCAATTAAGGCACATAACACAAAACCTTGTACCAACATTGGCTAATACAAGTTTTTACAATACAAAATATAATTGAGCAAAGAGAAAGAAATCAAATTGAAAATTAAAGAGATAAATAAATGGTAAAACTAAATATTTATAATATTATTAGAATATATTTTTTAATGTGATGGGAAGTAAAGAACTAGAAGGCAATGTAAGGATAGTTTCAAGTAGTTTGGGATGAAATGGATCTATAGTGGTAATTATTTAGGCTTAGTATTAGGGCCTACCCCATCACTTTAAACACTTTAGTGATAATTGTGCCAAGTTCTTATCTAAAATATATCATTAACCACACTTTATACTTGACTAGAACATCAAGCCAACCTCCCCTTTGATAATGAAATCTAAATACATTGGCCTTGTGTAATCAAATGCTAAAATGATTGTTTTGATTATGTAATTTGGTTATTTGTGAATAAAATAAAAAATAGTGAAACTAAATGATTAATTTAAAACTACATAATTAAGCTATGTGATCTATTCTAAGCATGTAATCAATAATAAATGAAAGTGTGAGCTAATTACTAGTATATAAATGTTAATCCCAACTTTAAAATAAGGTACAATGTCGATGTAGTTGATAGTGTATGCAAAAAATATAGGGTTGATAGGGTCAATACTATACTATGAAAGCAAGGTCTAAAAATGAACAGGGTCAACAAAGTTAACCTAGTTATCCAGACAACACATAAAATATAAAATTGGGTTAATAGGGTTGATCCAATTGACTATAAAAAGGGAAATTTTGAAGACTATAAATTATGAAAAAAAGGATTGTAAAGAAAGATATAAAAGGATATAAAGTAACCTTGGTGGATCAGAGATGCAGAGAAGGAAGATTTATGTTAGATAGACTTATGAAATTCTTACAAAACCTACTAACTGGGTTTACTAGGTCGATCAAGATCTATAACAACCTATTACTGAGTGTTTATATTGTATATGGTCGATTGGGTAAACCTAGTATGTTGAATAAAATATCTAAAATTTTGGAAACTATATTGGATCAACTGGGTTGATCTAGTAGTTTGGATTGGAAGTCTAGAAAGCTAAAAATTTATACTAGGTTAACTTGGTTGATCTAGTAGCCTGTACTTGAAAACCTATGCACAAAAATTAGAGATGGGTCAATGCAGTTGACCCATTATGGGAAATATATGATAAAAATAATGATTAAAAGAATGAAATAATTGAACAAATCTTGTAAGGGTTAGTTCACATTGGGTTCACCAGAATATATTCAAACAAAAATGCATTATCTATAATTCAATTATAGCTCGGTTAAGATAGAGAATACCTACACTTTTGATCGAGACTACATTTTTTAAGTGAGAGAATGACCAATATGGGGATCCACTAGACCCAATTATGGGATCACTTATCATAATACACCATGCTAGGAAGGGTTTTAAATCCTACAGTCTAAAATAATCATGCAATAACCCTAAAATCATATTAGGTTTCACGTTTCACTTATTTCTAATAAACACCAAAATAAATATAATATAGTGCTCACCAAAGTTTGTGGAATAATATGATGGGTTAGTAAAGCAATTAAAACATGTATAGGATAACTTCAATTAACCTAAGTATTAGTAAGACCCTAATACATGGAATATGAAAAATAATATTATTTGATCTAATACTTATGCTACTTCTATCTACTAAAGAAAGGAGAACAAAATTAGAATATACTTATATGAATGTGAACCCATCAAGTCTCAATCTCTCTCTTGGCCAAAATATCTTCACAAGAGGTTGTTGTGGTTTGTAGTGATTACTAAGAAAGGCCAAAACATCCAAGATTTATCCACAAGACTATATTCTCCAAGTAGAAATCCTAAGGTAAGACTCCTTAAGTAGAATGGTGGAAGAGAAAATTGTAAAGAAGAGAGAGTGAATAATAACTCTTGATTAAATATTTAAATAATGATGAAATGATCTTGTATTTATAGGTAGATATCACCCTAAATATTTTCAAATATGTTGAATGTATGATGCTGACCCAATCAACCCTGTATGTTTTTGGTCAATTATATGACACCCTTTTATACAAAATACATGGACCATGCCAACTATATTGATCTCAACATGAGGTGATCTTGTGCAAATATTAATCCCTTTTATACTTTTGGTATGAGCTAGAGGAATCCCCAAGTACCTCATGATAGATGACAAGTAGTTGCCTAGCATTGAACTTCAAAGGACATCCCTACTAGAACTTATTTGTGATAGATCAAGAAGCATAGGTTTCAAAAGAGTGGAGGTAGGATGAAAAATCCCTAGTGATAGATCAACATATAACATGTTCTCATATAATGAGGGAAATGTAGTGGATCTAACAGACTAATGACCCTCAATGATAATTCATCACTTGGCATGCACCAATCTGACTTGGCAAGGAGATGCCTAGTTGACTATTAAAAATGATTTTTTTGGAGGGAGATGACTAATATAGTAAAGCTCTATTAAAATGGAGATCCAACACTAGTGTTTCATATCTGCATGAAATAGATTAGGTATTTGGAATGTACACCTAAGCTCGCTTGTGAACATTTCACATAAGTAGTGTTAAGGATGAGTATATCATCTACTTTTATGTCTTAAACTCTAAATGTTAAACTATGAATCAATGATTAATGTTATTGAAATAATGGAGTATTGATTATTTTAGTGTAATATGTTTATGACTTAGTTTTATATGTAAAATACTATAGTTTCTTAATTTGAATGTATTGTTCTATAAAGGTTTATTCTTGGTCACTAATGGCATCCTTGTGCCATATAGTGACTTCAACCTACCTATAAATTAGACTAAGTGTTGGAACTTGGATGTACTAAAACTCTAAGACCCACACCTAGAGTGGTACATTTAAGGATGAGCCCTTGATCTTAGGCCATTCCCATAACTTGACTAAGTGATTAGATGATCCTTACTCACCATCCCCATAGCTTGCATTGTTAAGAGCTATGTATATCACATATGAACATATTATATAGGACTTGTGCCTTTGAAAATTATCATGCATATTAAACTTCCCCAAAATATCCTAGCACTAATAAGCCACCTAAAATCATCTTGCTAATGACTAAACCCCATTAAAACCCAAGTTTCACCATGAATCAACTAGCCAAATGCAGGCTCAGTCCCTTCACTATTGTTGTTTAGGTGAGTACACCTAGCTTTTGCTTTATGTGAAACTGATGCTAGTGTAATAATGTGTCCTAGACCCTATTATGCTCATGTCTAGCTAAATCAAGTCTAGAATTGACTTTCTTTGACAGTTAAGTGCATGAATAAGTGCAAAAGCTAAACCAATGAGCTTTTTTAACAAAATTTGGTTCCATTTCCAAGAGTCATGTTGAATTTCATTACTAAAATGGTGTAATATATTGATGATTTGACTATCACTCAAGAATATCAAGTACTGGTTAGAGCAAGTGGAACATAGTTTCATGTAGAATCATCCTACATATAAAAAATAAGATCCAAGAAAATGGGTGTAAGCCAACCTATATGATGTTCTATATGAGGTGTTCTTTTTTGATCTACTTAAGCATGTGTACCAGTGGTTGGGTTCATATACTACCTCTAGAAGTAAAAGCTACAATGAGTGCATTGAGTAGACAACATAGTACATAGAGAGACTTGAGAACCTAGATAAAGTCTAGGTGTGTACTGTAGATAAGTGTTGGAGTGGTGTTTTAAATAGGTATGTGTTGGACATCATATCATCGACCTTATCATGACCTAAATAATTAAAGTACAAGTTTATTCACAAACCAAGGGGCACATTCATAAGAGGACTCAACACCGAATTGAAGAAGCTTCTAGTGGATTATGGCATGGAAACTATAAGAATGGAAGGCTAAAGTCCTTATATGTATGAGAAAGCATAGAAGGTGAGAATGGGAAGTGTAGGTGAGGTGTGATATAATAAGACCAATAAACTGACACCTAATATCTCCAAAGGTTAAACTATAGTAGGCAAAGACATAGGCTAATGAAGGATCTAGAACTTGGAAGTGTTGAGAGGAGACATAGTGAGAGGGAAGGGCATGGGGAAGGATCCTTTGAATTGTAGAAACATGAAGAGAGAGATGAAGATATAAGATATTGGGTTTAGTAGCTGGGTGTAAGATGTAATTGGTTCCTATAAGATGTGGTGATTGAGGATGCACTAGAATCACCTAACCTATTTAAACCTAAAGTGCAAGGTCATGCACTAGATTCTCCATTAGAAGATAGAATAATAGTAACTAAACTTGTTATCAATGTCAACTCTAATAGGATTCAAGACTTGGATCAAGAGTTTTTTATCGAGAAAGTGATTCCATATGAGGAATTGAGTAAATACATGGTGAATTCAATAAGCACCAACCTAGGAATCATTAACACAGGCACATATATTCTCATGTAGAGGATGTCAGTTGTACTAACTAGTTAATAGCCTACAAAAAGTGGAATGATGTCACAAGTGAGTGGTATTATGCTGATAAGTTCAGAAACATAGATAGAAATGATAGGGTCAATTCTATACCCTATAATTAGAAGCACTTGAGGTCCATCTTCAACATAAACTCAAGGGGGACAAGTGCATCACAACTTGAAACCACCCCCTCAACAAGTCTAAAATGAGAAGGTTATACACTTGCCTAACTATCATGGTGTAGAGAATTTCAAGGAGTATGTGCTTAAATATTAGTTAGAATCGAATGATCAGGGCATCACTCATTCCAAATACAAGGTAACTCAATTCATGACCACATTGATGGATCACACCCATACGTGGTATCAAAAATTTGATTCAAACTAGGTAACGATTGACTATGATATGTTAAAGGAAGCCTTATTAAAAGAGTTTGATATCCTTGGGTTTGATTATTAGAGCATCAAAACACTCAAGGAAATCAACCAAGGGTTATTTGAGAGCATGCACCTATATGATGCATGGTTTTAAACTCTTAAATCTAAGCTTTTGTATGGCATTCACCCCTCCTAGTATGTGTAATCATTTTTTGGAGGCCTAATAGTACCCTGTAGATGAGTCATATCCATGAAGACCTTCATGGAGGTGTAGATTATGGATGTATAAATTATACTAAGACTAGCTCATTTATGGATGTGTAGATCATGTTAATGGCCTCCTAGCTATAGAAGTTGACTTTTAGTTCAACACATGACACTTATAATGGGTATTCACCCAATGTGTGGGTATTTTTCAGGACCACATGAAGTTGAGGAATACCCAAACTTGTATAAAAATCTAATTCAAGGTTGGCTTGACAAGTATACCCCTATGGTTATGCATGAATCCAAAGAAGAAAGGTGGGCTCTCAAGCCAATTAGACTCACAAGGAGCTACCTAAGGTGTAGGCCATAGCCTAGAGTGTTTTCACCACTCAATCATCCACTTCACTAACCTAAGAACTATGCTTAGAGTATGCAAATAAATCCACACTTAGTGCATAACACAACTTAAGCTAAAAACTACACCCTGCCTTGACCCTGCATGACAAAAGGACATCCTACAATAAACCATGAGTGTGATATATAATTTTTAAGGTGAATTACAAATTTATGAAGATATATAGGCATCGTACATTGCTTTGTGTAAAATACAAGACAAATAGGAGGCCAAAGTATAGGAGTTGATCAAGATCCTATGCCTCTTAAAAAGCAAAAGGATGCCACCCCTGTTGAAAGATTTTTTGTTGAAACATGTAGGGAGAGAACTAAAAAAAGAGGATACACATCAAATTATTGAAGTTATTGTGCCACATATGGAGTGGGTTCATGAATTAAGTCATAATTAGAACATAGAGTATGACCAAGAGTTATTGATAGATTCCACCATAAATAAATTGTCTATTTGTGAAGTAATGGTAGATAGGTGTTGAGGTCAATATTTTGACCAAAACCACTTGGGAGAAGATGGGATGTTCACCCTTGAAATGCTCACCTCACATGATATTCATGGATAAAAAACCAAAGTGCAACCTAATGAGATATTGAAGGGCACCATTGTAGATATCATGGGCACTGAGCTTCAAGCCAACTTAGAGGTCATTAATTTGGTAAAGTAGGACAACTATCTAATTCTATTGGGTATGCTATGGTGTTATGATAATAATTTATGAATTAACTTTGAAAAGTGATAAATGAATTTTAAAAATGGAAAATAAAGGGTGGTGATCCCTCCATTAAGTGACCAAGGGCCCCCATACATGGAAAGTGTTGATCTTGAGGATGAGATCAACCATATTTACAACATCATGGCACAAGGCACCAAAAAGATCAACCCTAATGACCAAGGCATGATAAAATGAGAATATGGAGAATTATCCTTTGAGGCAATTGATCTATCCTATGAATGATGTGTAGAAGAGGCTTATGAGGTCATTGATTGAAGGTGTTACCTAGTGTGTATAGTTGAGCCAAGGCCAACAAGAATGGGATTGTTTAGGATTGAGTGAAATTAGAAGAGTTGGGTTCCCCATGCCATAAAGGCCAAAAAAAGGGTGTTGTGACTAATTAAAGGTAAGGTTTCAGTGCTCCCAAAGTATGAATAGAACTAGCCTATAGAGAGGTATGTCTATGACATTAAATCTTGCATCCCCAATGAAATGGATAGAACGTGTACACTAGTGCATACCTTGAAGTACACTAATACTCATTAGAGTGTAGTGTAAATACCTAACTTACCAAAATGGTAAATATGCAAAGTCATCAATATGAACTCATTTTGGAAATAATAATTAGGACTTGGACACACTCACTTAATTAGGTGATTCTAACTTGATCATACATGTGTAGTTGTGTGAAGAAACCTAGACTGTCTATGATGAGAACATATGAAAAGGCTTATGGGTGCACGCATTCTATAGGACTTTGAAAACATGGAAATGATCATGGTACACCATAAATGAGACACACCATAAGATAATGAATTGGTAAATACTCAAGGAGAGGTTCATGTAAACCTTCTACTTTTCTTTGTAGAACTTAGAACTACTAGAGCCATTATAAGTCATTTACAGGGAAATGTTTGAGGAAACTACCATCCTATAAGAGAACCTTAGTGAAATTTTCAAAGAAAAGGACTAGAATTCCTAACATTATTTGAAGATTAGATTCTCAATAGTGACTCTAATGAGGAAGATTATGAGACCTAGAAAGAGTACAATTGGAAGGCTCTAATAAAAAGATAATAACTTGTGTGCCTTTTGGATGATAGCACACTAGATGGAGAAGATCTTATGCATATTTGAATTGAAAAAAATAAGGAGATAAGGAAATTTAAATACTCTCATGAGGATAATAATGAGCCCTATTACATGCCACTCAAGACTACTAAAGTAGAAATTAGCACAAAAGGCAAGCTAAATATTGCCACTATAGGTGCTTACTAGTCTGAGGTAGAGATCATAATAATTTTAGGAATTGTTCTCATGTAGATAATGGGACATGAATTGAAAAAATATTCACTTATAAAAATGAGCATTAAGTTGATGGATGGTGTGAGGATAGTTAATAAACACCCATATCTAATGAATCCTAATCTCTACACCAAGGTGAAAATAGAGATTGATGGAATCATTACCCTAGCATCATCTACCCTATTAAATAATCTAATTGGGTGAGCCTAATGGTCATCAACATCAAGAAGGATGGGTGCATATGTATTTGATTTGATTATAGGATTTTTAATGCCTCCTACCTCAATGATCCATTCCCAACCCTGTTCACTAAAGAGGTCCTATATAGTGTGACAAGCTATGAAATATATCCTTTTAATGATGCTTTATCAAGCTCCATTAGGTGTAGATTGAGGAGGAGAATAAGTCCAAAATAAACTTTATTATTAAATTGGGTTGTTTCACTTATAATGTGATTCCTTTTGGACTCAAGAATGCACTATCCATATTCTCTAGAGTGATGATCACTGCTTTCAAGTACTTTATCCATAAGCTCCTCTAAGTGTATCTCTATGACTAGACTGTGTATGGTCTTATAAGTGACCACTATGACAATTTGCACCTCATGTTTAAGAGGTGTAGGTAGATATATATATCATTAAACCTTAAGAAGTTCATCTTCTCAACCCCATTTGAAATAGTGCTCAGGTACATCATCTATAAGGAAGGTTTGCTTGTTGATCCTATGAAGATAGCCATCATAATTTAGCCCCAAACTCCTTCAACATTAAAAGACATCCATGCCTTTTTAGACCATTATGGATACTAAAAGAAGTTTATATAGAGGTATGTAAATATATTAATACCTCTATAAGAGATCTTGTGAAAATATGGCCCATTCTATTAGGGTGAGGTGTAAGAAGCTTTCAAATCATTGAATCTAAAGTTGGCTAGTGCACCAATTTTATAATTTCTAGATTAGAATAATTTTTTCCATGTCCATATTGATGTTTCAAGATCTATTATTAGTTATATATTGGTGAAACCAAGTGAGGAAGAGATGTACGACCCCATATCCTTTGAAAGTAATAAATTGATGTAGGCAGAGTGGAATAACACCACCACTAAGCATGAGGCAATGAAAAAGGTCTATGCCTTAAACAAATTTAAGAAATACTAGATGTCACCCCATTCATATTTTTCATAAATCAAGAGGTGATAAATTACCTCATAAATAAACTTATTTTGCATAGTTACATATGCAGATAGACTGTTCTATTCTAGGAAATCTAGTTCTCTATTATTGTTAAACTTGGAAGTAGAACTAGGGGATAAACCATTTATCCGACATCACTTCTCATGATGTAGTGAAGTAGATTGAGGATGATATGACAAATGTATAGCTTTATAGAGTCTAGCATGCCTCATAATATCTAGAGGATATTTTTTCTTTCTTAACATCTAGATTTTCACCCCAGACCTTGTCAACTAAGGATAAGAAACTTATGGTTTGCGCTACCCTATTCTATCTCATTAATGGGGAGTTTTACAAACTAAGTAGAGATGAATCCCTATGCCATTGTGTTTTATAACATGAATATGACTACATCTTATATGAATCACATGAAGGGATCATAAGAGGTCATTACAATGGAGACATAATGGTGTGCAAGGTATTAAAATTAAGCTTGTGGTGTCTAAGCCTATTGCAAGATGCAAAGGAGTATGACAAGACATGTGACATATGCCAATGCACAAAAAATCTCAACTACCAAGATGAGATGCCTCTCATCCCCATTATTTCCTAGGCACCATTCAAAAAATGGGCCATTGAATTTTTTGGGCCAATAACTAACCTAACACGACACATAGGTGAAATATATATTTTAGTGGTCACAGACTATTTCACCAAGTGGGTCAAAGATGCATTGACAAAATACTACATATAAATGATAAGCATGCACTTTATATGGGGAAATATCATAATCTAGTATGGGTTCCCATTATGTTTGAATAGTGATAGGGGAACTCATTTCATTAAGGAGATATTGTATATCCTTTTGACTGAGTACATGGTGGTGCACCACAAGACCACCCCATATCATCCATAGGCTAATGGCATAGCTTAATCATTCAGCAAGATCTTAGGTATGTGCCTAATAAATATATTTGATGTCAATCATAAGGATTAGGATGATCATGTATTAACAGTATTATGGGTGTATTTCATGACATATAAATATTTGAACAAGGCTACAACATTTCAACTAATGTTTGGCACTAAAGAAATTATACCCATGAAATTCAAGATGATATCCTTATGCATTACACACATTGGTGGCTTGGATGACCAAAATTCATTAATCACAAGGATAGAAGACTTGGAACCCTTGGATGAAAAGCATACCCAAGCAAGGTAGAGTCAACATATCAAGAAAGTGTGCCAAAATCTTTGGCATGATAAGCATACCAAGCATAAAGAGATGACTAAAGGAGAATTATTGTTGCTATATGATTCCTATTAATTTAAACACCTAGGCAAAATTAAAATTTGGCGGATGGGCCCCTATATCATCCACCACATATTGTAAATAGGTGCATGCAAGTAATGCATGTTATCTAGTGAAATAGTCCCTAGGAATTTCAATGGCAACTGACTAAAGCCATATAGGTAGTATGATGGCACTTACACCATAAAAACTCTAATTTCTTTGTCACTAGTTGGTTTGAATTGAGTTGACCAAGATAAAGTTTGGCACAAGCTAAACCATTCTTTTCTTTTTATTTATTATTCTTTGTATAGTGTATAGAGGTAGTGATCAGTACATGATGGACTCAAGAACCTATCTATTAGTACTCATGCATTATTATAATTTAGTAATTTGAGAACTTGTGGCCTCTTAGTGCATGAGGCCATACATATAAGTGTTGGGTTTGTGAAGCTTACCAAGTAAAATCACAAGTAGTAAGAGATACATGTGTGTAAGATGAATAGTGTAGGGCACTTGAAGGCCAAATAATGGACCACTCTAGCATTACCTTTATACCAATGTTAAAATAAGGTGCATCCATTGATCCTATACCAGATAACTAAGAATTTAAGAAGTGAACATGCTCAACATGGTTGAGTATAAAGAAGAAGTGAAGATGCATAATCTAATAGTGTGCAAGAGAATCAAAAGAGAAATAAAGTTTTGGAGGGCTAGCGCAAGTTTTTTGTATGGGGTAGGATAGTCTAAGGTAAGAAGACATGTAAGAAACTGACAAAGATAGAGAAACACACTTGAAATAGGAGCATAGCTAGAAGACAAAGTGAAATTGAGGAGGATAAAATCATGTGCATGTGGGGTACTATGCCCAAGTTTCCATAAGGAAGGTGAAGGTCACCTAAAATTATATAAGCACATAAGGAAATCATATAAGATAACTATCATCCACCAAGAAATGAGTGAGAAGTGACCTTTTGAACCACACATCACTTCACCAAAAAAGTTGTTGATAACATTCAATGAGGTGGTGGTGGTGGTACAAAGATACACAATTAATGCACAAAAGACATGAGATTCTCAAGTATTTCATAAATGTTCACATTTTCCAAGAAATTGAGGTACCTACACCATTAATCCTAAATTAATGATGATAGATGAGAATGAAGGGTATAAAATAACAAGTAATAGACATGCTTAGGTTACAAAGTTTAAACTAACTTAGACTTAGAGTAGACATAATAAAAAACCTAAGAGATGAAGAGAAAGGACCCTATCATAGTGAAAACTTTAGCAATTTAGGCACACTAACAGAAGAAGAATTGAATTGCATGTGGAAGGACATAGGCTTAGACCAAGAACATATTGACACAACACCAAAGTTACACAAAATATGAGAATCTATGAGGGCCAAAGGCATGTCCCAAGATGAGATCAACCAAATGGAGGCCAAGAGAGAAGAGATATAGATAAAGACCAAGGAAGAGAATTATAGGAGAAAGGATAAAAATAAAAATGTGGCCTAGGAAGAAATGGATATAATGTAAAGGAAAGAGAGAAGAATAAGGGAACCACTAACACAAAAACTAGGGAGGAAATATTACCAAAAAAGGTGCCTACCACCTCCACTAGAATAATAGAAGAGGTTGAAATAAATGCATGCCCTGGCTCTGAAGGGGAATATGGAGATAAAGAAGGTGATACTAGTTCATTGGAGAAAAGAATAGAGAAGGAAACAAAGGCCCTATTAAAGAAAGAAGAGAAGGCTAGTGTAATATAAGGTCATGCCAAAGAGCCAATACAAGAGGAAATGGATGAGGGGGAAAATTCCATGGAAGAACCCCTAAAATAAGAACATGATGGTATGTATAGCATTGAATAAAGATATTAAATGGATAAAGGGGTTAAGTCTAATAAAGAACCCAAAGAAGAAGAAGAAGGAAAAGAAGAAGGCAATGCCATAGGCACCAGCACTAGCAAGGAAGAAGAGTTGAGTGAGGGAGATAAATATGATCCAGGCAACATGGAAATATTATATCAAGAATTTAAAGAGGATGAGGACTTATATATGATGGATTTTATGACACCAAATATTTTCATTACCCTAAAAAACCACTAGGTTTATTAGGTGTTGGATTACTACATGGACAAGCCCAATTTTAAGGTTCTAAAAAATCAATTCAAAGCACTAAGAAGCCAGAGGAAGGGCATGAATACCAACTCATCAATCCTTGAGATATGAACCCTGTGTACTTAGCTAACACCCTGATCAAGATGACCTCCTCAATATCATGCAAGAAAATCATCAATGATGTCCACATAAATAGCTAGAAGAAGATAATGTAAGAGACTGAGAAGGATCTTGAAACAACAAGGCTCAATCTTAAATAACTAGTTGATCACATAGAAGAGGTGGATCCATCCCTTTTAGATAGTTTATATACCTTGGGATGAAATAAGTTGACAAGGTATACATGCTTGTTTAACAAATTCTCCATAGGATGAGGTCGGTGGTACAGGATCAAGAAGACACCTATGAGGCTATAAGGAAAGAGTTTAAAAAAAGCTAGATGTAGTAAAAGACATCTTTACCAAACTAGAAGAAGGTGTAGAGGAAGAATATTCTATAATTTTTAACTTCACCACCTAGGTAACGGTCATTGATGCATGCCTTAAAAAGGAAAAGGAAGAAAAATATGCCTTGTTTTAACACTCCTTTTTGGTAAGCTAAAATGAGTATGTGCAAGTGATGGCAAAGCTCAATAATCTAAGTGACCAATTCAAGACCCAAGAACAAGACCTAGAGGCTCTTTTCCATGCCATCTAAATGAAGGCTAGTGAGTAATGGGATATCTTAGATGGTCGGGTAAGGTGAGCTAGATAAAGGCTTAAGGCCTTTAAGAAATAACTAGAAATCATGGACATGCTCTCCTTTAAAGTTGCCTCAACTGAAGTAGATGGAACCATTGAGGAAATCAAGGGTTATATACAGGGTTTTTATAACTTCAAGGTAGATTTAGAATAGGGTACACTTGAGTCTTATGTAGCAAAGGTGTTAAAAGACTAGTTTGGGAAGGACTAGTAATTTTTTATGGGTTAATATTTAGCCCCCTTTTGTACCAACTATGTGGATCATGCCAACTAGACCTATCTTAGCACAAGGTGATCTTATGAAATGATTTCTCCTTTTTATAATTTTGGCACTAGTTGGAGGAATCCTTAAGGATCTTGTGCCAGCTAATAGGTATTTATGTGGTGTTAACCTTTAAAGGACATCCTTTTAAGAACTTATACATGGTAGCTCAAGAAACACAGGTGTCAAAAGAGTGAAGTAGATGGTATAGAGACCCCCAATGCTAGTTCAACATATGGTGTGCACTCGTCAAACTTGGGTAACATAGTGGATTTGTTAGATTAATTACCCCTAATGACAACTCATCACTTGGCACACCCCTATTTGACTTGTCAAAGAGATACCTAATTGCCTATAAAATAAGGCTTATTTTTGAAGGAGGGAGGCGACTAATTTATTGAAGCTATGTTAAAATCGAGAGCCAACACTAGTGTTTTATATCTACATGAAATAAATTAGGTATTTAAAATGTATAGCTTAAGCTCACTTGTGAGTTGTTGGGCATGAGTAATGTTTAGGATGAGCATATGCTCTACTTTTATATCTTAAACTTTATATTTTAAATTATGAATTAATGACAAACTTTAATAATGCAATGGAATATTTAATCTTAAATTATAGTCTA
This sequence comes from Torreya grandis, assembly GCA_037957365.1. Lineage (NCBI taxonomy): Eukaryota > Viridiplantae > Streptophyta > Pinopsida > Cupressales > Taxaceae > Torreya > Torreya grandis. Next base: position 594,665 of record JARHVA010003468.1, on the reverse strand, counting down.
CAATGTAATATAATTGTGGCTTAGTTTTATATGTGTAATGTTATAGTTATTACTTTGAATGTATTGTTCTATAAAGGTTTATCCATATTCTCTAATGACATCTTTGTTTTATATAGTGACTTTATCCTACCTATAAATTAAACTAACTATTAGAACTTGGACGCACCAAGACTCTAAGACCCATGCCTAGAGAGCTACCCTAAAGGACGAGCCCTTGAACCTAGGCCATTCCCATGACTCAACTAAGTGATTGAATGATCTTTACTCACCATCCCCATATCTTGTGCTGTTAATATATGTGTCAAGCACATATGAATGTATTATATAAAAAAATTTCCCTTGAAAAGGCTCATGCCTATTGAACTTCCCTAGAATATCCTAGCATTGATAGGCCACCTATATCTATCTTCCTAATGACTAAACCCTATTGAAACCCAAGTTGTGTCGTGTATCAACTATACTAATGTAGGCTTGGTTCCTTCATCATTATGCTTTGAGTGAGTGCACAAGGATTGTGACTTGTGTGAAACTAATACTAGTATAATATTATGTTAAATTTTGTGCACCAAACCCTATTATGCTCATGCTTACCTAAAATAATTCTATAACTAACTTTGTTTGATAGCTAAGTGCATGATAAAGCATAAAAGCTAAAATAGTGAAATTTTATATAGCATCAATTATTCACTAGGTCTTGAGCTAGGTCAGCCAAAGGGATAACATAACTCTCAAGTGAAAATATACTAAAATAGTACAAGGTCAACCTAGTCGACCTAGTACAATGCAAAAGGGGACTAAGGTGAGGAAAAGAGGATAAATACTAGAATTATATGCAAGGGGGGATTAATATCTTAGGGAATGGTTTTAGGAGTTAGTTATATTGGTAATAATGTGGTAATAAGGGACAAAAATCCTATGAAGCACCAAAGGTCTACCCACCCCTTTCTTGGTGCACCCCTTAGGGCATGCACTTATAGAGATTGAGTCTCGATGGGTTATTTCAATATGTAAAATGTTAATATTTGATAAAATTAGAAAATATTATGTGTATATAGCAAGTATTTGTAACTTATAACTTTTATTGGGCATAAGTTTGGTTATAGCTGAAGCAAGTTCATCAGCAACATTATTTTCCTCCCTAGGGATCGACATAATGTTGAAATCATAAAAAAAATTATGTCCCATACTATAAATTTACATTTCTTAAGATTGGTTAACTTGTATTGATATTTACTTTTGACTTGATTAACTACTAGTTTTAAACAACTAAAAACTAATATTTTCTTGACCTTATATTTGATTATAACTTGTAATCCAAGAATAAGTGCTTCATACTCGGTGAAATTATTGGTACATGGGAACTAAAGTTTGTATGAGGAATTTTATTATTTACCAATGGGATTGATTAATAACACTCCTATTCTAATACCTTATTTTCAATATCACCATCAAAATATATCTTTCATAATCTAGGCATACAGATGAAAAGTTTTGGAGTTACATACCTTTGTGGTGTTAAGAGTGTAAACACTTAGATATGAGTTAACCATGTTGACCCTCTCATTGGTTACATTGTACTTGATGATCATATGCTTCATTTAGGTTCCCTTTATATCTTGATCTAATTTAGAACTCCTTTATAGGGTAACCACATGTTTGAATAGTCAATAGACATGTAACCATTTAGATATCTGGTCCAATCCCTACTTATCAACATTTCATAAGCATCAGGGATGTCTACCACTTATATGTCAATGAATTGTTGGATACTCATTTTATAAGAAATATACATGTGAACATTCAATAATTCACCAATAAATTTGACCTTTATTTATATAATTAAGCCACAAACCTATTGTATTTAATTAGACTCAAACCTAATCGTTTACAAATACCCTTAGGCATAATGTTTGTAGATGCACTAGAGTCTAACAAGAAATTGTATAAAATCTTACCAACAATCTGGACTATGATTAGGAAAGGTGGAATGTCTACCTTATTTTTGTGTATTATAATGTTAGCAATTACATCCTTTTGAGACTTACTAAGATTCTTTGATAAATATTCTAACAACATATCTCTTTGTTCTATAATTTGAGTCAACTCATGCAAGGTACTATTAGATTTGATCTTTTTCATGTCCTCTATTATATTATATGCATTCCTATTGGAAGAATTGGATGCATCAACATTCGGTTTAAAGGTACTTCTATTAGGAGGATCTAGATTTTTATCTGATGTATTAGGAGGACTATCAAAATTAGTTAGTGGAGTTAAGGTTGTCAATGGTTGTTTCTATTCTTTTCTCCTTAAAGGATAGTCTTCTTCAAATATTGATGAAAAGAATGAATCTCTTGAGGGATATCCTTAATATAATTCTCCTCTTGAAATGGGAAATCAAATGTCTCCACCATGAGAGTTTAATTAACATATTTAGATGACCTTGAATAAATTAAGGTCCATACACCATTGTTTATATTAGGTACAACTTCAAAAGTGTCTAACTCTTCTTGAAAATATTCAAAAGCATTGTAAAATTCTAGATAATATAATTCACTATGTTCTAAAGTGAAATACACTTTATAATGATTACAAAAAATTACATCACTAAGATTTATATCAAGTACATTATTATTAAAGGATGACTCATTGTTGTGATTGTTTTTGTTGTTTTGAAACTTGTTTGAAGGCCTATTGAACATTTGGAAAGAGAAGTTATTGTTAAATATTTTTTGAGTGTTACCAACTTAATTTTGTAGCTAAATGAAATCAATTATTATATTTTGAACCATCTTAAATATATAAAAATTATTATTATTGGGTGCCTCATAATTATGAACTTAAGTAATGATACTAGCTGTAAACATCAAATCTCTCTAGTCTTATGGATGAGATCCATTGGCAGAGTTGTTTAAGAATCCTAGGTTTTGGCTAGGATGTGCATGATTCAAAGTCAATTGGTTAAGGACTAGAAGTTGATTTAATGATGGAATATTTTTATTGGCATTGGGAATGACATTTATAATAGGCAAATTTAGATTAATGTTGGGAATAATATATGCCATTTGGCCCTGGGGTTACATCTAATCATTAATAATCACAATTTCAACATAATTTAGGCTAGTGTCTTAATGATATAATCAGATATTTTGAGAAACATATAATTCATTGGATTCAAGGCATCCTTATATATCTCTAAGGATAAAGTCTCATCAATTTTGTAAATAAATATGTTTCTGATGAACATTTTCTATAAATTTAGCATTAAAGGATCTTATGGGCTCATTTGAGTCTCTTTTGATGGTGGAAAATTATTGGTACAAGACACATAGACTAATGATTTTCCCAAATTGATCAATGAAGTAATTATTAAAATCTTTCTAGCTAGCTATGCAGTTTTTAGGAAGGTTAAGGAACCATTCATATGCATCATATTTGATTTTAAATTGGAATAATATACATGCAACATCTTCATGAACAACACTTAAATGTCTTAAATAAGCTTGGAAGTTTTTATTGTGTTCTTCAGTAGTTATAACACCATTATGACTAAAATTAGGTAAATATTTTTTATAATTATAAGGAAGGTCATGTACCACACCTGGTACATTGATTGAAGAATTTCCTAGCCAATCTATACTTTGATAGGGATTAAACATAAGAGCACCTTGAATTGGTGAAGTTGGTTGAGAATTTTAAAGTCTATGCTTACCTTTGTCTCTCCTAGCTCTCCTATGGAATTATAAGGAAATAATGGGAACCCTTATCTCTAAACATGAGCTGGTCCTTATCTTTGGAAATTCTATCTTGAGATATTTGAACCATGTTAGAAATATAATGTGTAAGTTTTATCTTTACAAATAATGATGATAAGACTTCAAAATTAAGCAAATTCTACACAAATATGTATAAAAAATGGTAAAGGACATCAATATTTAATTAAAATATCTCAAAGATGTGTCAAAATGCATAAATGTGAATGATATTTACATTTTTTAATCTCAAATCAACGCAAATTTATAGATATAAAATCAATCTTTCAAAAAAATAGATATTACACACCTCAAATACCTTAGATTCATAGATTTTAAGCTATCTTTACCACAATTAAACATAAAACTTCAAAGAACATCTATCTTTGTATAAATAAGTACAAAAACTAGTTTGAAACCATTAATATCAATGATATTACACAAATATGGTAAAATAAACATGAATATGTAAAGAATACATCAATATTTGAACAAAATTCACTAAAATTAACAAAGATGTTGAAATTTTTCAAAGATTTAACTCGCCCTCTATCTAGCACCAAAATTGTTGATGCCTAAATATGTATCACTAGGTTAACACATAGTGTTTAAGAAACACTTCTTATTTATGGATTCATATAATCTATTACATGAGTTGCTAGTTGTGATAATCTTATTATCCCTGGTGGAATAGTGGCAGAATAGGTTGATTATTTCCCAAATTTATATTAGTTGGTAGTTGGGAATCACTATGGCTTATTAGTTAATATTTGATTTTGAAGATAATCCATGCTATTTAAAGTGAATTGTTCTCAAAATTAAGTGTAAATCTAAACTAAGATGAATATTCACAATGAGACTAATCTAAGGTGAATTAATGAAAAAAATTAGAGTGAATGGAAGGGTAGGGCAGAGAAGAGAAATGTTGTTTATCTTTACTTCAAACATTATGAAAAAGTTCCAATTTCATTTGAACATGCATTTAACCAATGTCCAACATGAAGTAGCATAATCTCAAATCCCATCATATATTAGGAAATCATCTAAGGAAAATATGAAAAGATGCAAATAAGAATAAGATTTACCTTAAGAGTTTTACCCCTGTAAGAAAATAACATTATCCTAGATCCAGGAAGAGCAAAAAAAGTGAAGTAAACTTAAGAACTTTCAACTAATCTAGCATTAACACAAATTAGAAACTCTACATTTAAAGATGCACATCCAGAATAAACAAGAACCCTTAAAATCTAAATATATGATAAAAAAATGAGAGAGAAACCATGATAGCAATTCACACAAGTAAATGTGGACAAACTTGGCATAAATCTTTTCTTATATTAATTTTCCCAAAAGTTATAACTAGTTTTTTGGCTCCAAAAGACCTCTCCTTGATACCAATGACAATAACTCTTTATATAGACAATTCATGAGGTATGCTAGTCAATAATGACAAATTACATTGGTACATGTGTATAGGATAACTATCCTTTCTAATACATTCTATAAAAAATGACCTTTATAATATACTAACCTATAGGTAAGGTACTTTACAAGCTATACATGCCTTTAAAGAAAGAATATTCTTTTACAAAAATAGGAAATGCTAGGTGTAAGAGAATATTTCTAATCCAATTAACTTTTGGACCATAGTGATGTTGTAGCCTTCTACCTTCCTTATTATATCTTCATTCTATAATGTTTTCTTGTTGATCAGCTAGGGGGTTAATAATAGGTTTCATGAAAAACTTTCCTTCTTTACCTCCCATGTTATTGAGGTCCATTTCAAATCTTTTATCTGGGGGGTTAATAATAGGCTTGCTTAATGCTCTTAACATCTCCTATCTTCTTATTGTTTGAGGTCCTTGTAAATGTCTTCCATATACTTGGACCAACTACTCAAGGCTTTGATTCTAACCTCCAATATCATAATATCCATATTTAAATGGTTTAAGCTAACTATCCTAAATTTAGGGACTTGATTCTTGTTTAAATCTTTGATCAAACCTTTCACTTGATTGCTTGAAGCCTGTCATTAGGTAACTTAGCCCATAGCCATGGAATTTTTATCACTTATTTCCTCTTGTTTGACTTATATAACTTGAATTTGACTTCTTGGATTGATAATACTAATTATTATTTAAAATTTTGTTATTTTTTAGAATGCCATTTGCACAGCTTCCTTGTAGACATGTTCTTCTCTTGTGACGGGCTGCTAGTTCTTGATTGATATCCTTTAAAAAACCCTTCTGTATATGAAGTCAGATAGAACTCCAAATCTTCCCTTAAAACATTTTTTTGGGCCACCATGGCTGTGCGATTTTCTAGATTACTTGTTAATGTTTTGCAGTTCAATTCTAGATAGAATTATCTATGGATAAGTGATAATTCAAACTTTGTTGTCTTGATTATAATGGGCATAGGGTCAAATCAGTGTTTCTATAAATTTCAAGGATTTCCTAGATATTTTTATAGTGCTCTAATGGTAGTATCTATTCAAAATTATGTGATCTTCATAAATTAGATCCCAATTAGACTATGTACTTATACCTTTATATTTCTTAGGTCTAGAAAATATCCCACTTGGTACATTATACCTATGTGGCTCTGATGAGGCATCACCATGGCATCCCTATGGCATTTTCATGGCATTTTTCTTATTGATATTTAAAAAATGACCCTTGTATTTTGAAATTCCACCTTGCTCTCATGCTATTGATCTCTTTTGCATAGATCTATATCACTCCATTGATTTTGATCTGAGAACTTGAATGCCATTGGCTACTCACTATGTTCCCCACTATTATGACACTTGCCACTTATGCATTTGCCTTAAGATTTATTGAAATATCAATGTTGATTTTAGAACATTGTTCTTAATTACATGAATCAATCATGCTCCATCTATCTTGATATACCTATTCCTACCTCCTGCTATGTGTACCATTGATCAAAATGTGTACATTCATCTATGTTCCATATATCATTGAAATATGCTTGAGATTTAATTTGTGGCCCACAACTATGCCATGTGTTGTATCTGCATTCATCCTTGGGATTCTTGAATTTTAAACATTTGTTACACACCATCTAATTATTTTCACATAAGCAAAAATGCTCTATTAGATCTTGATCCACATGGTTAAACATTATTGACTACTGAGTGATATTTGGATGCATGTGTGATACTTGTCACCCTCTTACTTATCTCAGGGATTCATTGAAGTCTTAGTTTAATATGCACCATTATATTAATATTTCCTAAATAAACATGGACTATTAGTCTTCTAAAGATATTTTATCTTTAGCTTAGGCTTGGGTTTTGACTTTTCAACTTCAATATTACACCATTTGTCTAGATAACATGAACAAATGTGGATTGTTGATCTTGTGGGTGAAAATGATATTTAAGTTAATGCTTGATAAAACAAAGAACTTAGCATAAAGTTTTTGGACTATGGTTTTAGTTGATGTTAATAAACATGGGTAAGACCTTAGGATAAAAAATTTAAGAAAATTTTTGAACATGATAAAGGGGACCTCACGAAAAATAAAAGACATGGCATATATTTTTAACCTAAGGTTTGTTGTATTAATAAATACAACAAACTTTATGGTAAGGATTTTAGGCTAAATTTATAGTAAAAGGGACCCTTCATTTGGTTAGACCATGCTAATGATAAAATTGACCAAGGGGTTATGATTAAGGCTTGGTCATGTTGAAAAACATGACTAAGCCTTAGGATAAATATTAACCTAAGTCTATGGTTCAATTAATTATTTCCATGTAAATTGATCTCACAAAAAATTGAATTTGATTCAAAAGGGGCACAATTTAAAATATTAGACTAGGGTTTTGTGAATGATGGTTTTGAGTGATTTTAGTTTGATTTTAAACAAACCAAAGGATAGTGAAACGCTAAATTGATACAAAAATAATGAAACCTAGGAATTACCCACTCCAAATAGACTTCATTGGAGTTGCAACCTAAAACATAAAGATCCAATGTTAGTAACTTTAATCAAGATTAAATTAGAATTATGAACAAATATGATAACCCAATTAGGTGTGGATGATCTCCAAATAATGGTAATGTTCCAATGTGTTGTGGCACTCTAATCAAGTGAATTTTCAAATTTAAGGTAAAAATTTGCATAATTTGAAACAAGGGTTGCCGTTTTTCATAAATGGGGGTATGATGACCTCAATAGACTCCTAATTTTTCATTTGAGGAGTGAAAAGTGAGCATGATAGAAATTCATCAAACTATAAGATCAAATAAAATTCTTGAAGGGAAATATGGGACATCTTTTAAATATCAAAGTAGCATACTTTTAGGTTTAATAAGACCTAAGGATGGTAAGTCATTTGAACATCAACATGAATAAGTATTTGTTGACAAGCATGTTTCACATGATAGATTACTTTCATGGAGTAGAAAGGATGCATGAGGTACCATATTTGACCTTGGTTAAATTAGGGTAAGTTGTTATTCACCTCAAGTGAGGTCTTGTATATACTAGGATAGGTATGTGTCTTTGCTTATCTTGTGTGTCTTTCCCTAAGTGTTCTTGAGAACATGTGTTTGTTTATTTAGTTATATTGTGAGCCTTGTTTTATATTTTTTTTATGGTTTTAGATTCAATTAAATGTATAATATGTGCATGAATTACTCTATATCCCAATGGATAGGATAAAGATACTGGTCTTTGGCATAGCTAGCTTGTCAGCCTTGGGAAATTACCAAGAATGTTGACCATTTTTACCATAAGTCAAAATAGGTCATACCCCTATAGTTTAAAACTTATATATGGGTAAATTAGGGTGAAAATGTGTTATATGGTCTTATATAGGGGTCCTATGATGTGTCTTTAACTTTGTCATATTCAATTTTAGTCCCTAGTTGGTCATATGTCATTTAGAGGTCACTTTTAGGGCCATTAAAAATACTTGTATTATTTTAACATGGAATAAAAAGGTGTCCAAGTATAATTAAATGTGTATGATGTTATATTATGTAATGTTTTAGTTCTATAACTGAAAAATTGTAGGGTTATACATTGAAAATAAGAAAACAATTGAAAAAGGATGAAGTTTGGATATTTATACAGTTTATGAAATAATTATAGAGCATGTGGCTGATTTTATAGTGTCTATGTAGGTACCATAAAATCACTTTCATTATTTATCATATTTTAATACCTAAAAGTGATGAAAAACATCATATCTTCTCTATCACTCTCCTTTACATGCAAAAATAATCAACTGGTCTTTGCATGGTATGGCTAATAGGAATTGAGTTAGGTCAAATTATTTTTAGGGATTAAATTAATAATTTTCCACTAAAATTTAATGTAAATATTTCCAATATTGGTGTATCAATATTTATGAACCATTGCTAAGGAGGTTTTCCACTATTTTTTGCCTAATCATTCCCATACCCTTCAAGTTTCCTCTTTGTTTACATCGTTACATACCAAAAATTTATTATAATGATTCTAAAGAGTTTTAAAATCCTTATCACCTGGTTATTTGTATTTTTTAATGTTTTGAAGTCAAATATTGAGCATAAATTTCTCATTTTACTAGTTGAGAACTATACCACAATATATAGGCAAGTTTCATTAGTTGCAAAAGGTTCCTTCTTCATGTATTGGTTTTGAAATAAAAATTAATGCTTTTTTTCACCTTTAAAAACATTATTATCAGTCTCTCCTATGTAAATTTGGTCCCAAAGTCATCTATTGATGGAGAGAGAAGGCAAAAAGGATACACACAATCAACTTTCTCTATGACATCCACCTATAATTAGGTGAAATTTAGTCTTGTACAATCATGATGGTCAAGCATGAAGGTTTAAATATGGTAGTGGTACTCCTAAAATGTGATGAATTATATTGGACCTTTCAAAGGTGAGAAAACTAGTTATAAGAACTAGTTTGGTTCATACAATCATATACCTTACCTTCATAGTTATGATTTTGATGATCACCTATAGGTACTACAATAGAGACATGAAGATGATGAGATGAAAGTATTGAAGATTATTGAGACCTTAATTAAGGTTTTAGAACATGGGGAGTGTCATAGTAACAAGGGTGGATTCATAAGGTGACAAATATACTTGAATCTTAACCCTCAGTCAAGAAAGTTATTTAAAAGACAAGTTACCTTAATACGTCCAAAATAGGGATTCTACCTTATATTTTATCCTTTCATATTAGATAATCTTGATGTTTGTGCTAGTCTAGTGGTTCCATCATGTATCCCAAGAACACGGGTAATGATTTGGAATTAAAGAATGAATGTTTAGTTCTAAGAGGTAATTTAGATGAGGCCTCCATCTCAAGCATTTTCTTAGTGTAAAATGTTAGTATAATCTACAATATTTGAAGCTCAAATGACCTTTCAATGTTACATAGCACTTTAGTTTTAACCCTCAAGACAAGTGACTATATTTTATTAAGATATAATCTATAACTTAAAAGACTAATCAAATGGACTAGAAAAAAACATGTTAAGACATAGGTAAACACACATGGGTGTCCTTTTGCTCTTAGAATGATCAACTATAGTTTGAATATAGGGTGATAGTACACTAGAACATGATAGTTTTGATGTTGGAACAAGTATCTAGGCATGAGATTTAAATACAATTAGTTGGGAAATGATCTCAAATATTTTAATAATAAGGCATGAAACTCCATTTCATGTTTATAAAGCCACCTATAGGGGAATTTTTGGTCTAAGGATGGCCACTTACAATTTACTATAATAAATAGACTAACTCAGGCTAGTGTCAATAGAAAGGTAGTGAACAAAAACCCTAATACATGATATTAATGAAAAGTACAAAATTAATTCAAATACTTCAAGTATAATCTTAGGGTATGAGATAAAATGTTTAGCATGGAATACACCTTTACGCATATCCTTTTACTGAATGGATAACACCATTATATAGTCTACCAATTAGGCTTAGGCAAATCGAGAGAAGTGTATGTTGGAAGTTGGTAGAGAAGCACAAATAAATTGATAATACCTAGAACACCCTCATAGTGGTAGGGCTAATTCCATATGTCCTTATAAGGAGAGATATATGGGAAGGGTAAGTTTCACACTTTAGCCCATAGTCAACTTCGAATAAGTCTATGTTGACAAAGTTTGAGTATTGAAGGTGATAGAGTGGTGATAAAACCTCAAAATTTGTCATATAAAGTATTTATTACCTATTTTAGCTTCCCATGGTTTCATTTTTCTTGATTAAATTTAGGAGATGATCTCTATTTTATCTTAGATAGAGGGCACTCTCAGGTAGTCTAGGTTGTAGGTGGGGTATGTGATGATAAGAGAGGGTGATAATAAGTCTTATAACACTAAAATAAGGGTGCATATATTTTTATTTAACATTAATAAGCATAAAGGAGGCCTCATAGTTCTGAGAAAGCATTTAGAGGAGTTTTGAGGTCATGAACACAACTCAAGCGTACTAAGTCTAGACTAAACCTATAACCTAATGAGGTCCACCATCACTTATAAGGCAAGAAAAATCCTAAAATCCATTTTATGACCTTTAAGGTAAGATATAAAGTCTCTAAAAGCATTTGGTTTGCAGATATATCTCATAAGGGTTCATTTTTTGCTCAAACTCATTCCATGGTGCATAAAATGTAAAGGAGAATTTTGATAGGCCAACTTAAAACACTCACACCTATATGATAACTATTCATTTTGACCAAAGGAGATAGTAATGGTTTATGGAGGTCCCTAAGTTTGTTTTTTTGGAATTTTTTAGTAGTTGAATGTCCAAGTTTTATGAACAAAAGATAATAGTCTAAACATGCTAAAACCCTCTCTAAGACCTGATGAAGGAGATATAATTTGAGAAGCATGAGGAAGGATTATTTTACCATATAAATCTTTTTTAAAATTCAAAGGATGCTCCCATGTTCCTTCCCATCTAGTTGGTATGTACCCTACTTGTATGGATATGGTGAAAAAATGGTTTCTTGTAGGATTTTGTGTGATTTACAGGTTTAGAAGAGATTTAAAGAGTGATAATAATTTTTGGGGGTCAATTGGGACATATCCTAACCTCTTATGTCTATTTTTCACCTTAGACAAGTACACAAACACTTATTCTAACTTGTTCACTTCAGGCAGTCTATGGTAGATAATGGAAATGGAGAGTGACTTCCTAGTGAGAAGGTGAAATTTTCAATTGGAAGTAGTTTTAAGGTCTTATTAATGGATTATAAATTAATTTGACCCTATATATGTGTCATATCACCTATTACTTATATTTAGTTTGGAAACTGAAGGCTATCTTAATGATAAATGTGAAGAAGGTAGCCTAGAAGATAATTGAGTGATTATAGATGGTGAGAACAAGTGTCAAGAAGAAGGATATGAGTTAGGGACACATATAATTATGTTTATGGTTTTTTTATAATCTATAGTTTATAATTCACATATGTCAACTCTCCCTAGTCTTGATTTGAGCATTTAAGAGATCTTCATTATGGAGGTAGTTTTTAAGAACTCTAAACTAGTTTTGGAGATTTTCATGCTTTAGGGAGACACTTGTCCAATAAGTCCTTCCATACCTTTGTTTCCCACTTCATAATTCTATAATGTAACTATTTTTCATGCCTTGACTTTTAGGATTATGACCCTTGATCTCCACTTTCTTCTCTCTCTTCTTGTATTCTATAAATGCAAGCCATTTGAATCTTGTATTCTAATTCCACACCTACTATGGCAAAGCCCTACTAGTTTGATATTTTAATTTTCCTTTGAATAATATTTCAAATCTAGTTTTTATATAAAAAACAGATTTTCTAAGTGTGTGAAGTGATGTATGGCTATGTCTAGTTATAAGCATCTATCCTTACCTTCTCTTTATCTTTTCATGTTTGGTTCGAATACTTATCACTCTAACAGGTCATATGGAGTGTATCTAGTGTGTTTTACTATCTTAAAGTGTACAAGTATCCTTATTGTCATAAATTTTACTCTATTTAACTTACCTTGAACTTTTTTAGGCATATGACCTCCATATTTAAAATACTAATGTTAGAGTAATTCAGGATTCTAAGACTAACATTGTGATTCATGTCTCTTTGTACATTTATGTGATAATATCATTGAGATATTTTTGGTGTATCACCTCCTTAGATTATCTTAATTTCATGTCTACTTATATCACTTTTCATCTAATAAATTAGTTATTGTAGGTGATAATCACATAAGGATCAATTTATGGAGCTATCCCTTAAACCTAGAGGTCTACCCCTATCATAGGAAATCCACACACCTAGAGGTATTTAAATGTTTCCTAAATATTATATTAGGTTTTAAAAACCTCATATAGGGTGTTATATTTTGTGAAAATAGGAACATTTATGGTTGAAAGTGAGCTCTTTGTCTGAAGTGCTCTGGAGAAGTGAAGACCTAAAATATTGATAGGTGGTAACTTCTTAACAAATATAGGTTGTAAAAAATAAACTAACCATTATTTTTAAAATAATGTATCCATTAGAGTTAAAATTTTCCAAATTTTATCTAAAAGTATCTAAGGAATTTTTTTGAAATGATAGATCAAAAAAAATCTCATACAATGAACAATTTTAAAAGGTACTTTGTCAAAGACATAATTAGCCCATTTAACAAATGAAATGATTGAGTCTTTATATCAAATTAAATATATACACAATAAATTTTAGGACATTTAATGTATAATTTAACCAAAAAATTTAAATACTTGAGCAAATAAAACTAGTTTGTGTCAATGGGAAAGCATCATAGTTTTGTGACGGTTTTGATAATCTAGAAAAAATATCATATTTTATCACATGTAAGACTAACATGGATACCGACATGTTTTATCACTGATAGTTCATTCCACATGCATCCATTTACTCATATAGGGACTAATTTAGTGCCCACTTATGATGATGATATATATGAGCTTGATGCAATTATATCTTGAAAACTTGTAAGATCTTGCTCATTTAGGCCTAATAGGAGACTTAAAATACATAGACTATCTTAGGGATTTTGAAAATAGAGTCATGCCATGTGTCATGATCAAGGGGATTTGGGAGCTTGACAATAGGTTGAAATAATATATAATATCTTGAAAGACTAAATAAATGATATTACACAACATGGGATGATCTCATGCATTTGGGAGGTTTGTGGTCTATCAAAGAAACTGAGGGAAAAAGGGAAGAGAGGAAATAATATTACACCATGTATCCTCATACTAGGAACCCAAAGAGTTTAGGATAAATTACTAAGTCAAAGGAGTCTTGGGAAATCAAGTGAGTGATAAATGGCAGTGCCTCACTTTCCTACAAACTTGAAGGAAAGCTAGGTGACTATTCACTCATAGGGAATCCAAAGAAGTTATCATAATTCAAATTCAAACCTTGAGAAAAAATTACTAAGGAAAAATAAAATAAAAACAAGTTCATAAAGAAAACATAGTCAATTTTCTAATTGAAATCTAAAACTACATCATCACATAAAAGCGACTGAGATTTAAAATGACATTATGAAGAATACTAGCCATTTTCATTTTGACCAAGAGTAGATATAAGACATATTGCTAAAAAACATCATGACAATATTTAAATCATAGTCTGATTAACCCAAACAAGGTAAAAATAGACTACATAGAGATGAATTAGTAGATAAAAATGGTCCCATTTGATAAACACTTTGAGAAAATTTATTCTGATACTTAATAAATTGAGTTTTAAAATTTAAGAAGATGCAAATTCTTAGTCAAATTAACTAAAATCACATTGTATCAGGCCAAACTACTAAAGGAAAATAACATAAAACCTATAGTGGTTAGATAATCTGCACAAATTCGAGGTGAAATGGTCTAGAAATGGAATTTTTTTATGTTGTTTAAAACATAATTAGAAAAAAACCAAAACTTATCAAATTTAATAAAATTCAAATATTTTCACCAAAGAAGGCCCAAATGTAATCTTATATACCCAGTGCATGTAATACACACATTAAGTTTAGACTTAACTTAAAAATCACTAAATACAACATTAATACTACAACTTTTCAAGGACCTTTTCCTCCTAGATCAATAGATAAATAAGGCCTAGACCTAACTAAAACCATAAGACCAAACACCAAAAAAAAAAAGTTCCTTGATTTTATGAAGAAATTAATGTTTTTTGTGTAAGCAATAAAAAATATCAAATAAGTAATTATTTCCAAGTTAGTAAGGATTTTATTTGATATGAGTTATTTTATGAAGAATCTTCATAATTTATTTGTCTAGTGGGTCTATCCCCATTCCTAAGGGAAATAATAAGATGATGAAAGAGATAGAGTAGGCCAAGAGAATTGAGAAATTAGAGAAAAACCTTAAACAAAAAATGGGCATTATGAAATTATTGTTTTATGAGAATAATTAAACGAATAAATATTTTAAGGATATGTATATGCAATCAGATATGGAGAAATCCAACAACAAAATAGGTCCTTAAGAGGACATTGTTCATTACAACCTCTTTCAATAAATATGTCAAACTACATAAGACATATCGAATGTTAAAAATAATTTGAAGAGAGTTGAGAAGGACACACAAAGCATTAAATGGAATGTGGATCAGGTTATCTCAATTAGAAAATCCACCATTAAAGATTATGCCTCTAACATCAAAATCTATTGGATAAATTCAATAAGAGGAAAGATGTGGACCCCCAAGAAGTAAAATAACAAGATGAAAGAATAGGAGTTAGGGGGTAGAAAATAATATTATGGAGGATGTGTCATTTTAAAATTGGATCCAAATATTTAATGAATATTGGGAGGTTGTGGAGAGTCATTTATAGCCACTAGATATTTGTTATACTACTACCTATGTTTATATCACCTTTTTCAATCTTATTTTAACTAGATGTATTACTTTTTATGATGTGTTGTTTTAGTTTGGCCTCTGTATATTTTTAAACCTATTTTTCATATATTTTTTGTTTTCATTGTTTTCATGTTATATATTCTATGGTTTCTTTAAAATTGTATTGGCCCTTTTAAAACCCTTATTTTTACTAATAGTTTTTTTAATCTCTTGAATTTTTGAATATTAACTCCTTCTAAACTCTATTTTAGATTATTTTAAGGAATTAATTTCTTATGCTAAGTGTTTTAACTTATATAACTATTACATTTAAGTATAATTTTCCAAGAAGGCAACTTTTGTCTCCTCATAAAAGTAAACATTTTTACATGAAATGTTATTTTGTCAAATTCTTTATCCATATTTAGGTGGTGGGTGATGGATTAGGTAAATACATATTGATAATTATATAAATATAATTAAAATTCCACTAATAATATTTAGAATTTTTATACACCATTATTTTCAACATCTATATATGTTTTATTTCCCAAACATATTTAATACAAGAATCCATTTGGTGTTTTCAAAAAATGAACTGAGCCACTTTTTATATGTAATGAATAATATGACATGAATGTTTTAGATGACTTATATGTTCCACATCAAACTTAATGTAAGTATCATCAATACATCTTCTACTCAATATAATTACAACTACTTGATTCAATCCTAATATTAAGGAAAACAACTATAGGTCATTATGGCAATTATCTTGATAACAAATCTCTAAAAACCACTTTACATTTCATCTCCCTCAATAAATTATACCATTTATGAATGGAATATATATATTAGAGGTGTGGCACATAAAATCCATCATGTCTTATAAATAAATAATTAACTATATAAGTTATATTAAATTTATAAAAATAAAATGTCAATTGTATTGAGTAAAAAGTATACATAAATTTAAATCCAACATTAGTAACAATTTAGATATAAGGGTGGCATATTTTTTATAGTAGGCTATTATCTACTCAAAAATTTCAAATTAGGTAGTTTCCTATTCCATTGTAAATGTATATTCAAGACAAAAATAACAAAAGTATTTGGTATAACATCTTTATGGAAAAATCAAAATTGTGCATTGTTTGATAAATTTAATAATTGTTTGCCAAAAAGTATGAAATAAATAATATCCCATGAAATGAAATGATTAGAAGATATTTTTTAAAATTTTATTTCAATCATCCATACATATATTTCATATTAGGGTTATAAATAATTAATTATGATGATTGAAACTTATTTATACTATGCATGCAATATAACTACTATATTTAAAATGACTTAATCATACGGTAGGTTTTATATTGATGGGTAACCCCAAATTTAGATGTGTTAGGGTATCTAGGGTTAAGGGGTAGTATATTAAATTTTACAAAAGGATGGTGAACTAACCTAATGAGTAGGTTAATTAAATATAAATCTTATACAAATAGTATTATGAATTTATACAACTAATATTTAATAAAAATAGTAATGTACAACTATTGATAGATATTTAAATAAATAGGGGAAAATGATAATTGGTTTACTATGCTCATATAAGTCTAATTTAGAATAAGATATAAGTGTAAAATAAGGTGATCATATAATAGTCATTAGATTCTTTAAATATTATTTTTGTGGCCTTATATGCTTGTGTTAGATCTAGATAGTTGGGTTGATGCAAGTGTCTAACCATACCATGGGTGTCATGTATGAGATAATTAATGGATCATTATGTGAAAAATTAGATATTTATAAGTTAATTTTTGTCTTTCTTTTGATGTATTCATATCACATGCATAGTCTATTTATTTTTTTCAAATGGTCAAACCCTAACTTTTTCACCTTTGGAGTGACTATGGTAAAAATGGGGCTAATGGTGTCGAGATGACGCAAGGACCTCATATCTAATAACCATAAAAAGACCTTATACTTGTGTAATTTTTACTTAGGTGTTGGATTTTATGTGTACAAGGATGTAATGCATGATAAGCCAAGACATGCAGTGACATATCTTGTAACTTGGAAAATATGGCTTATGACTTTATCTTTGAATGATTTACACATATGGAAATATTAATATTATGAATAATATGTAAATATGGATGAATAAATAAGGTTTTGTAACTTGAATTAATTATTTAGTGCATTTTGGTTTATTGCTTTGCGTGTTCCCAATATTTTATAAGTGATTACTAGGTGAATTCTAGATGAGGAATGAATGAGGGTTGATAATGTGTGTGTGTGTGTGTGTGTGTGTGTGTGTGTGTGTACACACACACACATAGATATATATATATATATATATATATATATATATATATATATATATATATATATATATATATATATATATATAGGCACACACATATATATGCATACAAACATACATACATACACATACCAATACCTTTATTAAATATCTCACATTAAAGACTTGGGATTAAATTTACAATACATCTCATTTTAAAATTAGATGACCTTTTGGCACTAAATACTTTATAGGAAATGTGGACACTTATTTTGACACAACTCTGTCCAGGATGCAAATGTCTAGGAAGATATAAAATAGATATAGGTCCAAAATTTGTTTGCCAAAAAGTATGAAATAAATACTATCCCATGAAATGAAATGATTAGAATATTTTTTTTAAATTTTATTTCAATCATACATACATCTATTGCATATTATGGTTATAAATAATTAATTATGATGATTTAAACTTATTTATACTATGCATGCAATATAACTACTACATTTAAAATTACTTAATCATATAGCAGGATTTATAGTTATGGGTAAACCAAAATTTAGATGTGTTAGGGTATCTAGGGTTAAGGGGTACTAGATTAAATTTTACACAAGGATGATGAACTAACCTAATGAACATGTTAATTAAATAAAAAACTTATACAATTATTATTATGAATTTATACAACTAATATTTGATAAAAATAGTAAAGTACAACTATTGATAGATATTGAAATAAATAGGGAAAAATGATACTTGGTTTACTATGCTCATATATGTCTAATTTATAATAGGATAGAAGTGGAATAGAAGGTGATCATATAATAGTCATTAGATTTTTTAAATACTATTTTTGTGGCCTTATATTCTTGTGTTAGATCTAGATAGTTGGGTTGATGCAAGTGTCTAACCATATCATGGGTGTCATGTATGAAATAATTAATGGATAATTATGAGAAAAATTAGAGATTTACAAGTTATTTTTTGCCTTTCTTCTGATGTATTCATATGGCATGCATAGTATATTAATTTTTTTCAAATGATCAAACCCTACCTTTTTCACGTTTGGAGTGACTATGGAAAAAATGGGGCTAATGGTGTTGAGATGACCTAAGGACCCTTATATCACCAAGAGTTTCCTACATAGCCAATACCCATAAAAGGACCTTAGAGTTGTGTATTTCTCCCTTATGTGTTGGATTTTGTGTGTACAAGGATGTAATGCATGATAAGCAAAGACATGTAGTGACATATCTTGTAACTTGGCAGATATGGCTTATGAGTTTATCTTCAAATGATTTAGACATATGGAAATATTAATATTATGACTAATATGGAAATATGGATGAATAAAGAAGGTTTTATCACTTGAATTCTTGATTATATATATATATATATATATATATATATATATATATATATATATATATATATATATATATATATATCTGTGTGTGTGTGTGTGTGTGTGTGTGTGTGTGTATATGTATGTATGTATATGTATATATATATATATATATATATATATATATATATATATGTATGTATGTATGTATATATATATGTATATATATATATATATGTATGTATGTATATATACATGTATATATAATATATATTTATATATAAATATATATGAATGTATGTATACACACACACACAGATATATATATATATATATATAGACACACATATATACATATACATAAATACATACATACATACATATATACATA